>JAODLD010000044.1:14546172-14568021 GCA_026781065.1 Mormyrops boulengeri | reverse complement strand
TCTTTATCACACTGTATGCGCCCCCCCGCGGCCTTTACCGCACTGTCTGTGGCCCCCATGCCTCCTTTACCGTGCTGACAGCACCCCCACCTCCCCACCAGCGGCTCCCCCAGGTGTGGAGAACGGAGCATCAACTGTGACAGTCCCACCCCTCCCCATCAGCCCACTTCAGACACATCTGGTCCGTGGATCGACTCCAGAGGGCTCTGGGAGGTACGGACCAATGGGAAGTGTTTATCTGTGATTAGTGCAGATTGGATAAACTAATCCTGCAGAATAAGCGGCTTCGTGAGGCTCAGTGGCCTTCCCGGCGGGGAGTGGGGAGGAGGGGGGAGGACGGATAATACCCCTCAAAACTCCCTGTTCGCCACCTGCTAATGTGCATACTGTAATATTTCCGGATTAGTGAATTGACTACGATGTCGCTATTTGCTGGCCATTTCTTTTGTGAGTGCCACATGGAATTCTGGGAGCGGTCACGTGACCAGTCTTCCTGGCCGATCCAGTCTGGTTTATATTTTTTTGGCTCAGGTAGAGTATGAACGGGCACAAAATGGGCCCCCCCCCCCCCAGTGTGAGGTCCTTCCTCTTTTTTGGCAATCGAGATGTTTCAGTTGGATGGGGGCTTGACACTGTGGCGCGTAAACGGGCGCCCGCCGTGTGGAGAAAGACGAGAGCGATTGTGGGGGGTAGTGATGAAAAAGGCCTCATTTTTCACGCAGATGAATATGCAGGAGTCACCCATGGGTGGTGATCCATGACCGCTGTGTGCGTAGAATGTGCTGCAGCCTGATTATACACACATGCGCACGCTAATGCACACGCACACACTCATGTACGCACACGCCGGCACACGCAGCCCGAAAGGGGTGCTAAATCCCTCCAATTACTGCATGCAAATACTCTGCTTTGTCCTCCTCGTTATCTTCCTCGTGATGGTTAATCGGCGACTTCTCGAAGAGATGGAAAGAGGGCTGTGTGGCGAGAGTGGAGATGGTGAGGGTGCATCCACAGTGGGGGTGGGTCTGTGGTGGGGATGGAGGTAGCTGTATCTCCACAGTGACGGTTTTTCAGTCTTACGGAGGTGGAGGAAGAGCGGTGTAGATCAGGGTTCCCCGATCAATCCACACAATCAAACCCTCGCCCCCCCCCACTTGAGAAATTCTATCATCAACACCCCCGTGACCCTTGGCTTTGTGTTGCTGATGGAATTTGGCCCTCAGGGAGAAACATAATTAGGAGGCCCCTTTTGTAGATATAGTGGTACAGGCCCATAGCCAAAAATAGATTTTGTGGGGGTTCCCCTTAGTAGAATTTGCTGACCAAGTGGTGGAAGCAAATGTTGGGGGGGGGAGGCGTAAGGTTCAAACCTGTAATTTTACTGAGCTGGTTTGGGTGTGATCTGGGATTTTCACCATGGTATAACAAAATCAGGGGCGTGCGGATATCAGTGCTGGTTCTGTTTGGCTTCCGTGGCGATGCCGGTTCGTTTGAAGCGTCCTAAATCATCCACCAGCTTGCAGACAGCCACGCCCCTGCACTTCCTCTCGTCATTGATCGGCTTTGATCAGCTCTCCTGTTAATTACCGACTTGTTAATGAAGTGCCGGATCTGCAGTGGGGCTTCCCTAGACTGTGATTCACTGCTGGACGCTCTGCGGGAGAGACGCCGTGGCGAAGATTGCACGTCGAATGGTGTAACACACTGATATTGCTGCACGCCACTTCAACGAATTAGTGGAACAAGATTAGTGGGAATTAGCTGTTCGATAAGTTGTTTGTTCAAAGATTTATCCTAATTAATTAGGATGAATGCTAATCGGAGTGGCACGTTTGTTTGGGACGCATTATACATCCAAGGGTAGGACACTGAAGCACATACACTCATGGAAGTTCTTGTGCGACAACAAAATTCCTGTGTTTCTGGAAGTGTGAGGATTGAAAACATTTAAAAATACCAAAAGGAACTCCGTGTAGCTCAGATGTTAAGACGGATTCAAGCAGTCTTGTAATGCTGCTGGACAGTTTTGGGCAGGTGCTCTGTTTGGGATGGGTATTTCCAACGTTCCTGGCCTTACTCCTCATAATCTGGGTTATGTGCAGGTTTTCCTGTCTTCTTTAAGCCGCTAACAAACTCTGTACTGGGGGAACAGCTCAATCAGTTCAATTAGAGAAATAATTAGCTTTGTAGAGTGTGTGAGAATTCTGGTAGGATGAAAAGGCTGTGAAAATGAGGAAGGAGAAGCTCGGATAATTAAGGACATAAGCCCCTCCCACCAGTGCTTCAGATGAAGTGTAGGCCAAGCCAGGGGCCCCACGGTGAATGAGGGGGTTGACACTCGAGGGCGCCACCAGGTGGTGAAATTGTCCCTTCTCTTTTCCCCAGGATTCCAGCTCAGTGTTTCTGGGTAACAAGAAATTATACCAGGCCATAAGCAAATGCAAATTGTCAGAGTGATACAGAGAAGCACGTATTCCTTCTTTCGGCTGGTGTTTGCGTTTTATTTATGAGGTATATTGACGATGCTTTTATCCAAAGGGGTTGGGGGCCTTGCTCAAGGGCCCAGCAGTGAAATCACTTGGGATTTGAACCGGCAACCTTCTGATCACAGGCAATAACATGCTGAGCCACACACCAAGTAACTGAGCTTTGCTGAAGAAGTTTGCAAACTCGAATCAGTTACAGGAGGAGAACAGCCTTCTATCTGCCCCCGGTCCTCTGATGCTTGCTGGCAGTCCCCCGGCACGTAAACATCAGCGAGATGACAGAAGGTACGATAAAAGATTAAAAGACGAGCTGCACGTCAGCTCCACTATAAATCACCACATTTCCAACGGTGGGAATTATAGAGCCAGAATAGAAGCATGATTTATAAAATACGCCTGCATGGTGACCCAAATATTAGGATGTGTACTCAAGAGCAGCATCGCCGTTTGCCAGTGGGGTGAGGTGGGAGGTCCGGGCGAACAGTCAGATCCCACATGAGAGCCGCCTGCTGCAGTCCCCTAAGAAAGTTACATAGCATAAACTGTTAATACAGATCTGTTCGCATTAGTAAAATTGTGTGTTTTACATGTTTCATATTGTGCATTCGGCAACAAAATTGAATAAATAAATGTTCTGTGGGTAAATGGATGTTCTGTGAAATATCACTATTGACGGGGTGAGGCTTGCTCCTTTGCGGGTTCGGCTCAAAGCGAGAGGCTCTGTTCCCCAGGCTTGCTTCTGTACCCCCTCGAGCGCGGCGGGGCTGTTACGTGGGGGGATAATGGTGTATCCGTAGGGGGCGGCTTGCCTCACAGACTCGCTCCCGCTGTACATCAGTGCTGATCGTCGCTGACAGTTTTAGGGCGTCGGCATGTGACCGTATTTATTTATTCAGGTACATCCCACTGCGCCTGCCCCTCCATCCTCTCTGTCTCTCAGTCTCTCTGTGTCTGTCTGTTTGTCTGTCTTTGTCTCTCCCTCTCTCTCTCTCTCTCTCTCTCTCTCTGTATCTCTCTGTCTCATTTTCTCTGCCTCTGTGTCTGTCTCCTTTGCAATCTCCTCCGTCTCTATCTCTGTCTTTCACTGCCCCATCTCTCTTTTTCTCTGTCCCTGTTCTTCTCTCCCCATCTCTCTCCTTCACTGCCCCCTCTGCCTCTCTCTCTTCCTCTGTCTCCCCCATCTCTCTCCTTCAGTGCCCCCTCTGCCTCTCTCTCTTCCTCTGTCTCCCCCATCTCTCTCCTTCACTGCCCCCTCTGCCTCTCTCTCTTCCTCTGTCTCCCCCACCTCTCTCCTTCACTGCTTCCTCTGTCTCTCTGTTTCTCCCTCTCCATCCCTGCTGTTCCCACCCTCACTTTACTCAGCTGAAACGTGTTTTATAGGCATGAGTGCAGGCATAAAATAGGATGTAAATAGTGCTGATAAACGGCGCCGTGTAAGAGACTTATGGGGCGCAGTTGCGGCCTCACACCTCCAGGGTTACGGGTTTGGCTCTGGATGTGCTTGTGTGTGTGTGTGTCTGTGTATGTGTGTCTGTGTGTCTTGCCTACATGAGCACTAGTGAATTAATAAGCTAATTAATTAATCAGTCAGTTTATTAATATACATGAAGTTCAACAATCTGATAATCATAGTGTAGTTTGTTGGTCTGGGGGTGTGACTCTCACTCTGGGTATGAGAGGTCCTCGGTTCAGATCCTGGAGAAGCCCTGAATTTCTGGGGTGTGACTCAGTGGGTTAGGTCTCTGTGCCTGTGATTGGAAGGTTGCTGGTTCGTTTCCCATTCCTTAGTGGAATAACGCTATTCTCACTGAGTCCTTCACCCCCAAAATGCTCCAGGGGTGCTGGATAAATGGCTAACTCTGCAGTCAGACCCCAAGCTTTGCCTTTAATATGTATAACAAAACATTATGACCACCCCCACATGATGTAAATAACGTTCACTGATCTTGCTAAAAACAGCGCTTGTCAAGGTCTGGGATGTATTAGATGGTAAGATTCGGTACGGTACTCATAGTATACGTGTCAAATGCCATTGAAATGGGCAGGACTAAAGATTGAGTGACTTTGATAAGGACCAAATCCTTATGGTCAAACGACTGCGTCAGAGCAGCACCGAAATGGTAAGGCGTATGTGGTACTCACAGTCAGCCGTGGTGAGTACCCACTGTTAGTGGTCCGAGGAGGGAACAACTGCGCACTGCAGACAGGGGGCTGGCTGGCCAACACTCGTCAAATCGAGATATGAAGGCTGTCTCACCTGGGACGTACCAACAGAAGAGGTACGGGGCACAAATCGCAGATAATTTTAATGATGGTCACGGGAGTAATGTGTCACGACTGCAGTGCACTGAGTACTGAGTACTGAATAAAAATAAACTCGTGTATTACTGAAGTCATAATTCATGTCACTTTTCCATAGTTTGCCAAATGCAAGCTGAAGGGTTTGCTTGTAACAGTCTCACAGCGGGTTTGCCTCAGAGTTTGCAAACGGATAGCGTGGCTACTGTCCCAGTCTGCCCATGTGACGGCACTGCCGGCAGCCCGGTCTGCTCAGCGGAGCGGTGGCGTGCTGCTCGCTTAGCCCCTACTTGGCGCCTCTTTCTGTCTCCGGCGGCGGCCAGACACTGCCATCGCCAGCGCGTGCATCCCGTCCAGAGTCGCTCAGTGCGCGATTACAGCTCAGGGTCCGGGCTGTGTAATCCAGCCTTCCAGATGGGACTTTCTCCATTTGTTTTCTTATTTGCTCCATGTTAATTTGTTATAAAATGTTGCTGATCCGAGACTCCCCCCCCCCCCCCTTCTGTCTTTGGCAAGAAACACACTCTGGAAGTATTTCCAAAACAAACAAATGTGCTCAGACGGCAAAACAAATTAATAATGCGGTAATAATGAAAATATCAAGACTCACTGATAGCTTATTTCCAGTGGTGGTGTTATTTTAGTCCAGTGGTGGTATTTTTAATTCCACATTGTGTATACCGTGGATACTGCTGTATAAATGTTTCTGGTTATTTCGCTCACATGTATACAGCCATGGAAAAAAATAAGAGACCACTCTATATATTAAAACAAATCTGCATTTTTAAATCCTGGTTTAATCCCAGTTCTGCAGGCAGACGGCTACACTGAGCGGCAGGTTGCTTCCAGGCTCAAAGTTTCTAAGACGGCAGTACACAAGAATAAGTTGAAGCAGGAGATACTGGGGACAACCAGAAACCAGCCAGGTAAAGGGCAGAACCGACTTTCTAGTGCAAGAGATGACCGTCAACTTATCTGGTACTGCCTCATAAATCAGAGCATGACCTCAAGTGACCTTCAAAATGAGGGAAGAAGTATATTGCAAACTGCAGCCTACTTCATATATATAAAATTCAAAGACGCACACCCATAAATTGAGGAATGAGTAAAACAAAAATTGAGCAGTGGTCTCTCATTTTTTTTGACGGCCGTATATTGTACAGCTATTTCTAACATACTGTTTCACGCTTTCGGATTACATGTCAGACTGCATTGTGTTGTCTGAGCACTTGTACTTCGTCCAGTGACAATGCAGTTGAATCTAATCTAATCTAGTGCATGTTTTTACATTTTAGGGATCAGGCAGCATTTGTGTCTCTCTCCTCTGCGTCATGTCTTAATGTCCATACCTGTGGGGGGGGGGGGGCAGGTAGAATTTAGCCCTGAGATGCAGTTTAGTGCTGAGAAAGGATTTAATCTCGAAGGCACAGGTGCAAAATGTGTTTGCGTATGTATGTGTATACAGGCAGTCCCCAGGTCACGAACGAGATCCGTTCCCTAAGTTGAAATTTTAGGTTAGCCAGAACAGGCGCATACGGTTTTTACTTAACGCCAGTTAGTCAAGTGTTTGTTTTAGTTTATAGTATAGGATATATTCTGCCTTTCTATACATATAAAACACTTAAAAATATCTCCAAATACACTAAATCATCTTGAAAATAATAGTACAGTACATAACAATAATATAGTAATAATAAAAGTAATTACATACAGTAGTGTACCTTATGTAATATGTCTTTAAAATGCGTAAATGTTTGTTCAAGCTCACGCTGACACCTGTGCTGTGTGCGCGATGTTTATTTAGCAATAGCGACATAATCAAAATGGTACGTAAGTTTGGTCTTTTAACATAGAACTTACGAACAATGTAGCATTAAGAAGGTTTCGAGAAATTCACCCCTGTTAAATATTGCGTGTCCTCGCTAACGCAACGGGGCCTACGAACCGCTAAAGCTGTGCATTTTTCTTTTATCAGCGCCAAATTTTTCGTATTACGTTTCTAAGTACTAGGTGTCTGTAAGTCGGACGTTCTTAACTCGGGGACTGCCTGTATTGGGTGGGAGGCGTATGCGTAGCTTGTTGAACATACGGTCAGATGTGTCTCCAGTGATGTCAAATGTCTGAATGTGTGACATGGGAGGGAAGGATCCTTCATGTATGTGGGTGTGGATATGCAGTACTGTGCAAAAATCTTGGCACACGAAAGAAAATTGTTCATATGTTGGTAAAAAAATACTATGAGTTTTTGTCTGCTGAAGCGAGTAAGCTTTTCAAAACCTCTCAGAAAGTCACCACAGCATTTGCAGTAACCATCCAATATACCCGTGTATTTGTCGACTCAATCACTAGCTCACCATGTTTGGCTAATCAATACCTCATCAAGTCATTTAACTAATGGAATGGATGGGGTGCCTCTGCAGAGGGATTTTGGGAGCTACACAGATGAATAACTTCAAGCTTTATTTTCGATAGCCTAAGACTTGTCCGTGATACGGTATGTTGCGGGATGCCTATGTTGCTAAAGAGGTGTTTAACAGGTATTTGACAGGTGTTTGACAATCAGAGGAGAACTCATCTAAGGGGACATAAGTTGAACAGCAAAGGGACTGCTCTCTCAGAGGTCCTCCTGCGGATCTTTATAATGGATGAATAAATGAATGTTGCATTTATATAGCTCTTTTCAAGACACCCAAAGAGCTTTATAGAACCAATGGAGAGCCACTTAAACCAACACCACTGTGTAGCCCCCACCTGGATGATGCGACGGCTGTCATTCGGCGCCAATACGCTAACCATATTGTGGCTAAGGTGGTGAAGGGGCAGGAGAGAATTCACCAATTAGATATAGGGGATGATTAGGAGGCCAGATTTGGTAGGGCCACAGTGGGTAGTTTTAGCCAGGACATTGGGGTACCACACCTCCTCTTTCAGAAAATGCCCAGGGCTTACTTATGACCCCAGAGGGTAAGGACCTTGGTTTTCTGTCTCATCCAAGGACGGCGTCATTTTTACAGTGCAGTGTCCCTGTCACTCATATATTCTGCCTGTAGTTCATGTTGTCTGCTGTCCATGAGAGGTCCTGTCAATTTAAAATAAAAAAAAACATTAAATGCACTACATCCCTTGAAATTTGGTCTGATCTCCCATGCCAGAAAACAGCCAATAGGGTGTGACCTCCTCTTTTCTGTAAAGCCGCCAGCCAGGATTTGACCTCCAGTTCCTTGTAAAACAGCCAATCGGGATATGACCTCCACTTCCCTGTAAAACAGCCAATCGGGATATGACCTCCACTTCCCTGTAAAACAGCCAATCGGATGTGACCTCCACTTCCTCATAAAACAGCCAATAGGTTGTGACCTCCCCTTCTCTGTATAATCACCTCTATACCTTCAACCCCTGGAAGGAGTAGGTGGGGTAACATTTCATCTTTGGAAAATGGCATTTTTCCTATACGGTCACTATGCATAGAACTTTTCGTAGCTGAAGTTCTGGTGGCTGTAAGCTAGGAGACAAGCGTCCATTTTTAGCTGCTCAGTCCTTAGCCACACCCTTCTTACCTCTGTGCCCTTTGATGACCCTTTGATGCTGCATTCTCGACCGACAGCGAGCAGCTGGCATTCGTGAAGCCCCTGGAAGGATCTGCCGCTTGGCACATCACGGTCGATTCGGCTTGAGCCTCGCCTGTCGGCTAACTGGAGCGTGTTAACGGTGCAGACAAAGGAATGCGCGTTAATTAGACCTGCTCCAAAGGTAGCGGCACGCTGCCTTTGGAGCAGGAGTCACATGATCTCATCCTGTCCTGAGCTCTTTGGAAACCTTACAATTTGTCCTCCTTGTTTTCTTCTTGCTTGATACAAACCAAAAACATGGTTTCGATGTTTTGGTGTAAGTCTTTTATTTTGAAAGGTGACTTCTGGTTCATAGCATGTGGACTTTTATTTTGAAGGGTGACGCATATGGGTGGTGCCTGTATGTGTTCCCTTCCCCCTTGGGGGCGCAGACGAACCACTTCACTGTGGCCACTCCCTTTCCGTTATCACAAACTACGGTCCAGAAATGTTGTTTGCAGTCGTGTTTGTCATCAACACCTTTTTAGATGCTCGTTTTCCACTGCTCCAGAACCTTCTGTGAAGGGGTCAGGGGTCATTATCAGCTTTTCCCACTATTGGCATTTATTGGGCTTTTTATTTGTCTTTCCATCTGGATCATCCTCTGGTGGATAACGCCAAAGAGCTCTGGGACAGTTTGCCTTTGTAAGGTTTGGCTGCTTCTGCCTGAAACCATGAATGATAAAGAGGAGGATTGAAATTTCAGGAATCGGGGAAGGACAGAGAAGAAGTTGGAACCTCAATACCTGAGACTCTTGGGGGTCCCATATACTTTCTCCACCAACCCCCCCTCCCACACATCGCTAAGTGTTTTAAATTGAGAAGCGAAGCCTGTTTAATTATCGGCAACAAACACCTTTATAATGGAGGTAAAATTCCATGCCTTCAAAAAGACGTGAGTGGCGGAGAGCAAGCAGTCTTGGCCGCTCACTGCGCATACAGGTTTTCAGCTGGCCTGGCTGCTTATCCGCTTGATTAAACGGATTATTACGCTAACTGAACTGACACAGCCGTCCCTGTTGGAGTTAGCGGGTTAAAGAGGCCTAGTAAGACCACCCACAGCAGCAGTCCAACACTGGAGGGGGGGTTGCAACAAAGTCGTTGCTTTTATCACTGTTTCCTCCGCAGAACCCATGAGTCCTGCTCTCAGTTGGTTTGTGAGAGACAGTGTGGCACTTTTAGCCGAGTCTGATATAATGTGTGCATTGTGGAAGACACTGCTGTTATTCCTGTCTCCAGCAGGGGGTGCCGTGCTTCAGGGCTATGCACACCTGTCTCGGATATCCACAGGGGTCTTGCCTGTTCTGCATTGATTGGGGTCCTCAGCGCAGGATAAATGTACCCCTTGCAGGGTGTACAAGTGTTCCTTTAACTGCGAGGTGGGATTGCGATGCCGCGTCAAGTTATTTATTTCTTCTCCTCTTGGCCATAGGTTTCCTCCTGTCATCTTGCTGTCTCTCACTTCTCCGTTCTTGAAAGAAATAAACACTCCCGTCCTGGTAGATAGGGCACTCCCACCTAGACAGATAGAACGCTCTGGGACCTGTTAGGCTTTCACGCTATGCCGCTGGGAATTATGGGAAGAAGTTGTGTTATTCTACCTTCATTACCGTTCCTCCAGCTGTCCGTCACTGGCCTTTTCAGGAGACAGTGCCAGTGGCCGTCAGATTGTTACAGGCTAATCGCCGAGCCGGCAGATGGAAGTTGGGTGATGTTCTGCAACATTCCGCCAAACATCATGAAGGGAAACTGGAGGGTGAAACGTCCGTAGCCACCGCAGGGATGGGGTGCCGTGTACTCGTGGTGGGGAGGCATCCCTGGGGGCCTCAGGCTCTCCATGGAAACCAGCATCATGGCATCTCTGCTCCCATGAGCCTCGGGAAAAAAAAGGCCAATTACGCTTCACAGCTGGCTGCCATGTGCTCTCCCGTTCAAACAGACTAGCGGAGTGTGAGCCGGGGAGAGACGTTTAGCAGATGATTTGAGTCGTGAGCTTTTGTGTCGGAGGAATTCCATTCGTTTCATTCATGCAATTACTCAGCCCACAATAAGCTTCAATAACCCTTCAATTTACATCAGATCGCATTTTAACACATTTCTAAGTCATAAATTTTCTTTTCATGCTGCACATCTCTCCCTTTTTCCATCCTTCCGTTCATCATCCTCCTGTTTTTTTTTTCCTCCGTCCTTGTCATAAACTCAGCCTTCGTGTCCATTCCTTGGGTAAAGCAGCTGAAATCCTGAGCAGAACGAATGAATAAAAACAAATGATTCAGGCGAGTTGCCACGCAAGTGATGCATTTCTGTGAGGATGCAGTGGACACGGACATGCAGAGCTGCAGTCTTTGTTACACTAGTGTCTTCTCGTGACCTTTCGTCCTCTCTTTTTCTGTTTTCCTCCTTTTTCGTTTTCCTCTGCAGTTCTGCGTGACGACTTCAGGCAGAACCCCTCGGACGTGGTGGTGGCGGTGGGGGAGACAGCCGTTTTGGAGTGCCAGCCCCCCCGGGGGCACCCAGAGCCCACCACGTACTGGAAGAAAGACAAGGTGCGCATGGAGGATAAGGACGACAGAGTCACGGTGAGTGTGTGCGAGTGTGTGTTTAAATTCACTGCCAGCCCATGCCAAAAGCTGGAAGTTCAAACGCTGTCACCGAATCCATGGATAAACTGCAAATAAACAGCTTAAGCTGCAGACACTGTATGCTCCATTGCAGTTATTTACAGACTTGCCCGCAGCATTTAAATGATGCTGTTTTTTTAACAGGCTGGCTGTAAATTTCTGGCTGCTGGCAGCTCTGCATCCAACAAAGTGCCTTGTTTCACATGCCTTCACAGTGATGACTGATGTCTGCTGAATATATGCTCAGAACATGATAAATACCTGCTGAAAATGTGTTAAACACCTGCTAAATACCTGTTAAATACCTGCTGAAAATTGGTAAAATGCCTACAAAATACCTGTTAAATACCTGCTGAAATATGTTAAGTACTTGCTAAATACATGTTAGATACCTGTTAAATACCTACTGAAAATGTAATAAGTACCTGGTAAATATAGACAGACAGACAGACAGACAGATAGATAGATAGATAGATATTAGTTTGTTTGACGACCTGCTAATTACCGAATCACATTTTCTACAATCAAATAAGCAGGCAAATAGAAATTCAAGCAGCAAATATGTCACAGTTCTGCCTAATTGTTGCCCTGTGCTGTAAACAGGCCTCCGCAGACCATGTTTTTTGTCACATTAATGTGTCTGTTCTGGTATTTTGTGAGGGTGTTGAATGAGCTGGGCTGAAACACCGCTGTCTGTTTTCCACACCAACCCACCAGATCCGTGGGGGGAAGGTGACGATCACCAGCACCAGGCGGAGCGACTCCGGAATGTACACCTGCATGGCTGTCAACATGGTGGGCGAGCGGGAGAGTGAGGCAGCCCAGCTGTCCGTGTTCGGTGAGGACCCCAGACTCGGCCGTCCGCTGAGGGCCCGTCTTATGTCCAACTGGGAAAGGGGTCAAAGAGTCAGTCCATGCACTGTTCAACTGTCATGTACTTGGTCCCAAACATCTCGGGAGGCCAGGGAGCCCTGCTGTTCTGTCTGTGATTGTGATACCAAACCTAAATCGCGAGTTGTTTTAGATTAATGTTACTAAGCAACAGGGGAAAAAAATATGATCATGCCGCTCTCGTTCTCATTCCAGAAGGCACCCTTTATTCGGATGCCATGTCTGTGCTTTGAACGGTAACATTATATAGGTTTATTTCCCAGTAATTATAGTGCAGTGAGCCCCTTAACTGCTGGTTGATTAATACTTGGGGTGGCTCTGACGAACACTGTAAGGGGGGGCTTTGGGTGGCTTTCAAATTTCCATGGAGACCATTTTTTGATGCCCCCCCACCCAATACGCCCACTTTTTTCCCCAGAGAGGCCCAGTTTCCTACGGCGGCCCACCAATCAGGTGGTGCTGGTGGAGGAGAGTGTAGAGCTGCGGTGCCAGGTGCAAGGCGACCCACTGCCCACGGTGCGCTGGAAGAAGGACGACACAGAGGTGCCACGCGGCAGGTCGGTGCGCGTGATCGAGCTGTGCGTCTGTCGGTGTCTGTGTATGCCCTATAGCTGTCCTCTCCCCATTGGGGCTACATCGAACTGTGTCGTTTTGGCTTTGCATGCTTGAACTGTGTGCTGATTCGATGCATGCTGATTTTCTGCGTGCTGTTTCACTGTATGCTGATTCGCTGCATGGTATTTCACTGTTTGATGATTCGTTGTGTGGTGATTTGCTGCGTGCTAATTTGCTGTGTGTGATTTGCTGCATGCTCATTCGCTGTGTGGGCCCAGCTGAACAGCATGCATGCTTGTTGGAACATGTATGTTTGCTTGTCGACTGGGGCTAATCCAGGCTGACTGATCCCCCTCCCACAGCTGGCTCGTGTGGGGTCGCCTTCGATCATGCCCCCCCACAGTATGAGATGGGGGTATCGCTGTCGGGCTGATGAGGTGGGGCTGAGTGGGGTCAGTTGTCCCTGTTCCCAGGCTGACTTCTTGCTCCTGGCCGTGATGCTATTAAACCTGAGCTAAATGACCAAATCACCATGGAATTCATAATATATGTGCATTTTATATTAGGAAATGATGTATTATAGCACAATTTGTGCTAACTGTTCATATGCGAGATCTGTAGCTCGACACCTCCGTTTGGGCTGATTCCTGGTCAGATGAGACTCTGAGCCCCGAAACCAGATCCTGGCCAGAGGTGGTGTGTTTCTGTTCTGAGTGATTTGGATGTTGCCCATCGCTGGCTTATCAGATTGGCTGCCCTGTATCCTGCTCAGCCACGACCCCTGAACCATCACAGGGAACTGAGTCACTGTGTCCCCAGGAGGACTTGTGGAGACTCTGCCACCCACCAGCATAATGCTGCATTGCATGGAATTCTGCAAGGCGGGCCAGCTCCAGACCCACTGGCACTCAGCTACAGTAAACCTGCTTTAAACCTGCGTCCATGTGCTGATTGGCTGTTTCCTCACCGCCCTCCCCAAAAATGGTATTTTAAACATAAGAACATAAGAACATAAGAAATTTACAAACGAGAGGAGGCCATTCGGCCCATCAAGCTCGTTTGGGGAGAACCTAACTAATAGCTCAGAGTAAACACATGCAAACTCAGACTGACCCCCCACCACTGCAGGTACGAGATGAAGCAGGAGCGCGACGAGCACGTGCTGCGCATCCGGAAGGCTCTGGTGGGTGACCAGGGTCGCTTCGCCTGCGTGGCTGAGAACCGTGTGGGGAAGGCAGAGACGGAGGCCACCATCACTGTCAGGGGTGAGTGACCTCTGAGCTTTAACCTGTAACCCTCTGCAAGTAACCGGTATGGACACCAACAGAAAGCATCCCATAATCTCATGAATAAGGTTTAAGTAATATAGATATAAAATATGATACATATCTAATGTAATATAGTATAATAATAGATAATATATAGCATACATATGATTTTAATTTATAATATATAAACAAAAATCGAATGAAGATATACAATACATAATAAGATGCAATTTAGCGTTTAATGTGTAGATAGTGGATTTATGTCTGCTGTTACCCAGCTGATCACTGAGATCTCTGACCCCCCGGCCCGTAAAAGCTGCTTAATCTTCATGTCTGTGTCATGAGTACTGCACTCTGGACTCATAGATCTACTGTAGTTTTTCCAGGTTCTGTCTGGCTCATGCTGGTATTGATCCGCTTGATAGTTTCTATTTTGTGTGGGGACTGGGGCGTGAAGGTGAACGCGGAACGGGGGGGTCTGTAGGACCCCCCCCTCCCCTGCCCTCCTACTGGGTCATCCCGGCCTGAATATGGGGTTATGAGGAGGGTCAAGTCACTGTCAACAAAAACCAGCAATTGATTGAAATTGAGGGGCGAGGGTAGTCGGGGGGAGTCGGGGGGAGTGCTTTACGGTGCTTGAGCTCCGTTCATTTTTGTTTGACTTTGAGGCGTGTAGTTGGAGCCGTGACTTTCATGAAGCGGTGCAGACGTACGTAAACCTGTTCTGTGACTGACGGGAAAATAACCTCATTACAAACATGCTTATTTCGAGTGGACTGAAAGCCATCCAAATTTTAGCCATTTTTTTCTTAGTTAGGGATGGGGCTTCCAGTATGTTCGAGCCCGTCAAATACCCCAAATCCCCCCTACCCCCTCACCCCGACCCCTGACAGCGTGTCGCAGTTGGCTGACATGCCCTGCCAGCTCTATTGCACAAAGGCTGGAAGGTTTTTAAAAATGTACTTTTATGCTATAATCACTCCCCTCCTGGCTCCAGAGGCTCTCAGTGTGTGTGTGTGTTTCAGATATACATTACCAAATATACATACCAAATGTTCACACAATGTGATAAAAACCTGTTATTTTGACATTGTGGGGACAATTTTTTCAATCCCCACAAGGGGAAATCCAGTTTTATAAAAATCGGTGTCAAAAAAATGCCAAAAGTATTTTGTTTGGTTACTCATGGTTAAGGTTAGGGCTGGGTCAGGGTTAAGGTTGTCATTGCTGGGATTAGGGATTTGCCCATAGAAATGAATGGATGGTCCTCACAAAGATATAATTACAAACCTCTGTGTGTGTGAGTGAGTGAGTGTGTACGTGGGGATGTGTTGGGGGGGGGAATTAGGAGGGATAACAATGGTGCATGATGCAGGCAGACAGGATGGTAAAGGTTGATAAAATAACCTTCAATTTCAAGCATTTTTAAATAATAGATTTATATGGTGTTGGAGCTCACTCACTCCCACAGCAGAGGGAGGGTGAGGTCTTTTCGCACAAACAGAGAGGGAGAGAGGAGTGAGAGAGAAAGAAAATGGACAGGCAGAGGAGGGTGCTGGGAGAACGGTTTTCAGACACCAGCGCTAAATGTTGCCATTGTGTTCTTGAGCACGGCTCTAAAGCCCAGCAACCCTGGCGAAATTCAGAGCGAGGCAACCTGAACCGCGAAAAAGGTGGCCAGACGACCGGGTGAAATGCATGTCCAGAGAGAGAGTCACTCAGACAGTATTGGTATGAGAGATATTAATGGTGCGTGAGCTTCTGATATTATCCACCAGGTGGCACTATGCTCCTAGCAGGAATGTTGAGCTTCTTTAAGAGGAGACGGTAAGGCGTAGCTGGCCAGTCAAAATGAAGTGGGCGGAGCCCCGATCATTACACAGGAATGCGTCATCGTCCTGGTGAAAAGGCAAATGGAAAGTAGGG
This sequence comes from Mormyrops boulengeri, assembly GCA_026781065.1. Taxonomy (NCBI): domain Eukaryota; kingdom Metazoa; phylum Chordata; class Actinopteri; order Osteoglossiformes; family Mormyridae; genus Mormyrops; species Mormyrops boulengeri. The sequence goes on along the minus strand of JAODLD010000044.1, from coordinate 14,552,368 downwards.
GGATTGCCTCATGTACTATTTTGGCGATATTTAGTCTTCAAAGATTAATCGCAGCAAAGCATCCCAGCATGCCCTGGGGCAGGGTGTACCTTCATCCTCTCCACTGCTGCCCCCTTCTGGGGTTATGTCATATGCGACATGTCATTCTTTCTGAATTTTGTTTTCCCTTTTTCTTGTCCTCCTTGTGTTCTTTCTGTCGTCCATTTTCTCTGCTTGTGCTCTTCTCCCCACCTCCATTGTTACCTGTCCAGCTCGCCCCGTGGGTAAGTACCCATCCTCTGACAGGCCGCGTCCTGCATGGACCTCGCACAAACACGCTCGCACGCTTACCCCACCCGCTCACGTGTGCTGCAGTCACACGCACACGTGTCTGGCTGACTGATCCACATCCATCGCATTGGTGGGTGTGCCATTGCTGTGGCGACAAGCCACTACCCTGCCCCGCCTCCCCGAGCCTGCGTCCCGTTCTGTGAGGCAGAACGTTACGTGTGCAGGACCTGTGAAATGTGTGTGGGTTTTTTTTTTTCTTGCCACGAGTGAGCAATTCTTGTTAATACGACAAGCCTAGATTAGGGCATGATCTCTCCCGACGACATGAATGAGAAGTGGGTACTGATCTGCTTCCTGAAGGAGGAAAATATACAAGAGGTGTCTCTTTGGCAGATCCAGGTGCATGCTGTCCTTCCCTGTGGTTCCGACCCTGTTGGTTGGCCTGATCTGCTGCGTAGTGCCTGTCAGTGAAGTCCTTGTCCCCATCAGATTGTTTCCCCAATAGCTGTGCGGTAATGGGAGCTGTGATGTCTTTGACCTTTGACCTCAGCTGCACCGCAGTTTGTGGTCCGTCCGCGGGACCAGATCGTGGCCCTGGGGCACATGGCCACCTTCGCCTGCGAGACCAAGGGGAACCCCCAGCCCACTGTCTTCTGGCAAAAGGACGGGAGCCAGGTAATGTGTTTGTGCCTGCGAGTCACCTGTCAGTCACCTGTCAATTACTCATCAGTCACCTGCCAATTGCCTGTCAATCACCTGTCACCTGTCAGTCACTCACATATCAATCCCTCACCTGTCATCTGTTTCCCACCTGTCAGTCACTCACTTGTTATTCATCTACAACCTGTCAATCACTAACCTGCCAATCACTGACCTTTAATCTGTGTGCTACCTGCCTGTCATCTGTGATCAGTACCTGACTGACACCTGGATGTATGTCTGTGTATATGTGTTTGTCTGTCTGTCTTCCTGTGTTCAAAGAATTCCACCAAATGCTCCCCCCAAACCAAAGCAACCATTATCTGCACTTACAGACTCTTGCGCCCCCCCCAGTGTCTTGGCCCTGGAAGTCTTCCGTTTTCTGTCCCCTTATATGCAGCCCTTTCTGCGGACACACCCAAACCCCCATAGTGCCACATCCCACTTTTTGTCAAATGTTGTGACTTTTGCCTACTTGTTTGTTTGTGTGTTCTTTGTCTGTAAAGAATGGCTACAGTGTTGTAGGATGCACGTATAAATACACAAAAACAACCAAAAATAAAAACAATAATGGCTTGCATACCCAGACGGATTTTGTTTGTGCAGTAAACAAACCACCCCTTATCCCATCTCCGTCTCTCATGGTAGATATTAGGAGAGGCGCAGCAAATAACAAACGAAAGCACTAATTAAGTCATTCAGCCAGTGTAAGGGAAGCCTTTGTGTCTCACTTGGACGTAATGAAGTGGACATCTATCAGCCTCTGAGTGGGGTGGGGGTAATTAAAAAAACAACATCATTAGCTGCATTAAGGCCATTAGCCGTAATTGAATCAGGCCTGATGTCTTCCTTTTTTACCCTGTCATTCTGTTCTGAGGATGAAATGAAAATGTCTTCCTGATCCGACCGTCAGAGAGGAAATACGGCTCTGAGATGCTGGGTAGGGGAGGTTTCGGTCGCTGTCTGAAACCCCCCAGCTGCCCCCCTACCCCCATACCCCACCCCAACATTGGCTGTCTGCGTCAAGCCCCTGGCTTTAATTAATTACCAGCTTCTCCTAAATTGATTAAGCCCCGCGAACTGCTTTTTTCACCTTGAGTTGCTCCACTTTGAATCGAATTTGAGCGTTCGGAGTGAGAGGCGGGGGGGGGGGGGGTTTGGGCGCAGTCAGGGAGGGAGACTGACGCGAGTACTGGTATCTGTAAGCGCGAAACGAGTGGAAAGGGACGCTGGGGCCGGTTTCTGTGAGTAGGAGCCGATTCCACTCGGACTGCCTGGTGTTCCTCATTACGGCGATTCCAATTTCTGTGACCTTCAGCGTAGCCCTGGGAGGTAGGCTCAGTAAACAGCCAATCAGTGCAAGGTCTGGCTTTAAAGGTACAGTGTTTGTCCTGTAGTTCACTATAAGCGGGGGTTCATTATGCAAGGTGTCATTATGCAATATGTCTATACAGGTGTGTGATGTACATGCATCTGTGTGATATGTGTGCTTACATGTCTGACTCCTTTCTCCTTTTTCTTCCAGAATCTCCTGTTTCCCAGCATGCCCCAGCAGACAGACAGCCGCTTCTCTGTGTCCCCCAGTGGGGAGCTTACCATCGCAGCTGTGCAACGCGCCGACGCCGGCTACTATGTCTGCCAAGCCCTGACGGTGGCTGGCAGCATCATGGCCAAGGCACAGCTGGAGGTCACTGACGGTGAGGCCACACCCACAGTGCAGAGCCACACCCATTATACACCACCACACCCACCATGAATAGCCACACCCCTTATCTAAGGCAGCCGCACCCAATGGCTTTTGCAGGGAGGGCTGAGCCCCTGAAAACTGCTTCTGAATACCCCCCTTCCCCAAACCAAAGCTACCGTTATCTATAATCACATATTCACGGGCCTGCCATAGTGTCTGGGCCCCTGAAAGTCTTCCCATATCTCCCACCCCTTATGGGCAGCCCTGTCTGCACTCACACCCAAACCCCCATTTAGCCACGCCTCCCCTGTGTCATGTGACTCACTTGCCATTGTGTTTGACTTATCAATTGCATCGCCGAAATACAAACACACATACGGATAAATGTATCATCATTCTGCAGGCAAAGTTTCCTCTGTATGCTTTTTATTCTGCTACGGGGGACATGTGACTTCAGTCCACAGGTGGTGACACCTTCAAAGCTGGACAGGGTCATTACCCAAAGTGCCAGCGCCTGCCTGTGGCAGGTTGGCAGCTGTCTGTTTTTTTTTTCCCCTTCGTTTTGGCTGCCTCTCTGAGAGGCCACTTAATTTAATATCTACTCAAGCCTGGGAAAGGCGATCATCGTCCTTGAATCCTGATACCGGTGAATGGGCCGGCGAGTGTGTAATGGAGAACGTGAACGAGCACGGGCGGAGGCTGCGTGCGAAAGCCAGCCGGTCGGCTACGTCCGTCGGATCCACTCCAGACTCTCTAATGCGGAACTTGTGGATTCATAACCCCCCCTCCAAATAACCTAAAACCTGAACACCTCTTACGCTGGGCCTATGAAGCACATTTATTTTTGTTCAGATGAGATTGCCTAGTAGGGGGACTGGAATATGTTGAGAATACTCCTTAATTAGGCCCTCAGGACTGACATCATCTGCCACACCTTCTGCTAATGATCCTGGGCGTGGGGGTTTCAAGGTTGTATTTATTTACTCACTCTTTTTGCATGTCTAAATATAGCTCTGGGTCGTTAAAGCATCTTTCATGGGGGTGGGGGGAGCAGCTAACCCCCTCTATATAGCCTGGGTGGGGCATTTAGGTCGGGTGGGGGGATTTCACAAATTAAGCTGAGTCTACCAACGTTAGGTGCTGAAATCTGCCAGCATGTGGCATTCCGGTTAAGGGGCTGCCTGAAATCATTCAAGCTCACATCCCCTGTTATTTTATGATTGGCCAGCGGATTAATTTACTCAGCTCTGCACTGGGTATGAAACGCGGCCACACCATCGGAGAGAGTGCAAAGCTGCTGCGGTCCCCTGCCACTAAGAAAAGGATTTTGGAGCTTTAAAACTACGATAAATTGCACAGCTGCAAGGTAACAGCCAGGCAGACGTGGTGGGAACGCTAGCAGGAAGTGGTGAGACCTCAGATTCCACATCAGTGGGTGCGGCCACATGGGTTGCCAGGGGCTTCCTCATTTCCCAGAATACACAGGGTGCTTGTAGCCTTGTGGTGTCATTATGAGCCATGAAGAAGGGAGCAAAAAATGTGTGCAGTGTTCAAAAGAATCAGCACAGCACACTGCACGGTATCGGCGTCTACTCACCTCAGAAACCATCTTGTGCCCACGTCCCCTCCCCACCCCAGCAATGACAGACAGGCCGCCGCCCATCATCCGGCAGGGCCCGGCCAATCAGACGCTGGGCGTGGACGAGGTGGCACTGTTGCGGTGCCAGGCCTCGGGGGACCCTTCGCCCGCCATCAGCTGGCTGAAGGATGGCATCAGCCTGCCTGGTCACGACCCTCGCCTGTCCCTGGTAGAGCTGGGCAGCCTGCAGATCCACAGCACTAAGGTGGGTCAGGGAAGCCTGAGTACAGAACCGCAACAGGGCCCTTACCAGTGTCTGTAATATGCTACACAGCATGCAAAATATCCATGCTACAGTATGTATTATATGCTATAGTTATACTGTGCAAAATATCCATGCTACAGTATGTACTTTATGCTACAGTTTTACTATGCAAAATATCCATGCTGCAGTATATACTATATGCTACAGTTATACTGTGCCAAATACCCATACTATTGTATGTACAGACGCTTCTCTACTTATGACCTTTCAACTTACCAATTTTCCGACATACGAACGAAGAGGACTGTAAGTCCAAATTGTGCTCACTGGGCTCCCGTTTCTTATCCACAACATAATTTTTTTTTTTCTGTGCGTCAATTCCGCCTAGTACGACTTCTGGTTGCTACTCCCGCCGCGCAGCAGCGTAGCGTGCGTACTCCCAGCATCCTAGTTTTTTGTACTTGCGTATACCCTTAAAATGATGCTGAATAACGACTTACGAACATTTCAAGTTACAAACAGCTGTTCAGAATGTAACTCGTTCATAAGTAGAGGAGCGTCTGTACTATGTGCTACAGTTATATTGCGCAAAATATCCATGCTACAGTATGTATTATATGCTATAGTTATACTGTGCCAAATACCCGTACTATATTATATACTGTGTACTACACACACACAGTACACTGTTTGTGCTTTAATTCCCATTTTCTTGGCAGTAGGTACACAGCAGTGGTCTATACCACGTCCTTCGTTTCGTCTTTCCTTCCTCTCATCTGTTCAGCTCCGCCTGCTCTGTCTCCTCTTCCTCCGTCTCTTCTCTCCGCATCACATTTAAAATGTCGCCTGTCGTGTCACCTGAGAGAGGGATAGGGAGGCAGTGAGAAATTTCCGATGATGGCGAGACATAACTCATATGGACTAGGGCAATTATGTACCTCATAAGGAGATGAAAAGGGGGTATTGATCGCCGTAAAGTATCTGAAGCTGCCGTTTTGTCAGAGGGGGATACTGATGTGACTCAGACACACGCACTCAGGCATGGATTAAAGACAGACACACCGTCACAGACAGACAAACACACTCACAGTTCATATATTCCTATCATTGTGAGGACTCTTCTGTCTATCTCTCATGGGCATAACCCCAACTACGATAACCCCAACTACGATAACCCTAACCCCACCCAGCCCTAATCTTAACCTTAATTAACCAAACAAAATACTAGACTTTTTGCTGTTTTAGTTTTTTGATTTTATTCAAAGATTTTTTTTAATAAAATTGAGGTTTATATTGTGGGGACCTGAAAAATGTGCCCATCAGCTAAAAACTAGCAGGTTTTACCATATTATGTGGTAAATTCAAACCCTCACAGACAGACACATTCACAGACAGACAGATGATTATAGACAGACACACCCAGTCAAGCATGGTTTAACGTAGTCATGCGCAAATACAGACACACACAGATACACACTAACACACGCAAGGCAGAAGCACACACACACACATACACACACACATGCTTGCTTACAGAGACATGGACGCAGAAACGCACACACACTAATAATGTCCGCCATGCAGTCCTCCACAGCCTCTCTCACTCAAACCTCCATTACTCTTGTCAGAGCTGCCAGTGGCTGATGTTTTATTTAATAAATGAAGGGGAGACACGAGGCTGGAAACCACACATGGT
>JAODLD010000044.1:14481719-14504835 GCA_026781065.1 Mormyrops boulengeri | reverse complement strand
ACCTGCCTTTACAATGCTGAGTAATGAACATAAACCTGCCTTTACAATGCTGACTAATGACCGTAAACCTGCCTTTATGATACTGACTAATGACCGTAAACCTGCCTTTACGAAACTGACTAATGACCGTAAACCTGCCTTTACAATGCTGACTAATGACCGTAAACCTGCCTTTTACGATACTGACTAATGACCGTAAACCTGCCTTAACGATGCTGACTAATGACCGTAAACCTGCCTTTACGATACTGACTAATGACCGTAAACCTGCCTTTACAATGCTGACTAATGACTGTAAACCTGCCTTTACGATACTGACTAATGACCGTAAACCTGCCTTTACAATGCTGACTAATGACTGTAAACCTGCCTTTATAATACCGACTAATGACTGTAAACCTGCCTTTACGATGCTAATGACCGTAAACATGAATTTATAATGCTGACTAAAGAACATAAACCTGCCTTTACAATATTGACTAAGGACCGTAAACCTGCCTTTACAATGCTGACTAATGACTGTAAAACTGCCTTTATAATACCGACTAATGACCGTAAACCTGCCTCTAAATGCTGCCTAATGACCGTGAACCTCCCTTTAAATGCTGCCTAATGACTGCAAGCCTACCTTTATAATGCTGACTAATGACCATAAACCTGACTTAAATGGTGACTAATGACCATAAACCTGCCTTCATAATACTGACTAATGACCATAAACCTGCCTTTAAATGGTGACTAATGACCATAAACCTGCCTTCATAATGCTGACTAATGACCATAAACCTGCCTTTAAATGGTGACTAATGACCATAAACCTGCCTTTATAATGCTGACTAATGACCATAAACCTGCCTTTAAATGGTGACTGATGATCATAAACCTGCCTTTATAATACCAACTAGTGACCATAAATCGTGACTGATTGTGGGGGCTGTGAAGCAGCTACTATCGTCGCTGTGTTTGACCACGGTTTGAGCTTTGTAATGGTGAGGCGTGATTGTGGGTCAATGTCTGTACTGCAGAGACACGACATTATTCATGGTTACACGGTTCAGGGTTTTACGCTCAGCTATGATCACAGTTGACCTTTACAATGCTTCGGCTTGACCGTGGCTTGACCTTTATAATGCTAAAGCATGACAGAGGGTCAGCCTGTAGGTGCCTGTGATAAGATCACAGTGCAGCCTTTGGGATGTAGAGATGTGACCGTGAATTAGGGAAGGTGACCGGGTCCCTTTGGACCACTTCTGATGGATTAGCGGCATGGAGGTAGATCCTGGCATTTCTGCCATCCCAAAGCAGCCCCGTATTGGAACGCTAGATGTGGGGGCATGGAATCCGACTCAGTGCCGTATCTCCCCCCAAAAAGTGGTATTGATTCCCCACCATGAGTGACATGCCATTATGAGGTACTGTTCCGGGCCTTTCTGCCTAGGGTCCCTTCATCTGCACCTTAGACCCAGACAATTTTGCGTTCCGTGAAGGCACAGAACGGGATGAGAGCCTTTAGGAGAATCACACATTGGAGCTTGAAACTGCTTCTGCTGTTTGGAAGTCAGGCTCTTGTTTTCAAATCACGTAGCCGGCCGGATTCCTCTCGTTTATTCGAACATTCCCAGTAATGAGGTGGCAGAAAAGCTTTCACTTTGGTTTCCTTTGAAATAACAAGCGTACAGGAAACATTCCAGTCCCCTTCCTGTTAAATCTGACCGGCGTGACGTCTTACGAGGATCCGATAGTGGGGGCGGTGGCAGGTAGCTGTGAAATGGCGTCTCTGAAACTAATTAATCGAGGCGCAGCTTCACAAAACAATTACTTTTCAAGGACGAGGCTTATTTTCCCTGGGCGGGCTGTGAAATCCAGGCACCGGTGTCTCTGTCACACGCTGTCACGCGGCATGTTGTAACGTGGGTGCCCCTTTTTAGATGGATGATCAAGAGAGGAAGGGCCAGGTGAAGGAGAGGGGATGGAGGCGAGGCCAGTGGGTTTCCGCTGGAAGGAGGCATGGGGCGATGTTTTGGGGCTTTCTTGTTTATTGTGAGGTATGAGAACAGGCAGCCCAGTGATTAAGGAGCCTTCTTTCTGACCTCGAGATGGCAGCTTCTCATTGTGAGGCTGTACTACAAAAAACAACATTACTCTAAATAATGTTAGTGATCCTCCACCTGTTGTATGCGGTTGTAACGATAATGTATGACCAGCTTCCTCTTGGAGCAATGTGGTATCAGGATGAAGAGTGCTCATGGTAGTTTTACTTACACAAAAATGTTATGAGGGCAGAATGAAAAATGATTGTGTTAGAGAGATAACCAAACAGATTATATAGGAGGCGGGTCCAAGGAACTAGAGGAGGCAAGACCAACCAATCAGATGATTTGGTTCTGCCTCTTGTAGTTGCTCCCCCCCATACAATCTGATTGGTTATCTCTGTGGACCAATCATTTTTTGTTGTGCCCTCAGAACATTTTTGTTTAAGTAAAACTTCCACAAGCATGAAGAGATGGGTGGTGTGTGCTTCAGTGGGATGCTGTGTTTATGATTGGAAGGTTGCCAGTTCAAATCCCACATTGGGTGTGTGATTTTAATGCTGGGCCCTTGGGCAAGGCCCTTAGCGCTTATGGGTGTGCCAAATAAATAAGACGTAAGAGATCGGTGGAGCTGAAGTTTCAGGCCATGTGGGTAAAAGGGTTCTGCCCCAGTAGGGGCCACTATAAACCCTGACAAAGTCACTTAGGAGTAATTAACGTATATAATTATGCGCAGTTTCAGTTGTGGTTAAGAAGCTGGACAGAGTGATGTGGAGATTGTGAATCTAATTTTGACAAATGGAGCTGCACCACTTATATGATTGCTAGCCTGTATCACAGTGATGAATATCCGGTTGTAAAAAATGATTAGTCCAGGACTTAAAATATCTGTCATTAGCGCGGCTCTCGGTGCCAAATTACGCGAGGCGCGCACCGTCAGCAGGTGCGGACCAGGCTGCCAAGGAAACCGACGGCTGGCAAAGAAACGCGGTCGATTAATTATGCCGTAAAGACGGACGGCTGCTGAAGCGGAGGTGCGGTTCCTGAGCCCTTGGAGTCGGCGGCGGAGGAGAACCAGCCGTGGCGGCTGTTTCCAGGTCCCCGGCGGGGTTCTGCGTGGGTGCGGGTTTGTGGGGATCAGCCAAAAGGCAGAAGCCCTTTTCTGTGGGTTCGCACGGTATGGACCCTGCAGCCGCTTTGTCTGATCTGCGCATCGCTGATGTGGCATTTTCTCGCTCGACTTTGCGTCTTTCAGGGTTTGATAGAATTCTTCGGAAACGAATCCCGTTTTTAAAAACTTGTATTGGAACCTTCTTATAATAGGCAGCGGGCAATGATTCTGGGGAAATGGCCGGTTTTGCCTCAGATAGCACCAATCGATCCTGCCTTGCTAAAATATTTCAAAAGTTTCAGTTCATTTTTTTTGATGATGCGAGCAAACCGCATTTTTTAGAAAACAAGGGAATGGGTGACATTTTCTCGGGATGAATGTGAAAGTGATGATGGATGGAACAAATTTAATATGGACCGACGTTTTGGGGGAAATTATTAGATTTTCTTTTCACGTTAGGATTTAGAGATGATTTCTAATTTAACACAAGCAGATCCACAATCAACTTGTTCTTCGTCATTATGAATCATAATTTCAAGAATGAAGTATTCCAACATTTTATAAGTTGTGGTCATTTTTTACTCCGGTAATAACCAGTCCCGAAAAGCTGGTAAAGACAGACAGGAATTTAATGGTGTGTCTATATAAAGTGCCATTTTCTTGGCACTATATAAATAGTTTGACATCTAACATCAGATTTCACATTTAAATGCTGCAAATTTTCAGAATGCTTCTATAAAGATAGATTAAAAGTCACATCTGAATTGTTATATGGAGAGAAGATTATCAAACTCTTGTTCAAACTTTAATTCCAGTCCAGACCAATGAAGCCTCTTTTCTAGACTTTGAGTCTGCCAGTGATTGGGCTGCTGGATACCATCTCAGCCAATCACTTGATAGCCTCTGACGCTGATCAATTAGGATGTTAATTAAAAAAAATGGGGCTTTACACTTTGACAAATATTGTGTAAAGAATTGATCAAATTTTGAAAATAAAGGAAACCGAGAAAGTGTGAACAGTTTTAAGGCCAAATTCCTTCATAGAGTGACGTGACTCATCAAGGCCAATGTGATTTTCAGAAGAGGCACCTTATAATGACTTGCCAACTATAATTACCCATATGTCTGTTTGCTGTGTGTGTGTATGGAGCCTACAGGGCAGTTTAAGTTAATTCTGCTCAGCAATCTTAATGATTATCCATCTACTTTTCCAGTACAGGATCACAGAAAAGTCTTGAGCCCTCAATGATGGCATGTCAGTGTTCTAATAGTGCAGTCCCTTATGGTTTGGTTAAATAAGGTCCCAGCTAACTAAACCCATGTAATTTTCCGGAAGGATGTTGAGGTCAGTCAGCCATGTTCATCTTACCTACTTTGGTCATCAGTCCTGGTCATAAAATATCTTCTGTACTGTTTTTAAGAACAATATTTCTCATTCACCGTATGCACCAGAGATTAGGGTCGTGTACTGTTGTTAATCCAATCAGGATACACAAACCGTACTTAACTACTAGTATTAGGAATGTCAACTAAGGAGTTAATGTTAATTATATAATATTAGTGTTATAATTAATGTTCTCTCCTATCGTTTCTAGTCTCTGTTCTGTGCTTTTGCTGTCATTAATTGGAAGGTTAATGTGTGCAGTGTAGATTTCATTCTGAGTGTGATGGCTTTTGAAGCACAGTTAGGAGACTGAATGGTGTGCTGGAGTGATGTGTCATGTTTCTCCTAATGTTGGGAAATGTTGGGATGTTGCTGAGGCCTACAGACCAGAAACTGCAGGCAGTTACTCCCCTTGCAGAAATGTTTTGCACACTCCGCTTTCATTCAATGCGACGCCTCCTCCTCAGAACAAACGCTTACCTCTTTCTTCCAGTTTGACACACCGCAAGCCGTTCAGATCCTAGCCAGAGGCCAGACTCAGAAAGACCCAAGAAATGTAACTGGTTTCTTCCTGTGGGAGTCTTCCGGAAGCTTCCTTGGCTGACCTGTGGGCGGCGCAGCAGTGTGACTTGTTCCCCTGCTTGACAAGTTCACTCTGACCTTCCGACCTGCTGAATCCACAGAAGATTCCGGATGCTGGTCGGTGTCCCTATAAAACAATTCTCCTTATGGCTGCCTCGATTTAATCATTCAACATTAAAACAAGCACCGATTCAGAATCAGAAACCTTTTATTTGGCAAGCACAAAAAACACAAAGGATTTGTTTTGGTGCAGTTTGTGGCATGAAGTGTACAGTTACACATACAATCAAGACAAAACAAATAAAATAATAGAGGTAGAAATAAAAATAAACATGTACACTTAATAAATAAGCATACAGACGTAAATAAAGGTGAAAACCCCATATGTAGGGCAGAAAGAGCCTTCGGGTGTCTGCTAATAAGCTTATGAAGTGAATAAGAGTACAAAATTCATTCATTGGTGAATAAGACCGTTCATCCATAGTTTACAGTTACTTTGTATTTCTCCTCATAAAGAATCAAATTTGAATCTCACAATCGGGCAAGGAACAAAGTCTTGCGTCTTATCAAGATTAACTCTTGTTTGTTTTGCTGAACAGCCTAATTAGACCATTGGTTACATTCTTTGTGTGAAATGGAAAACAAAACTGTGGGAGCGGCTTTCATTCTGTAATTTGCAGGTGTAGGTCTTTGATTTCATGCCAGAAATTTGACTTTGGTGGCCTCTGACATTCACACCAGTGACGGCCTATGCCGGCATCCCAGAGAGGGAACAGTCACTGTACCTTTGAGTATGTAGTACACAATCATCCTGTGTCATATATGTGGCCTTGAAGAATGAAGTGCTAAAATCCTCAGAAGACCCGTTAAGCTGTCACCTGCTGGCCAATCCGTGGTCCTCTGGATGGAGCTAATTGAGCCAGGCCTGTGCGTGAAGCTTCCAGAAGGAGCTGGTGGGTCTTTAGAGCGAGGAAGGACTTGGCAAAACAGCTGAGGAGCTGGGAACTTCTCGCGCAATTATCACTGATATCTCGTTAGTGGCGGTAGCATTAGAATTGCTTGCAGATATAGTGGCCCCAGACGGCCGAGGTCACACAGTTGTGGTCGTGTACCTGCTGCAGGGCTGCTCGTCTGATCACCTCAGAGATTTGAACACTGCGGCAGTCAAGCTGGACAACAGACTAACCGATTATGGCCGTTTAAGCGGGTCAAGTAGCAATCATGGTTACAGTTATTGCAGTTAGCCTGGGCAGGGCTAACATTAGGTTAGCGTTTCTTCTTGGGTCAAAAATGATTGAAATAGACAGTAACTGAGTCGCCTTACATGCCCCTGCCTGCTCTTGGCTGCAGGAGTATGACCTACCTCTCTCTGCTTGGGGTCGATCATGGTGCAAACCTTTCACGTTAGTTATGATTCCACAGGTCCCAGCTTCTGACAACCATAATTAGCGGCATTATGTAGCTTTAGCCTGTAGCTTTTGTTCTTTTAACTCCTGACCACCTAATTCATTTGAACTTCTAAAAGACATTTTAAAGGAATGGTTGGGCTTTAGCGCTGGTTAGCCGCCGGCTAGCTCCTTCCTGCTGCTTGGCTGGCCTTACAGCCTCCCCCTGTCATTAATTGAAAACTCTCGCTCATTGCCGGGGGCCTAATGCATTTTCTGTTCTCGTTTATTTTTTGCCTTTTTAACTCGTTGTTTTTTTTTTCCAACTCATCCTCATGTCTGCCAGGTTGTGATGGGAGCTGCGGTCCTCTTGATCAGCCATTAGGCCGGTTATCCCATGTCTGGGCTCCAAAGTGTGCTTTCACACGGGTCTCTGGAGAGCGTGGCCTCATGAACACCAGGCAGTGGGGGTGGTCGGGGGGGGTGTGCTTTTAAAGCTCAACATTCCATCACGAGGAGCATGAAAAGGAACCAAAGGACAAAATGGATTTTCAGCGTCTTCCATCTTCCATTAACAGGTGCTGTTGGACAGTCACATTACGGAAATTTAACCGCCGTTTTAGTTTTTAGATAGAGTGATGCATGTGCTGTTTTATTTTATAAATCTTTCCCTCCTTTTTAAGCACAAATTATCTTTCAAAACATGTTACTGTTCACTGGGACTTTTATTGGAAGGTTAAATGTCCTCAATCGCCAACCATTAGCTGCTAAATGCACTGCAACTTTGCGGAGGTTGGTTGTGGGTTTAATTCCCACCCCCAGCTCTGAGTGTGAAGCTTGCATGTTCTAACGAAATAGGTCAATTGGTGTCAATGGTGTAGCATGTAGCATGTTAGCGCGTGCTGAGATGGACTGGCATCCTGTCCATGGTGTCCCCTGTCTTTCCAGGGACAGGCTTCCCATGATCCTCTGTGGGATTAGTCGTTTCGGAAGACGGATGGCAGATTCGTGAGTCTCGTTTTGATCTTTGCTCAAAGACTGACGGTGCGTGTCTATAATGGGACACTTCTTCCCTTAAACATTCCGAACACTGGTACATCTCTGCCGTTAATCCCTGATCCTGGCTCAGTCTCCCTCTTCAGTGCAGCGGATTCAGGAAGAACAGATGGATTCTGAACTCTGCTTTAGGAGTGACTGAACAATCAATTGAGAAAATATAGAGGCAATTACAGCATCTCCCCCTCACTGATAAAATAACTGCAAGGGAGGGGAGGGGACATAAATAAATAAAGTCAGATTAATAAATGTACAGGGGCAGAAAGGTCTTAGCCACTGTGACAGTGGTGTAATTAATGAGCTGTGTCAGATGGCCCTAATTAAAAGCAGCAAGGTCTGCCGTATCCCTTTCAACTATAATTTCGAGGGATCCGAAAGTTTTATTTTTCCCACAGTAATAAAAAGTTGTATTCAGAAGTCCATAAACCGTATTACACCTGAAGGTGCCATAAGATGATTTACAGAGGACCCGGCGGGCTGACTTTAAAATTATGTTAGTCAACAAAAGATCCTACGTTTGAAGATTTTATACGTCTGTCATCCCCTTGGCGGACGGCATGATTAAATCTGTCACTTTGAAAATAGGGGAATTTATGTGGAAAGGAAGAGAGTTTTTACTGGGGACGTCAGGTGCTTTTCAGATGCCTGGCGAAAAAAATACAGCGCATAAGGCCTACTTAGGAAATATATTGCCTCCGTCTATCATTAGTCATTAATGGCGGATCCACCCTAACGTAGCGGCCTGGGATTATCATCGGTGACGCAACGGCATGCAAACCCTAACAGAAACATGTCTTTTTTTAGAAAGTGCTGGCCTGGGAAAAAAGAGAGTGAGAGGAAATAAAGAAATAAACCTTCAAATAGCAGGAGAAATCGGGGAAAAAACAATGAAATATCGGCAACACACGGATGAAAAAGCACAACATAAAAAGCAACCAGGGGGAAGAGGAGCTGAGGGGAGAGGGCTTTATTCACGAGCAGCTGTCAAATAATAAAGGTTATTAAAGGCGGAAAATCAGCCCGTTTTCCAACCCATGAAATTATTTTAACAGCGTTCACGGCAATTAATAAATGAGGATCCTGTTCATCGCATCAAATTAAATGGAAAATTAGTGTACCTTGCAAGATCATCAACAGTCCGATTTCAAACGCGTGTTCCTTCATTAAACGTAATTAGACATTTACCCCTTTGAGCGCTCCTTCGTTTGGAAACGCCATCTCCGGTAGTTCGGAGTTCAGAGTCGTCTTTATGTAGACTAGCGACTGCTCCCGGCTTTCAGGAATGGAAATGTATAGCAACTCTGCAGAGACTAATTATGTAAGCTTATGTATGAACTTGAAAGCAGTTTTAATTGCCTTTATATACCATGTGACTGAATATTCCGTTTTATTTGTCTAATATTTTATGGCATGCTTTTATTGTATTATTTCGTCGTTTTTATGTTGTTGATTTTATGGAAGATTATACAGGGGTTCTAAAATTAATCAATATAATGTAAGATAAGCATAATGTTGCATAATATGTACCAAATCCTGTTACTTTTATAAATAATTGTGTTATCCTAATCCTCCCACTAAGAGGATTTTCTAAATGTTTAAATTTTTAATAGAAATTAGTTTTCTTGTGATAGCATTTTTGTGTGACTGTTCATCTGCACAGTTTTCTTTGTGTGCTTGTTTAGGCGGGAAAGTTTGAGGACAATAATAATCACTCTCTGTGTAAATACTTATTTCCTGGGCCAGGTGACTGTGGCCTGTAGGTGAGCTGGTGATCGGCCTCAGTACACCTTATTCCCAGGGGAGCGGCATTGTACAATTCCTCTGTTGTGATTCATACTTTTTACATTGATTACCTGTTGATGTCAAGATTCTCTGTTTGACTTTTGTACATCAGTACATAGAAATTCTTATTCGCACCATCCAATCGGTTACAGTGACAGGACGAGACAGCGCAACACAAAACAAAGGCACTCAAAAAACATCAAAGTAGACCTATAGAATGAAAGAATGAATTGAATTAGAATTTCAGGAATTCAATTCCAATTCTGTTCCCCATAGTTTATTTACGATCTCAATCCCAGTGCCATTTCCTGATTTGGTTTGGAATTGGTGAATGCATTCCGGAATGGTCCCAGCCCTGAAATAAAATAATATGGAAAACAAAGTGCAACGTGCAAAGTATTGCTCTGTCCAATAATGTATACTGTGCCTTTATGAGGCTGGAGTATTTTTGAGTTGCTGGACTGCAGAGGGATATAAATATGTAGATTTCTTAATGTAAAAATGAATCTCTGTAAATTTTAAAATAATGATGTTCTGTAAGCTGGTTAAAAAATACTCTTGAATTTTGAAAATACCATAGATGTTATGTGTTTTTAGCATGCAACCGGTGCATGAAATCATACTGTTTAATATGATAAAACCATTTACTTGCTACTGTTAATAATAACTCAGAATGAGCTTCCCCAAAGTGTAACAAAAAGCAGTGGTCTTCAGCAATTTTTCCTCTGCAGTGTGTTGATCATGGATTTCCAGCCGTCTGAAATTGTGGCTGGGGGGGGGTACTGGATGATGAAGGGGCTGTGGAAAGATCTCTCTGGTTCCTCTGCATGTCCTCTAGTCGCGGCACATCCGACGGACAAGCATGCTTCACTTTCTGTTCTGCTGCAGAAGGTCGAGTGTGTCTTTAGACAAGTAAATCGCAGTTCACGAAGCAGTTCTGCCTTTGATTTAAGTCTCCGAGTTACCTAATGGAGATGTGGCTATAATGCCGACACAGGCCTCGAACCAGCGACCTTCTGATTACCGTCAAAGAGGCATAACCTGCTGCGCCACGTACTGCCCCCTGGTGGAGACCATGGAAGCACATAGCCATGTCCTTATAGCTATGAGGGTGGCCAAGGTTTGGCACGTCATATTTGCTATGGTGATTAATTTCTATGGTGACAAATGACGGCTACATGAGGCCAGATGGATGAAATAAATCGGGTGGAGGAGGCGGGGTTGGCAGATCAGGTCTCCAAGTAAAAGCCCTTTTACCCCCTGTGAAAAAATCTACATCCCTGGGCCAGAGTGACAGATGGATCAATCCATCACTGTACTGCGGGGGGAGTTCATTAAAGTCTGCAAGCTGACCGGTACCCCGAAACAAGTGGGCTGCAATGGGAGTGATTTGCACTCGGCCGTCGTGATAAAGCCCAGATGGAGGATTCCCCCCTACCTGCCCCCCCCCCAAAATGTGGTTGGAACCCTTCAGTGATGGATGACCTCAATCCCCCGATGGAGACATGAGATAACCCACAAGCTTTATAGGGTATGTACTGGCATAAAACTCACCACCGCTGAAAGGGCATCCATAGCCAGGCTCATAGCTCCTCATTTATAATTAATAAATATGTTTATAAATACATTTTAGTATTAGTTTAGTCTTATTTTTCCCTGCTGCAGCGTAGCTGAAATAGTGTCTGTGTGTGTATGTGTGCATGCACATTAGGGATCTGCTCATTATGATAGGGACAAAATAGAAGGGGTCAAAGGTCACAGGCCGCCCATGGTGCCAGATGAATTTCCTGTGCTAATGCGCAGTAGGCACAGGCCGGGGCAACCACAGGGGCCTGCGTGTGATCTGCTCTCCCTGCACGAGCTGAGTGGCCTGAGCTGGGCCAGCGCCAGGCCAGACATTTGACTCCCTGGTGAGAATAAACAACAGTGGTGGGCGGAATGGCAACAGCAAACCCCCTGGATGCCTGCACTGTGTTTGGGGGGTGAACGGGGTCTCGGGTTAAATCCTCACAGGATGGCGGGCATGGACTCATGTCCCCTGGGTTTTTGAAGCGCTGCAACGCAAATAACACTCTCGCGGAACGCTTAAAAATCATCTCTAGCGCAGTTCATCGAAGGGCCTTGTTCCCGTGCGTAAAAATAAGCCTGCCGTCCGCTGTCATCGTGCCGGGAAGCCTTCCTGGGTAGCGGGCACCCCCGAAGCTCATTTGGTATGCTCCCTCATGCCCATCCTGTGTAATTTTGCATTCTGGTTGCCCTCAAACCTCCCCAGGTACCATTGCAGACCCGACTACCAAAGGACGCCCTAGCCTGGTTCCACTCGCCCTCCCTTGCAGCCGGGCTGACCGGGGGGATGTTGTCCAGTTCTGGCTGAGCTGAAGCTTGGCCGGAGTGGTGTGTCATGGGGCTTTGAGGTGGCGTTACGTGGCCACCCTACCTCAGCATGGTGTGTTCAGACAGCGTTAAGGGGGCTTCCTCACCGTGGCGATGCTAAGCAGTAATGTCCGTCAGGAAAAGTGCCCGTTAATAGAGGAAATGCTTTTAGCACCATTAAATTCACTTAGGGGATAATGGGGAACCTATTATTCTTTTTAGACATTCATCTATGAGCGAAGCAGGGTTCATAAGCACCAGCTAGCTATAAAGAGGCGCCCTCTAGTGGTCATTCTGTACAGATTTTTGAACACTGGTACATTTGCTCTTGGCTTCTTGGAATTAGGCCCAGAAAGTGCAACGGAGATGAAAACACCACCTGAGCTGTGTCTAGAGGAGGGTCGGAAAAATCATAGCCATTTTTTTATGAGGCTTATATGCCTTCTGACTGTAACATGGATGATTCTTGAAACTCCAAGAAAATTGGTGTTGTGTAACGTACTTGTGGTTTATGAGTTTGTGGGAAGTTGGTTCCATCACCAGATGGCCATTTAAAACCCATTTTCAGTGTCTGTATTGTTTCTGCACTGATTTGAATAGTCATTTGAATATTACTCAGCATTGTGGCTACAGAATGAAGATCATAGTCTGTGAGGAAAGATATACCTCCACAGAGCTTTGTGCTCAGACTGCAGGGTAACTTTGGGTTATAAATGAACTGAAAATGAGAGCCTGAATGGAACATTTCATGAAACCCCTCGTTCTTCTCCGGCAAAGAGTCAGAGTCAGTCATCAAGCAGAGCAGCTCCTGGTCATTTTCGGACTAGGGGCACACAACAGTAGTTTGTGATCAAAAGTTCACCAAATAAAATGCATCATATTTTCTTGAATCACACAGTAATTATGCCCAGGAATTGTCCGCATTCATGCAATTCTCGGAAGTCGTGACATGTATTTGTGAAATCTGTGTTCCACTTTATGTAACTGACATCATTTAGAGCCAATGAAAATGAAAGGGAGGGGCACCTGGGGGCCAATCCCATTTGAGGGGGGAATGGGCACCCTATTGGCTCTGCTATCATTATCAATGCTCTGACTGGCACACGATCAGCACCTATGCGCCATGGAGGCCAGAGACTTCAATTTTAATCAGAATGTGTGAAATATGCTACAGTTCTCCTACCGTCTTCCTGGTTGTGCCAATTCTCACGTTCTCTAAGGACCTTCTTCTATATATTGAAATATACAGACATTTAATAACTCAGCAACCTGTTATATAACTGCATTACCTCTGATGTATAGATATCGATGCAGATATACTGCCCTATTTATGCTGTTTCATTGCTGTACTGTAATACGGCTGGCCTGCTAGAGGCCTTTATGGTGAATATTTGATAACTATATAGATCTAGGAAGCAGTGCTTTGCCATTTCATTGGATTCTTCTTGGTTGACACAAATGTTGATTTTCCAGTTTCTCTGGATGAGCCGGCAGACGTCAGTGATGTCGACAAAGCTAAAGTCATTGAAGATTGTGAAATGGGGTGGGGGACCATCTGCGGGTGCATCCCCGGTGTGGGGGAGCCAATCTCCAGCAGAGGAAATGCAAAGGAATGTTCCTCATCTGCTGGAGTCCATTCCATCTGCCTGTTTCTGTGTCCCATGGTGCCTAGCAGAGATGTCAAATGTCAAAGAGTCAGTCCCGATTTGTTTGCGTCTAGCAGCAGGTAGCGTCTACAGAGAAGAAGTTCTGCCATTTTCGCCGGTGGAAATTTTGACTAAGCCAGGCCGTGCCCAGAGCCATGTGGCAGTCTTGCCAGGGGTCATTCCTCCCTGTCCTTGGAGTGTGTCCCTCGCTGAAATCAGGGTGATCATTGGCCTCAATCCTACTTAAGCAGATCCCAGGTACAGTAATGCTGCCTCACAGTACATAGTACATGTGGGTCCACATGTAGGCTCACTGTAACAGTACAGTTTGCATGAATATTCCATCCATCCATCCATTTTCTTTAACTGCTTGCCCTATGCAGGGTCGCTGGGGGTCCAGAGCCCATATCAGAAGTGAGGCACCAAGCAGGGAATAACCCACAGACAAGACAGGGCACCAACCCATCGCGCAGAGCACATGCACCATTCACACCTACGGACAAATTGGCAACTCCAGTTAACCTCAGCATGTTTTTGGACTGCGGGGGGGGGGGACCAGAGTACCCAGAGGAGACCCCATGCAATATGTAACATGCAAACTCCACACCTTGAGCTGGGGCAGAGATTTTCCCTGGCCCCAGAGGTGTTAGACAAAAGTACTAACCATGTGCTGCGTCTTAGCTGTTAGCCGTTAGCTCGGGTAGGGTGACGCATAGTCACCTGCCATGTGGTGTATATTAGCTGTTAGCCGTTAGCTCGGGTAGGGTCACGCATAGTCACCTGCCATGTGGTGTATATTAGCTCTTAGATGTTAGCTCAGGTAGGGTCACGCATAGTCACCTGCCATGTGGTGTATATTAGCTCTTAGACGTTAGCTCGGGTAGGGTCACGCATAGTCACCTGCCATGTGGTGTATATTAGCTCTTAGACGTTAGCTCGGGTAGGGTCACGCATAGTCACCTGCCATGTGGTGTATATTAGCTGTTACACGTTAGCTCGGGTAGGGTCACGCATAGTCACCTGCCATGTGGTGTATATGCCTCTTTAGACAGAGCAGGATGTGTAAACGGGAAATCAAATCAAGTCCAAGTTTATTTATCAAACGTATAACAGTGCAGCACGGAGTAGTAGATGTGGGCAATGAGTTTCCCTGAGAACGCAGTATAGTAAAGTAATAAGTAAAGGTAAAGGTTATCTTATTGTATCTTTTAAATAAAAGATACAATAAGATAACGGAATAGAATAAGGAAAAAAGCTATGTGCAAAGTGTCCATAATAATAATAATAGCCTGATCAGGTGTTCTAAAGATGAAGACCATGGATAGATGTAAGGAAGCATAGATATCATCCACAGCGACGGATGTAAGGAGGACGATGCTCTCCTCTCTCTCTGTACATTCACGTCCGTTCTGTCTTTCGCCAGCCCAGCTGGCATTTATATCCCATAACCGTCAAAGTCAATAATGACTAGCCGGGCGTCGCCATTGCTGAGCAGAAGCACGAAGCTTGGCAGTCTGCCGTGGAATCGCTTTTCAACACCTCACAATATCTAGTGTCTATCACAGCCATCTTGATGGTCGTTCTCTTGTCCCCCCTTTGTGCTTTGTTATTTCACAATAGGTAAGATATTCAAATGTTTAGCCTTGACAAACAATGGCCAATACATCTGATGATAGCCGTTTGTTTGGAAGTCCAGAGGAGCCTCGCTCCAGTCTGTCAGTAAACAGGTAAACATCCTTTGTCTCTACAAATGAGTCCCATATCTCAGTGTCAACACATTTTATGAAAGCAGGCAGACTTTCATTGACGCTGCTGTCGTTATTGGCACTATTGATGAGGGAACTCAAGAGTTTTGCTGCCTCGAATGTCTCTCCAAACATGAGAGGCACGTGAGCATACAGACGACATTTGCACAGTTTTTCTGGATTGAATGAAAGTCTTGAGTCATAATTAAACTGTACGGGTTTGCTGACCTTGTATATGTGCTTTGGACATCCATGAGAAGGCAGACCCTTTTGTTATGTCGACTAAAGCATTGTTAAATCCTCTTTATTTCCTCTAGAGGAAAATTAATAATCCGATAAGGAAACGTTTGCTCAGTGTTTCAGGAAACTGGAGCTCTGACTTAAACTGGGTATGTAGGATATTTATACAATGAACGGGCAGGTGTCAAAGACTTTTGATTCATACTTCTGAGGAAAAAAAATAAAGATTTCAAATTTGAATCTTGGGAATTTGGGATGGTTCTAGGTGATTTCTCCTTAAGAAACCACACGGAAAGTGTTCCATATTGTTGTAGGCAAAATGCAGCTTCTGATCATTGGACGCTGGGTAGACAACAATCGAACATTACTAAGGACGCTTTTGGACAGTGCTGTTTACAGATATGCTCTCAGTATAAGTGATTTTTAGTAAATATTGTAGTAGCAGAATAATCGACTTTGGTCCAGGGTTATTTACCTCTATTTCGGCAACATGATATACTTTGTCGAACAGGAATCCTGTAATGGTTAGCAGAGCTAAGCGCAGAGGACACTCCAGTTAGGCTACATTTAGCTAATACCTGCCTTCCTGTATCTTCTTCTCTTAAGAATGTCTTTGGCTCCTCACACCCGACAGTGTTTGTAGTCTATGCTGTGAGATCTGTTAGCGCTGCAGTAACTTATCGGTTTTGCCAGGATAAGTCAATGACTGCTGCCACTTTTGCTACTTAACTACCTTGCAGCAAAAGTGCAAGGCTGGGTTTCTTATTTCAGAGGAGGATTCCGATGTGATTTGGTTTCATGCACGATATTGGAAACTTGGTAGTAATGTAATTAATGGTTTTAGATGTTTTCATATATATTTTTTTACCAATACTGTACCTTGCAAAACTATGTAATTGTTTGTCCTGGCTTTCCCAAGCAGCCACAGGTGCACTGGCCCCAGCTGAACGCTCAGTGGCCCCTGGTTGGGTCCCTCCTGTCACTCACCTATTCAAAACATATCATCAGCTAAAAGGTTGCGCCCTGTGTAAAAAAATCCAGGAATCGCCCCTGGTTTTGTTCTTCAGTGGTGCAGAATTTTTTCAGTGCTACAGCACCGCCCTGGTGGGCTAGATGCACAGTGCAGCCTTTTTTAAAATGCCATGCCATTTGGAGATTGGAAGGAGCCATGTTCCTGTCCCCAGCCCTCTGTCGGCTTGTCCTTCAGTTTCCGTCATTAATGTGCGATTCTGACATCGTGGCTTTAGCAGCACAACTCAGCGGGTGCCAGGCCCGTCATTCAGCATCGGAAACGTGCTGCACTTCCTGTTAGGGTCATACAAGCTGCAAGCTCTGCTACCTGATACCTTTAGTATGCTGAAGGACTCGATTCGGGTGGAATGGAAAATGGGCATGGCAAGAAGGATCCGGGACTTTATTTGTAGATGAGAATGGCGGTCAGAAGAGAACTGGTTTGTGTTCAACGCAGTGGAAACACACAAGAAATAAGTAGGCAATGGGCCGTGGAAAGGGTGCTGGTAGGGTGTGGGGTCAAGCATCAGGATCTGGGTGATGTTGAGTCACAGGTGAAGTGGAGGAACAGACTCATCACCCCCACATTTACAGGATGAGCTCACTACTCCCTGACTATACAGCTAGAGTCATATACTATACAGGTAAAATCATTTTTAGACTCAGTGCTAAATGTTATGCATTTGCAAAACAATATTATGCTTCCTTTAGACAAGCCAAATGCCTGTGAATTGTAAAAGTAACAAAAACATTTTTATTGAGCCATTTGTTTGAATATAAATCGGCACGCTCACAACTCCTATTGTCCGGAAATACTGCATTATACACAAGGCTGCCTGAAAATCGGCACGCGAACAGACCTGCAGCTTTATTATGTATCATCATGCATGCATTAGGCATCGCATTTCATGCATTACAGAAAATAAATGAACTAGTGCTGAATGCATGGCATTCAGGTTCACTGCCTTGGATGTGAATTGCTTCTGTTTTTCGATTCTCCTCCAGTCATTTGTGGCATCTGGGGAGATGATCGCGCCTGAGTGGTACCCGTCGGGGCATGTTTGATTCTTGGGGAATTCAGTGTGAATCCTGTGTCTTTTAGGTGTAATACGTTTTCAAAAGTGCCAGATAATATAAAATGGAACTTCATTGATCTGCGTGTGGGGAAATTTCTTTGTCTGGTAGCAAATAAGAAATATGACAAATGATAACGTAAGCAGAAATAAATACGACAAAGAATAATGTAAGTAAAAAGACAATAAATGCATACAGGGAAATCAGTAATAAAATAAGCCAAAAACAAATAGATTAAATAAATAAGAGAACTGTGCAAAACAATGTACTACTATTGACAGCTGTGAAAAATGAAATATGTACCTTCATGGTTGGAGTCTGTATGTGCTAAATACTGCGAGGGGAGGTGCGTGACGCTAAAATTTGAGTGTCTGGTTAAAGAGACAGATTAGTACTGGGCACCTGTGCACCAATTAAAGCAGACTTTGGCTTCCTTCCTGTAGTTTTATTCTCTATTGCTTGAAGAAAAGGAAAGTAAAATAAAAGCTACTGGCAGAGATTCTGAGGGTGCTTACCAGAGGCAGCAGCATGTAAACGATGGCGCTAGCGTTTAGTGCCCGCTGCGCCAGAGCTACCTACTGTCAAACTCAGTCGGTGGGCTTGGGGCCCTCAAAAGTAGCGAATACTGACAAACCACAGAAGGTGTCAAGGTGGCGCTGAGCTGGCGGCCTGCATTAGACGTTGTCGAGGGGCTCACGTACGCTGAAAGGGCTACAGAAATTCTTTGATGTACCGGCCAATCCTGAATTGAGCGAGACCGAGGAGTTACAGCCCCTTTATGAGTATTCGAGAAAGCAGAGAATGAAATCGACAAGTATATATATGTGACAGACCTTGGGATGTTAGCCAGCACTCGAGATTTGGAGGGAACATTAAGGACTCGCTGATAAAAGCTGGCTGTGAAGAGAAGGCAGGACAAATATGCGCAGAGAGCAGAGCGGCGTCTAGACGTAATGTCGGGACAATCAAAGGCAGCACGGTCAAAGCTAATGTGCTTCGGCATGCAACCGCGCATGCGATTGGCTGGCATCCTGTCGCAAATGACTCAGCAATTAGCACATCGGGGGTAAAGTCAGACACCCCACAAAGAGCCTAGACAGGTCAGTAGCTTAGAGATGAAAAGTCCATTGACGCAAAGCGAAAACCGACCTGCGGTGTGATACACAAAATGGATGAGGACTAAGAGGCGATGTCACTGGATGGTGGGCGACATGCGGCAACATAGCGACAGTCGTTTGTCTTCTTCCCATTTATTTCCCGAACACAGGCACTGTGATTGGAAAGACAATCTAAGTCTTGGTACATATAACAAGAACAAATCACAGCCATTCTGCAAAAAACAGGCTGTACACATTCAGCTTGAGAACATCTTGATATCGATAGCATCGTACGAGGAGTGAGTAAGCGTCATCTATCAATGGTGGGGCTCATTAAGGAGTCTATAAAAATGTCTTTGAGGCAGATGTTTGACAGGAAGCTACCAGATACAGACGGATGCCAATCATCAGCCCGGTGAGGCCGGTATCCGCCAAGCTGCAGCTTCGCAGATGAAGGCCTTAATGGCCGACTTGCGCCGGCTCTAACGAGGAGGAGTCAAGTGAGCTCGCAATCGCTATCGATTTAGGGCCATTAAATAAAACCTTGAAACGAAATCGGGTTCCTCTGCTCGCTGATGTCTCACCTGACACGTCAAAGGCAAGAGTTTTCAGAGTGTGATGTGGCAAATAGATCCTGACAAAGAGGGTCCAAATGATAAAGGCTGATGTCCAGGTGAAAACAAGTATGATGACGTATCAATGGCATTTGCTCACAGATGTCAAGAGAGGAACATTGAACTCAATACAGACAACTTCTTAACCAGAAGATGAGGGCTGCTGTACATTGTTGTCGACATACCGTGAGCTGCAGGTTTCCGTAGTTAAAGTTACAGCTGAAGTTTCAAACTAACAGCCTGTGGGTCAATCATTCGTTTTTTATTTTGTAATTTTTTCATTTAAGTGGTCTGCACAGACTTGTTTCCTTATAGATTAGCAGAATAAAGACGTCATGTTTCTTTGCTTTCTCTCGTTTTTCTCTTTCAGCTCATAAAAATAGCTCAGGTGCCCCCCTTAGGGGAACAGCTCTTAGACAGTGATCCGCAGGGCATTTCAGTTTGATACCCCTGCATTTCAAAGAAATGACTCGCTGATATGACTCGCTTTGCGTCAATGGACTTTTCATCTCTAAGCTACTGACCTGTCTAGGCTCTTAATGGTCAAATTTGTGTGACCATCTCCTAACCAGTGGCGAACTTCCTCTCTGTGAACTTCACTAGGATATCAGTAGGACTTTGTGCCTTAACCCCAGCTGGGAACTGTTTCTCCATGTTGGAAGAAAATGGAAATATGTAGCAGGGGTGGGAATGGCGTGACTGAGAGACACTAGTGCTAGAGTCAGAGAACTGGGACGTTGTTGTGAAACTGTGTCCTCACCTTTCATTTTATTCATTTGCTCTTTGTCGTCAAGTCCTCCATGACACTCCCGCAGACATCAGTCGTCAGTCGCTGATCATGTGATGCACTTCCATTTTGGGTTTCAGTTCTATAGTGTCAGTCTTCCAAGCATTTATACTGCAATACCAAGCCTACAGATTCGCAAAAAAAGGTGGCATCACTTACAGTAAGCTAAAATGCACTGTCTGGGAAGCTAGAAACAACAAATAAGGATGACACATTTTGAACAGCCTGACATTTCTGAAAAAAAAAATTCCTCAGCCTACATGTTGTGAATTCTGTCAAAGGACACCTCGCGTATGTCTATGTAGAGCAATTTCCCAGACCACAGCACTGGGGATTCTCACGGCTGATACGCACGACAACTAAAAAGCTTGAGAACATTCTATTTTATTAGAAATTATGACCGTCCCACCCTGAGACCTCCCAACCGGTGAATCTCACACTCCATATTGATAGACTGGGAGACGCGCTCTTTTGAGTTTCACTTTCATTATATTTTCCTCTTTTTAGACAAATGAGACTGCGTGTACTTGTAGTCATACCCCTGTGACTGCTTCGTAGACCACCTCGCGTTGCGCCATACACATGAATGTCACAAGCATCCAGATTTACCGCTGCCTTATACATTTCCCTGAGTATCTTTTGATTAGGATGCCTGTTCTGGAATCAGTGAGCGCCTGTGTTTGCGTGGACTTCCTGTCGCTGCCTCGGATTTGTCCCTAAATGGCTCTGTGTGTGTTTGTGTGCCCCATGATGGACCGACATCCTGTCAGTGGTGTGTCCTGGCTCTCTGAGCCCAGTGATGATGCTGTTTAATGTTTTATCTGTTGATCATCTGTTCAGTGGGAAATTTCGCTTAAGTCAATTTTTAACCAAAAGTTCTTTACTCGCCTGTCTAAATAAGCATATTACACAATGAGATAAAGGTCTTGGAAAATTGATCTTCTGATCACTTACACTGTACTGGGTCAAATAGAACCTATCCCAAGCCACACACACACACAATCACACTCTTCAGGAAACACCTGTCAGGCTACCTGCATGTCTTTAGACTACAGTGGTGATTTCAGACAACATTTACGCATTTAGAGTAGCAGTGGGATTCATACCTCCAACCATAGCGGTGTGAAGCAACAGCGCTAAACCACCGAGCCAGAATGCCCGCCTGTTAAATTGATTTAATTTAAAGCAGTGGAGTTTAAGATTTCAGTCCGATGTTTCATAACGCTCCCTCGCCACCAGGCAAGGCTATGCCACTGGGTGCAGGGGGCCTCGGGTAACAACCACACTAGGCTCAAGTGTCTGCCAGCCCCGAAAATGACCTTTCGCTCGATACTTCGGCATGAGTTCAAACAAAAACAGAGAGTGAGCATGCTCCCTGTGGCTCCTGGCATTTTTTTGCTCATCGTACTCCTCTGCCCCCCCCCCCCCCAAACCCGCTCACCGATATAAATCACAGAGAGAGCCTGGGGTCCATCCTCCGTGCCTATCTACTGGGAGTCTCCAAGCGCCGCCGGGATAATGAATACCCTTCGGATAATTAGATAGCCGCTGTATATCTGTCAGAATGGAGGCCGTCAGAACAATAGCTAACATGGAGGTAGCGGGGGAGGGCAGCCTTCCCTGAGGTGAAGGACAGATGTTGAGGGCCTCTTCGTTAAAATGTTCCATGGCGGCTGGCATCCGGCTCTGTGGGCTCCTGATGAATCGTTAGTTGTGCGTGTGAGCACCCCGTAGCTTCGACGCCCGAGATGGGCCATCCGGGCAGATGTTCTGCTGGATGGTGGACTTTTCAAGCGCTAGACCACCGAATCGATCAGCATAAAAGGTGTCGGTCCATGGAAACCTGGCTCCTCCAAGGTAAAGGTCTCGATGCTAAGCCGACTTAACAATCTGTCCTGGGCTGAAAACTTCTTGAGAATGCTGAGCATGACTGAGTTGCTCCTTGATGTTCAGCATGACTATGTGCAGGTTTGGATCCATGTATATTTCAAAGGATGCAAATAAATGAACTTGTACGGCCTGTTTAATCAGAGCCTGGCTTAGCAAGAACTGAACCTACTTTTCCTTCGCTAAGGTTAAAGGCCAAGGTAGGCTTTCAAGATCACTACGGGTTTCTGCATGGCTTTTGTCCTTGAGTGGAATTTACAGCAGCCCACGGCAGACCTCACCTCTCAGTGCCTGCTTGGTGGCCTTCTGTCAATGGCTTTGGTGTGATTCATTGGTCAATTATGTGAGCTTCCGCTTTAGTGCTAAGCGACAGGACTCGTCTCTTTGCACACAAGTAAGCATTGCGTAAGAGCCAGCAATGGGGAAAGTGAGTCGAAGCCCAGGGGTTGGCCAGTCGCTTATTTGGGAAGTGGGCTAAACCAGCTGGTGACCAAGCACACAATAATCCCCCCCGGTGAATGCCTGGAGGCATCGTTTCTATAGGCCGAGGCAAAGCTGGATTACATAACCATGGCTGTGTTTGCTATTAGCTTAGGTCCATCTAGAACAGGATAGTGCGTTTCTTTGCTGAGGCCTGAAGCTGTTGTGTAATAGAATGGGACCCTGTGTTCAAGTCGGGGTGGGAAGGTAACGGGCTAGGTTTATCTCTTGGGTTTTAGACTCCCACTGAGTCTCAGCATGTGTGTGTGTTTAACAGACTTCCACAATGCCCCCATGCTGCCGGAACAACTTGTCACCTTTTATCGGAGACACTGCAGCGTTTTCTCCCATAATGCTTTGTTTGAATATGGCAAGCCTCTGCCTCTCACGGTTTAAATACTGCAGCAATTGTCTCGTTTCCTCCTGGGGGCGATGCATCGTCCTGGCTCTGACGGTTTAAAAGGCGGCGGCTTTTGCGCATTCATGAGGCGGCTGTGCTTTTCAGAGATTGCTCCGGAAAACCGCTCTGCCGACGGCGATCGGTGCAGCAGCGTTCTGTGAGAGCGCTGAAGATAAAATTATATTGAGAGGAATTATCTGAGGAGCCTGAAAGGTTCTGATCCACTCCGTTTTGGGGAGGATGGCGTTGTCTGTTTGCTGTGTGGCTAAGCGGGTTGAGCCGGGGCCTGTCTGGTAGAATGGTGACAGGAGGCGAGATAGATCTCAGGAGCTGTGTGGTGCCGCCCCGGGGGGGGGGGCCCGGGGCCGCCCCGGGGGGGGGGGGGGGGGGGGGGGGGGGGGGGCGGGTGGGGGGGGGGGCGGGGGGGGGGGG
>JAODLD010000044.1:14425164-14444604 GCA_026781065.1 Mormyrops boulengeri | reverse complement strand
CCCCCCCCCCCCCCCCCCCCCCCCCCCCCCCCCCCCCCCCCCCCCCCCCCCCCCCCCCCCCCACCCCCCCCCCCCACGCAGGCAAAAACGGGTTTGATGCGAGGGGGAAACACTTTGTCAGAAGAAATAAATTTTATCTCAATTTGGACGTAGGCATCGGCGAACAAATAAACAGAGAGGGAGGGCAGGATAGGAGTCAAGCTCCACATGGATTTTTCATGTCTGAGACAGAGCAGAAGGCTGTGAAGGTCCAGGACCAGGGTCACATGACCATCTCTGCCAAGACAGCCATGCCCACACCAGGTTCCAATATTAGAGAAATGAACCTGGAGAAAAGAAGAGAGGGGTGAAAAAAGAGAATCGGCAATTGGTGAAAAGATGTACATTGCCATGCGTGCCCAGCTGCGGGTGGATACATGACCTGCTGCACCCTCACAGGCTTTACTGAGCATGCTCAAACACGGCGCTACCGTTAATGAAAGCCTGGCTGCAAAGTGACCACGCGCGCATGCTGCCATTTACCACCTGACAGCCTGCCTTACGACGTGGTTCCGAGAGCCATGTGAGTCTAATTCAGCGTAAACCCCTTCGGCCATGATTTCTGGGGGTTAACGGGTTATTAATCCCGCGGGGCTCCCTGCTGGCCTGTAATCGCCAATACGGAGCCCACAGTGAGGTGCCTGGGCGCCCCGCGGGGAGCTACCATGGGTGATACAGTGCTATAGCTCTGGCAGAGGCTTTTACGGGAGGGAAACAAAGAGGCCTCGATAAAACGCTCCATAAAAGCTGACAGGCGTGCAGGCGCAATCATTGCATTCAAATTCATTTATCCCTTTCCTTGAGGGTCTGCAATGCAGCCGCGTGAGGTTATGAATCTGCCCGGCTGTGCATACAGCTGCACGTGACCCCCATGACCTCTACCTAGTCAGTCACAGCTGGATCCACTATGCTGATTGAGATAAAAGGGCCAGTCGTGCCAATGAGGGGAGTTGGTCAACACACTGTGCTACTTAGTTCCTATCTCTTACATTACTTGTGTAATTTCATTCCTATCCCCATGTTGGTTCTGTTGGGTTCCAGTCCTTGTCCCTGGATTGTTTTGTATCATATTTACTAGCGACCTGAACTGGCATCCTGGGTGTGGTACTTTCCCCCACTAACACGAGAGTATGGGTCTTGTATGTGTTCTGAGATCTTGAATCCTGTCAAGTTTCGGGATGCTCGTCATCACAGAGGTGGTGTTCTGGGGGAGCATGGCGCATTAGGCAGGAATTTCACCTTTCGCCTAATCATGGGGGCTAATGTACAAACAGCAAACCCATCCTGACGTCGCAGTCTGTTTATGCACCGATCCCCTGGGTCTGTACACGCGCGTCCTCTTCACCGGTTAACAGAGAATGGGAAGGCATTAGGTTAGCATTAGCTTAAATGAGAGTGAAAATGTAAATGTCCCTCGACAGATTTTCACCTTACAGATTTCAGGGCTTTATGGCTTTGCATAAAAATGCATAACAGCTGTAGCTGGCGTCCTCCCAGGGGGAATCGCTTGCAGCCCCCTTGGGGGCGACATGCCGCTGACACGGAATGTGTAACTAGATGGCGTTGGCCACAGGAAGTTAACCGTGACACTCGCTCTGGGCTGGATGGGGAGTGGAAACCAGCGGACACTGGCAAGGGGGGGCGTGGGGGGCAGGAGGGGAGATGGGTTGAACAGCAGTGGGGGAAAATGCCACAATCAAAAGAACCGTTTTAGCTTCTGCGCAAAGGAAAATGAAAATGGACCTGGAGTGAAGTTAGTTGGGTGGTGCAATGGTTAGCACAGCTGTCTCCCATCTCTGGAGACCAGGGTTTGTGTTTCCGCCCTGGCTCTATGTGTGTGGCGTTTGCATGTTCTCCCCATGTCCTCATGGGTTTTCCTCTGTGCATTCTGGATTCCCCCCATAATCCAAAAATATGCTAAAGTGAACTGGAACTTCCAAATTGTCCATACTGTAGGTGTAAATTCTGTGTGTGCCCTGTGATGGGTTATTCCCTGCTTTACTCCACACTGCCATGCCCCTGCATAGGTCAAGAACGCTGGCCGATACCAGATCAACGAGATGGGGAGCATCAACCACAGTGTTACCTGATACCCAAAAACAAGCCACCTCCTCATACAATGTGCATTTTGCAGTGTAATGTATACAAAGCATTACAGTAAACCATGAAGGTAACCTACTATCTCAACAAATGGACACAAGAGCTTAATCCACATACAAATGACAATGTGCATTTTGTGACGTAGTGTATGCTAAACATTACGGTAAACTATAAGGTAACTGGACATATATGCTAAATAAATTCAGGAGAGATAAGAAACCAAAAACATTTGAGGAATACATGACTGTGCTCATAGCCTTCTCCCCAGGATGGCTCATTTCTGCTTTATTACCATTTGAAAGAGGTTCTCAGCAGACTGATGATGCTATTCTGAAGTATGTGAATGGCCTTTCTTTGCTCTGCTGGTGAGTGTCACAAATTTACATCGTCTGCTGTCCAAGCCAAGGCCTCATATCTCCAGACTTCGCTGGATTCCTGCATAGTTTTACTGTAGATCTTAATTAGGGCCGAGACACTGGGTGGGTTGACTTGGTAAAGGATGAGATTAGCGCCACACCTGCCTGGTCCCAGGAACCACATGGGCATACCCTGTTGCTCTGATACACCCACTGCATGCATGTAATTCCACCTTCCTTTGTTCATTTTCCAGAATGACACATGGCCATTTTTTTTGTCCATTAAACTGCAGACACACCGAACGTAATAAGAGAATAATGGAAGTACTCTGATCCTGTATGAAATGTTACCAGAATTTGGTTTGAAATTTACATGGACTGATGTCTATAAATTGCTTGCAGTGTGTGACTGTGATTATGTGTGTCCCCTACGATGGACTGACATCCCATCCACTGTATCTCCTGTGATGGATTGGATTCATGTCCACTGTGTCCCCTACAATGGACTGGATTCATGTCCACTGTGTGTTCTTTATAGTAGACTGGCACCTCATTCATAGTGTCCCTAATGATGGGCTGGCACCCCAGCCACTGTGTCCCCTGTGATGGACTGGCCTCCCAACCACTGTGTCCCCTAGAATGGACAGACCTCTCGTCCAAGGTGTTGCTTAGTTGCTGTTGTTGC
Organism: Mormyrops boulengeri; assembly: GCA_026781065.1. NCBI lineage: Eukaryota > Metazoa > Chordata > Actinopteri > Osteoglossiformes > Mormyridae > Mormyrops > Mormyrops boulengeri. The sequence continues at coordinate 14,441,424 of JAODLD010000044.1, read as the reverse complement.
TGCTTTGGATAAATGGTATGAAAGAACATCTGTTTTATGTGTGAATGAACATAAATAACCTTGTGATCATGAATTGCTTTTGACAATACAAGAGGAGAGATTTTAGCTGGGAGTCTTCCTGTATTCGAATGTCTTTACTCTCCTGCTCGCGGTTCTGTATTGTTTTACGTCTGTGAATCGTCCAGCCTATTAATTCATTTTGGTGTGTGGGGTAAATTAAATCCTCAGCACTGAGGCACACATTACCCACCCACGCAGCCATCTTAATCACCGACCCCCGACTGCATTCATCTCGGCCACGGCGCTGAAGGTCAAGCTAACTGAGTTTCCCTGCTGACAATTTTTGCGACCTTCTGGTCATGGATCCGGCATTCTTTGCTCCGAACATGCGAGCAGGGTCCTGGTAATGAGGTTCTCCTGTCCTTCGCTGATGGGATCAGACTGACGGAGGTTTTCTCTGGAATCCGGGCCAAACCGGAGCACCACGTGATTCCTGTGGATTTGGCAGCGGCCCACAGCCAGCCAGGCTGTTGCCGAGGTCGCTGATCCCGGACCTATACTCCTCTCCTTCCCACCTGGATTGCTCCTTGACGATTTCTCCAGAAGTCACTGTCCCTGTATACCACTGTATAACTGCTGCGGCTCAGCACCTGTGGAATGCCACTATTTAGTAATCTCCCTGTGCTGAGATTGTCATGGAAACCATAACTCAATCCCTATTAGTCAAGATTCTCTATTTGCTTTTTGTACATCAGTACAGGAACATCGGGAATCCTTACTCACGCCACCCAGTCAGTAACACGTAACGGGTGACAGCGTTAGACGGGACTAAACAAAAGAAAGGCACTCACAGAACATCAAAGCAGACATGCATTTAGGAACTGCAGAAGTACGTATTTATGAAATAAACATGAAATAAATAGCATAAACAGCCGACACAAGAAATATGGCTAAATAAAGCATAAATATCTGAAATAAATATAAAAGAAATGGCTGAAACAGCTAATATGGCTGTAAGTATAGTGCAATGCACAATATTGCTCTGTCCAGCAAAATGTACTGTGCAACCTTCCCTGCTATAGGGTCTATTACTCTGTTTTAACCAGGGCAATCTGGCAAAACCACGTTACCAGAGGCAACATTAAAAAAACCAATTCAGCAGAGGCCTGAAGGTGCACAGACACTTATGAAAATGGCTTCATGTTCGTCTGGCTTCTCCTGCAATAAAACAGCAAAGGAGGGGGGAACTTACAGCAGGTTTCTACTGTCGTCTTTGAGCCTCTCGGCCATTTCTGTATCGCAGCTCTCATATCATTTAGATCCTAATTGTGAAACTTAATCCGTAACACATAACTGTTTTTGAGTCATCCAGTGACGGTAAACGTGCCTTTCGGTGCAAGTTCACCTTCTCAGAGCTGCTAGTGGCGTGCGCTCACTGGCCAGGTCCTTATCTCTGTGGGCTGCGATCTTTCGAGTGTGAATAGCATCTTATTGATTGGCATGAAAATGTTTTCTAATGTTGCAGATTAGGTTTGTGGCTTGCTCGCTAATGGCTAGATGGGGGTTCGTTTTCAGTCTATTTGCGAATTAAGTTCCAAATTGAAAATCTATATAAACTTAATAAAGGGTGATTTCAAAAGTATACTGAAATACGGCTTATATTTTTCTTCATCCAACAGGGCAGGACTACTTGTAAAAACAGATATATCAAAGCTTTTTTGTTCCCTGTAGTGAAGTACTGTTATATAAATCTTACTAATGAAGATGTAATTGTGTTTTTCTTAAGAGACTAATAAAATCAAACTTTTTCCTTCTGTGCAAATTTTACTTTTGATGTTTACCATAGAGGTATATGCATTATTGCAATAGATCAAATGATTATTAAAATATTGAAGCTATTTAGTTTTATTTTTCTTATCCTTTATTTCATTCGGAAGGAGTTGAGCTGTTTGAATGACATGCTTCACAGGTGTTTCTTAGCTGGCATTGAGGTGTAACTATTTTAACATTAAGAATATAGTCAGGGTGGATTTTGACTTGGGCCCTTCAGGCCCCAGGGCTTGGGGAGGCCCTGAGCAAAGTCCCCCGCTTTGTGAAGGCGGTTCGTGGCCATTTTCAGATTAAGTCATACCATAGAATTAGTGGTGCTGGTTATTTAATAAAGCCCAGGGCTGTCTTGCTACTTTGCTAGTTTTGGCTAAGTGTGGTTTTTGGTGCCTTGAGGCCCCTTCCGTTACTTCTGTTGTCTCAAAACGTTCATGCTCAGGGACCTGTGATGTTTCAGTCTGCCCATGAACATCATGTCCCAGGTTTCTGAGAGAAGATTACTGCGTCATTGATAAAGAGGCACTTAGATCTAGCCATGATAGATAGATAGATAGATAGATAGACATAGTATTAATCCCAAAGGAAACTGCATGTTTACAGTAACACAACACACACATTAACATCAATAAAGAGTAACAATAAATAATAAATGACGATAAACAGTAACAGATCCTCCACAGATCTCAGCCACGTTGGACAAAAACAAGTTCCCAGAAGAAGATCAGAGCATAATCTGTGGAACCCGCAAGCTCTGCTTCCATAGAGCTGACAGGTCTTCCACCTTCACACCTCTGTCTGACTTTATTTGAGCTCTGTTGTTGCATATAATTACTGCAAATTTCACACTCAGGGTCAAAGCCGAATACCTCGTAGGTTTGGCAGGATGAGCTGGAAATAGTTGTTCTTTTTCCTGAGGTCAAAAAAGAGAGATTCTCTATTTTTGCTTGACTTGTTTTTTTTTCTTCCTCCATCTATATATACCGAGCGTTCGGTGCCTGGAGGACAGTCTGTTCATCTGGAGAGCTTCTCCTCCCCAGCATCACGTGTTGAAGACCTCATTCCAGTTACGTTTCGGTTTAGCTTGGGATTTTTGGTAGAGTATAAGGAAAGTGAAGATATCCTTGGATCATTTATGTATGTTTTTTTCCCTTAACCTTGTCTCTGAATATAAAGACCCCTGTATGTAGGACTTCTCTGATGTTCTGCAGAAGTCCACCTTAATTGCCTCTCCATATCTCTGCTTTCACATTAACAACACGGAATGTCGGCCTGTAATGCTGGTGTTTACTTTTACCTGTTTTTTCTTGGTGTGATGCTTGGCAATCATTCATTACCGTGATGTACAAACTGGATTCATAAAGGCCCAAATGTGAATGCACAAAAAAAACCACCTCAAAGAGTTCTTTTAAGGAGAAGAGATTAAATTTCCATAGAATGTGTCTCTCTTTGTTGGTTACGGTGCTAATGCCAGGGTGATCGCGGGTGGGGTGGGGGGTGCATTAATGTTCTTTGAACCTTGCCAATAAATGCTCTTAATTGGCCAAGTGCCTTTTCTCTCTAGTTGCGGTGCAGAACAACTTTTTAATCTCCCTGTTCATTGTTCGTCTGTAAACATCAGAATTTACTCTCTTTTGTTCAAGGGTAAAAGATTGAGTGACTGCAAACAATGGTAGAGTCCTATTAACATGTGGGCTATTCCTGGTGGTTTATTGTGCTGTTTGTTTGTGACGGAGACGCCCCGTGCCACAGACACGGCTCTGAAGCTGCCCTTCCACGTGCCAGTATCAGTCCCATTTCATGGTTTTCTGTGACACAAGTTAATGTTCTTTGTACTGCAGAAGGAAGCTGCAGAATATTGAAGCTTCTTGGGCCTTTAGTCGGAGTGTGACTCACTGGTTTAGGATGCTGTGCCTGCTTTCTCAGTTGTATGTTGATTTGGAGAAAAGCAACTGGTACATAGCTAAAATATAAAAATAACAGAAGCTGCAACACACTGGTGTTTGCTTGTCTGTCTCGCAGTGCACGTCAAAGCTGGCACGTGTGAGGTCATTGCGGCCCACCGCTGCTGCAACAAGAATAAGATTGAGGAGCGATCCCAGACCGTGAAGTGCTCCTGCTTCCCTGGGCAGGTCGCCGGGACGACGAGAGCCGCACCCTCCTGCGTGGATGGTAAGACACCCCACCCTCCATCCTGCACCCCTGATTTACTTCACATGCTGTGCAGACAAGGGGGTCATTCAACTTTAATTCACGGGTGCTGCAATTGGGAAAAAATAGGAAATAAAACCACACATGGGTATGTCCAACCACAGTGTTTACCACCACTCAATCCACACTGGGGGTTGGGTGGGGGCCCCAAAATGACTTTTTGAGAGTGGCCCCAGAAACACCAAACCATGCTCCTGGACATGTCAAACATGGTGGACATCTGGAGAATACTCTTTAGAGATGTGGTAGACACACATTCTCAAAAACAGAAGCCATAACAACCCACTTATTAAATATCCAATCAATTATTTCTCACTTGTGCGCTCTTCTCCTTATGCTGACATTATTTTGTACGCTGCAAGGGCATGGATCTGTTGGAACGTTCTGGAACTTCTCCCTGACTCATGTCTCGATGGGCTCGGGGAGTACGTTATCAATGATCATTCAAACATGGCCACACAGACGCTTCTCAGAGACAGCGGGGAGGCTTACGAGCGTCTGGCACGCGCCGTACAATGAAAGCAGAGTGAGCGGGGCCAAGTCATTTAATACCGTGTCAACACTGTCCACTTGACAGCACAATCGATTTTTATCTTATTTTCCGTACTGTAACAGTGCCGGCTCAGCCTGCTGGCCTTTCTGGTGCTCGGAGCACACGGAAATGTCAAACGAGCCAAGATACCTTTCCCGGGCTCGGCCTCTGATGAGCTGACCTTAAAGTCGACACCTCGGACGTTCTTCTCCATGCTCAGAACATGCGACCATGACATACGAAGTACTGAACACAACTACAGGAAATGCATTGTGCTAATTGACCTTTTTGGTCCTTCCCAGCCTCCATAGTTGCCCAGAAATGGTGGTGCCAAATGCAGCCGTGCCTCGACGGGGAGGAATGCAAAGTGTTGCCGGACCTGACTGGCTGGAGCTGCAGCACGGGTAACAAGGTCAAGACGACCAAGGTGGGTAGAAGGGTGAGCCCAGGCACTTCTGCAAATCAAGTGTCGTCTGACTTGGCTGCTACCTGGCCAGCTTTTGGTGATGTATGTGTCCTAGGGTATGCTGACACATACATCCCAGCCAGCAGAGGTCATCATAATAAATCAGGCGTATTTTTGGAGCTGAAGGAACAGCCGGCGTTGGTGGAAAATGCCTGACACAAGAGTAGCTATGACATGATCAAAGATATACAGTATATATAAGGTTAAATAAACACACTCTAAAGTGCAAGTCAAAAAAGAGAGTTTTTACAAAAGAACATAAACCTAAATCCAATCCAAAGTCAGAACACCCTTTCTCTTCCAATCTTCTGGTCTGCTTTTATCCTTTCCTTGATGGAGGTGGGACTTCCTCCTTGTTGGCAAATCAGAAGTTTCTTCCAGGGCCAGTAGCTTGTAAGACTAATCGTTTCTGGGAACACCTCAGCTGCTTCGTCCAACCACTGATCTACTAGTTCTTCACCAGTTTTACCTGGGTTAAGATCTCTCAGCAAGACTGGATACTCTTGTGTTTTTCTACTAGGGACACAGTCATGGTGTCCTGATTTGAGCAGCTCTTCTGTTCAGCTCTTACAGTGTTTTATAATATACAACTAGCTCCTGCTCGAATGCTAACTTGTACTTGCTAACTTGCCATGGTGTTCTGATGGCATCGCAGTCGACGGTAACACCCTTTTTGAGTTTGCGCACCCTTTAGCCTGTCTGGCTTTTTAATGCATGAACCTGCCCCTAAACGTGGTTGAAATTATTATTTGCTGCATTAGAGGGTTTAGAAATTGGCGGCTGATTCACCAGCTGGTCATATTCTCCTCTGGCTGGTTTGGATTTTGGAATCTCCTCATAATTTGTGCCCAGACCCCCCTCCCCCTTCCCCAGGGTCGAAGAGAGAGCCCCCTGCTCTCTCGCCCTGAGGAACCCTGCCGCAATTAAAGTTTGATCGGGCTCGTTAATAATGCAGATGGCGTATCTCAGCTAATCAGCCGCACGGTGGTTTGGGCACGGTACGCAGGGAAGAGGGAGGGCTTCATAGCAGATCGTAACTTAAGGAGGAGGAAAGAGGAACAAAACTACGAGTCTTCTTTATTGCAGAATGCTTTTGCCAGGGTGTTTTCAGGAGTAACAAATTGTGAGCTGCGGAGAAACATAGCATGTTTAAGGTACCCACCCACAGAGGCAGAGAATTCGAGCTCCATCTCAGCTGGCCTTAGATGTGATATTGCTGGAGGAAGACTGGCCTCCCTTCTGGATTACCCTGTGAAGGAACATGGAGAAGGAGCAAAGAAGACTGGCCTCCCTTCTGGATTACCCTGTGAAGGAACATGGAGAAGGAACAAAGAAGACTGGCCTCCCTTCTGGATTACCCTGTGAAGGAACATAGAGAAGGAACAAAGAAGACTGCCCTCCCTTCTGGATTACCCTGTGAAGGAATATGGAACATGGAGGAGGAACAAGGAGCTTCCCCCTGGATTGCCCTGTAAAGGAACATGTAGAGGTAACATGGAACACTGAGAAGGAACAAAGAAGACCAGCCTCCCTTCTGGATTACCCTGTGAAGGAACATGGAGAAGGAACACGGAGAAAGAAAAAGGACGATTAGCCTCCCCTCTGGATTACCCTGTGAAGGAACATGAAGAAGGAACATGCAACATGGAGAAGAAACAAGGAAGATCTGTCTCCCTTCTGGACCACTCTATGAAGGAACATGGAGACAGTCACGCTGGAGATGGAGCCCCGTTCCTGCCCTCTGGCGGTCACGTCAGTCAAACCCAGTGCTTCCTCTCCGTGGTGGATCCTGCCGGGGGTGTCAAGCTTTGCCAGGGCGGGGGGGGGGGGGGGGTTCATGTATGTGTGACAGTGCGGGCCTCTTGCCTCACGGGGGGGGGGGTTGATGTGATCTGCTGGATGATACGATACGAATTAGTCCAAAGCCGAATGAAAGGGCCACCTCTGCTGGGTCAAACTGTGACTGTCCATGGCTTCAGGGTGCTAAAGACCCCCAGAGACCAGCAACGTTCCTGCAGTTTCAAGATGAGGGATTGCCATGGACTTTGCATCAACAGTGCTGCCACAAAGACGGTGATTCCTGCTGCGCTCGACAAAGCAGCTTCTGTTGTTTCTCTCTGTACCTAAGGGTCTCCGCAGCTGTTTGCTTTCTCTCCCTGGGCAAAGGGAGGAAGGGTGTTTATCTGCCGATCCAACCCGTGTGCGCTTTCATCTGGGCTCAGTCCTCCCCTAGCTGGCGTTTCAAAGCCGACCATGGACCTTTTTGTGCAAGTCGCTGTGCATCTTGAGGTCACTTTGGCTTCTGAAGTTAGGGTGATAGCGTTTTGGTCGGGGGTGACGAGCAGGAACCTGCGGCCCGCCCATCTGCCCATGTCTGGGTCCTGACAGAAACCCAAAAAGAACCTGGTTACTGGGAGAGTAGCAAAACAGGACGGTCCCATATAAACAAACTAGTCACAACAAGGGACACAGCATTGTATGACTCTCAGTAACCTGACACTCCCTGCCAAAATGGCCACCGTAAGTGAAACATGCTAGCCTGAGACATTTGACTGATAATTTGTTATTGCTTAATATTTTTTATAGTTGGGGAGTAACTGATGTATTCATAGCCAAATATATCCATATTCAGCAGGGGTATAGCTAGAAATTCTTGGCCCTCCAACCAAATGTCACCTTGGGCTCCCAACCAACTTTATATAAAGTTTTACAAAAGATTTTATGTATTTAAGGGACCCTGTATAGTGTCGGGCCCCCTGAATCTGCCAGGGTATCCATGCCCTTACTGTGCCCCTGGTATTCATTGCCAGTCAAGCAATTATGCGACATTGACTGCCTCCTAGGGTGGCATCTTCAGAGGGGGTGCCGACTTAGCAAGTCAGTTTCATTTTGTCTCAAACAGGGGCCGCTGGTGGTGAAGCTTACTCAGGGTCCCACCTAGGCCTGGACTGGGACTGTTCATATTCATATACTTATACTGACTTACAAATTCTGAAGAGCATAAATTAGCTGGCTATGGTGATGCATCTTAATATGCCTTAATGTTTTTCAGGAGAATTAACTTTATTGCTATAATTGAAAACAACATATTCAATTTAATCATGTGAGATGGTCACTCTTAACCACAATCCTGCACTGAAATGCGGTCTGTCTGTCGCATTTAATGCTGCTTAGCTACTTATTTAGCGCAAACTTATCTGGGTTTAAAAATAACACAACGATTTATAGTACATGGAATGGTGAATACTGTATTACTGACCCATATTTATGCAGGTAAATTAGCAGCTTACAGCAATGGCTCTCTAGAAGAGTCTTTTAATGTGGAAGGTCGAGCTGTTAATATTGTAAATGCTGATTGAAGGTTTGTAGGCGGTCACAGGCACTAATGACAGCTTCATTGCTGCGGACCCCCTGCTCTATTTTAGCAGGAAATAAAACCATTTGCAATGGGAGGCGGATTCTCGCAGATAAACGTGCCATTAAAGGAGGCTTTTCCACGTCGTGCCTTTGATGCCTCTGAGCAGATGTCTAATGTGAAGTGGCGGTTCCGACCATGAGAGGAAGCTCGCTGCCGGTGTGGTGCCGCGGATGTGCGCTCGGTTTTGTGTTTAAAATGCAAAGCGCTCACCTCTTTCGCATTTGAACTAAAGTGCATTTAACAAGTAAATGCTCATTGTTTTCACGCTTATTTATTTTAAATACCCTAATGGACCATTTAGGAGTATATTGCCCCTGTATTTAGCCTGACTGACGTGGCCCCTGAAATAGTGTGTTTGTATTCCGACGTTTGTTTTTTATTTAATTCTAAGTCAATGTGCGAAGCTGGAAAAAACCACACAGACATTTCACGATATGCAAAAGATCCGGACATAACTTAAAAACTGCACATTACATGTACATGTAGGGGGAGAGGGCGGCTAAAAGTCACAAGGGGAATTTATTCTATGACTAGAGGTTATTGGCGAGAAATATGTTACAGAAAATCACATCCCACATTTTTTAACATATTGACGGTTTTCATGAGACAAGCAGCACTCTGGGGTAACTGCGCATTTTATCATTTTGACCAATTATATGAAAAAATTAATGCTAGTTTTTATGTTTTAGAAAACCTGCTGTTTGGTTAATTGTAAAACTGGCTTATGTTTATAATGGAGGAATTTGTTTAGTTATATTTTATGTAAATAACTCATCGAAATCATAATATCATGGTTGTTAGAATGGCTGCCGTGGGTACGTATTTATTTAGTTAATTTTCCCACCCGGTCAATGTGGATTGGCAAACCGTAGCCCCAGATCTTAGTTCACTTACCTGACGTTGTGCGTCAATGAATATAATAGCACGCTCACACCTACATACCCGGTTTGTACTATGTTATTCCCTTGAAGTTAGAATGAGAGCGTGTTTGGGGCAAGTTGTCACAGCATTTTGGGGCAACTTGTTACATTTTAATAGGCTATCCGGTGCGTTATGTCATTGACACTCTTTGTTGGCCATCTGTGGATATACAGTGGTACCTCGGTATACGTCCTTAATCCATTCCAGATGCTTGGATTTATACCAAACAGGACGTATACCAAACGGATTTTTCCCATAAGAAATAAAGGGAAAAATATTAATCCGTTCCCATGAAAAAAAATCCTATTGTTATTGGCATATTATACATTGATGGGATTGTATAAAAAAATTTAAACACTGCTTAATACTAAAATACATAAATACAAAAGCAATTAGATTAAATAAATGAAAGGAGAGTTATAGCTGAATGGTAGCAACTGGCGTACTGACGCTCGTGGGCAGTCGTGGCTTTGTCTCGAGAGAGGTAAACAAGTGTAGCGCGCGGTGTCGTGACTCATTGTGACCCATACAAGTTCTAGCACGCGCGTCGTATTCCAAACAAAGGTTTTCGCGTCCAAACAGGACGCATACCAAGCTGGACTTATTCCAAAGCGGACGTACCACTGTATATGAAATGCACGGAATTATTTCTAATTTGATAATGCCGATGAATTATTTTAGACACGTCATTAACTTGTAATGTGTATTATTGCCATTTTGAGCTATTGCCTTTTCATTAACAAAGCTTTTTTAATGAAATTATTGTATAAATGTGAAATATTTTTCCAATGTTCTTCCGTGTGTTACTTTTCAGTTCAATTAATTCTTATAGTTTTCTTATAGTTTTATTGTTTCTATATATTTCTGATGTAGCATACCCAAAAGACAGCTTGATAGTAAGCTTAAACATGCTTACCCTTTCTAAACTGATAGTTTACTCGTGAATAAAATGTTAGATATTAAATTGTTAGTTAAAATGTAAATTAATTATCCTATGACAACTTTTCCCTGACGTGTGATGGGCACGTTGTCAAAAAATACTTTTGTGTAGTTATTGATAATTAATATGAAATTAGCTATTAATATACAGTACTGTGCAGTAAACATTTGTCTTTCTTCTGGAACGGTTATGACCATTCAACAAGGCTGCGTTTTCTAGTAATTCTGGAAAAACTCACATAAAATTAAACGAGACAAAATTACGGTCCCCTCAGCTACATAAAAATATTGTGATTCCTATCATATTAGACATAAATAACAATCAGGTTTATGAAATATTTGCCCTTATAAATCACTTTAAGTATAAGGCAGTGCAGTCGCAATTATAAATATGAAGTCTGCGTTATGCGCACTGTTCCTGAACACTTAGCCACTTAATTTGAACTTTTAAGTTGCATGTCGCCAGACATAATGGCTGTCGAAAGTGTTGGAATTTAACCAGCCTAAGCCAAGGATCAAGGTTAGGAGAAACCTTACAAAAAAGCATTTTCACAAAACGCCTATGACTGCAATTGAAGGGGATTGCTTATATTCCCTGCAATTTTCTTGGTCGTTATTAAGGGATTACCGAAGGAGGTTTATGAGAATTGTTACTGGGTCAGCCTTATGTCCCCGAGCGACTGCGACTTGCTTTAATATGTCAGCTTGACAGTACATTTCCCAGCTTTTTCCGAAAAGGAGGCGACGTCGCAGATATCTGGGCTGTTTTCAGATAAGACGGAATAATCACAATGGAGTAAAATGCATACGGTAATCCACAACGCAAAATGAGAGTACGGTAGTTTAAGAAATCTACCTCAAACGACAAGTTAAACATGGCAGAAACAGAAGCTGCTCAGGTCAAAGCGGGAAAACTGCAGAACGTGCATGCAATGCAATGTAATCCTGTTTGTTTACAATATACAACAATTTAATTAAGAAAAGTGTAAGTAAAATTGCGAAGCATAAGGGCACAAGTAAGTTCTCTCCATTCAATCCCTGTCGCCCCATTAATGCGAGGTCATAAATTGATATTGACAGTGTGGCCGGTGTAGGGCGAACGTGATGAATCGAGGGTATAACGAAATCTATTTCCCTCCCCGTTCACCGTCGTCGAAAGGCGAGAACAAACTCAGCCGAGGCTGCTCCTTCAATTTCTCATCTTCCGATGGAGCCGGGACTCGATCAATGGCAAATAATATCATATGGATGAGAGAACACCATCTGCTTCTCCCGCCGTCTCCCATTCCGGGGGTCCCGGCGAGAAATTGGTACTGGCAAATTCTTACAAATGAGGTACAAAGGGGAACAGGGGCCGATAGACGTTCGGGTGTGTGTGTTTTTTTTCCTCGATCTATGTGCGTACCTAAGATTCACCTGTGAGAGTAGCTGGACATGTGGAGAACACGTGTCCGATGCTGAGAGATCAATCCCGGGACTCGATCGCGCATGCTCGTCTCATGTGCCGCGAAGTACAGCTTACCAGGTTGTGCTGCTTATTGACTGAAACAGTATCATAAATAAAAAACACGCATTTTCTCTCAGTTTAGCGGCTCGTATTAAGTATGTATTACTGCTATGTAATGTATATTGCACATTTCAATGTGATGTGCTTTTCGCCAATGTTACACGCACGTATATACGATGGGGCTGACAGGACTTAAGATGTTGGTCCTGTTGGTAGTTGTAAGAAGATCCATCAGCCTTGTGTGTGCCTGTGTGTGTGTGTGTGGGGGGGGGGGCATCCCAGCCTTGATGTAGCGAGCATGCTTCAGATGAAACCCCATTCCGTCTTCTACGGCCCTTAATTAACAAATTGGCCAGACGCCTTCCGCAAGAGGCAAACGGCCAGGGGAACCTACCCGGAATGTGGCAGGAACACGCACCGCTCGGGTCCGACTTGAAAGTCCGTCCATCGGTAAGATGGCCATCACCTCGGCAAGATTCCCGGTGATGGAGGAGACATGGAGCACACGGCTCTGAGGGGCGGGGTTCGCTGTCAGGGTTAGCTTGGATAACGCTGTCAGTCATGATAAATCGCAAGACGTATTGATCAAGATTGCGCTGCCGGATGATGAGTTACACCAAGTGCCCGACCTCTTAGTCAGGTGGTACAATAATAGGATCGAGTCGAACATCTTCGTTAATTTCTGTTAATACCGATAACGTGTGGAGAAGGTGCATTCTGATGGGAGTCATAGTGTTTTACAGCTTTATAGAGTGCAGATATCGGTATTTTAAATTTTCATCTTTGTATAAAATATAAATCCTTGTGAATCCTGCATGCACTTTCTTTCGCTGCTGTTTCGTGAAGTATCCATGAAGAATGCATAATAATCAAACAAGCTTTCAAAATGCCGACACTTTAAAGTTCTGCCCTGCGGTAAAATACGACGAGAGACTGTTGCGTTTTATTAATTACTTATTGTTTAACCTTTTTTTGTTTTACTAATATCCAAATACCAAAAAAACACATAATTGAACATTTTTTTTTTTTGTTACTAATTGAGTTCTTTTGACCTGAAACATTTTTAAATAACAATATGCGTTATCTCCCCTCAAAGCAGTACCCAGCTATAGGTTGGTTGTAGAGTAAAACGACAAACACTGAAATAATAGTTTCCTTTGAAAACGTTTGCAATATGGGACCAAGCTTTAAATGCGATAGTGTCTGTATTTTTGTGCTAACTTATTTCTTTTTTAATCTTTCACTCTTGTGATAGGTAGTCCATAAACAGTTAAAATAATTCAATGCACTTTGATGTGTTTCAGCATACTGAATGTGCACCCTGTTTTTCATTTGCATTGGTTTTGCACATTCTGCAATGACTGACTGTCTGCATCAGCTGACCTCATCCTGACTGTCCTTTTGTGGCCTTGGGAGGGAACCTTTGTTGGCTGGGGGGCTGGGGAAACGGATCTCGCACGCGCATTCCGGTCACTGAGGTGGCCCTTGATGAGCGTTGGCGGCCTGAATTCTAAGCAGACATTTGATGAATGGTGAACTTTATCGAGGACGTCCCCGATAATGGAACCGGCTCGCATCTGAGCCCGCTCCCCGTGGCTGTGTGGGAATCACCGAAGGCGTGGCCTTGCATGCAGATCACGGCCAATGGCTGCTCAGCTTTGGTGGATGTCTGCTGGTCCCAATTTCACTCGGCAGCCTAACCTGGGGGGTCCGGTCTGTTTTATTGTTTACGATGTGGGCTCATGGATGTCAGGACATTATGTTTGCCAGGTCAGGTGACTGCACTGAAGCGCAATTTTAAGGTCCTGCGTTATCACTCCGTGTGGTTATATGACACCACGCAGATGGCCCATCTCAAGGATCTTCACCAGCTCGCTTGCAATATCATTACCCACCCCAGCTGCGGACCATCTAGCAAAGTAATCTTTTTTTTATCGCTGTAACCGTGTGCTGTAATACTGAAGGTCAGCTCTCCTTTATTATAGAACTGACGTAGACATCTAATGTCTCCTATTCAAACTCTTCTCTGTGGTCCCAGGCTCTTGGCCTTTGCTCCATACTTCGATATTTCTTGGCTTGTTTTAATTTTAGGGTTAAAATTAACAGTAGAGTCACGTTTGGAAAACACCTGACATCTCAGGACTTAAGTTTTAAATCGCATACACGGGCATCGTGAAAAAGTATCTGATCAGAACAAAACAGAAGTTTTAAATAAAATGAGCCATATACTTCTAATGTCTTGATTTATATTGTGTATAAGTTTGTGTTAAATGTAAAAATACAATGTGTACATTTTCCCCTTGGGTGGCATATGTTTATGCTGGAGCTATGTGAGTTTCATTGACCTTCTGCTGATTCTACTTCCTGTGTCACAATGTGCACTCCTTGTGTACTGACTCCACGATGGCACCCCCAGAAAATGACTGTCATAACCCATGTTTCCTTTTTCTTTCAGGTCACACGATAGTTGCCCCCTTCGTGACTCCAACGCCCAACGAAGGACGTCCTTTTTTAAAAAAAAAAAAAAAAAACGTACCCACCGACCTATAAATAGCTATACAGAATATACTAACAGTCCCAAGACTGAACCACCCCTTGTCATGGCTGAATGGGTTGCTTAAATGCCAGCCCTGTCTTTTGCGGAATATCTGCAGATGGACGAGAGACTCGCTGGCCTAAGTATCGTAACGACGAGACTTTTCAGACATCAACCTTTATCCCATAAACATGTGACCATGAAATCCACCAATGAACTGCCACACCTTCCTTCTACCATGCTGATGAGATTCCTTCACCTTCTTTCCATGGATCCGGCTCTGGATGAAAGTGACTCTCGACTGGGTTGGGATGCTTTGAAGCGGAACAAGCTGGTCAAAGACGAGGCTGATTATCTTAAAAGTCAGCCCAGATCAGTGGCTTCCATGCCAGAAGAATTCCACCCAAGGACACTTACACTACGTTTTTGATTAACTGAAGCGTTTTTGTCTTTCAAAACAAAATTTAAAATATGAGACTCTTTCCCTTTTTAAAGAATCATATGGGCCTTCTCATTGGCTAAAAATTATTTTATAAAGGGCCTCCTTAATGCCAGAATGATAGAATAATCCAAGTAGATGTTATAATAAATGTTTAAACGTATAGGACTGTAATATGTGATTCACAAAATTAATCAGTCAACTAAGTCAAGCTCCACCAGTTTTAATATCTGTGTTTTTAAAGCCTGGTAAATGCTATTGAGTACATGTGTCAGTATTAGCTCAAATAAAACAATTTCAAATGAAAGCAAATCCTTTCTTTTTAATTAATGAGCTTTTAATCTGATGTTTTTGGGGGTGTTACCGAGTACAGCTCTATAATCCTGGTCCTGGAGACTAACTTAGTCTGTTGGTATAGTCCCTGCTGAAGTACTGACTTATTATGTACGTGATATGTTACATGCTACAGGAATCAATCTTTTCTGGGGGATGGCTCACTGGGTTAGGCCTTTGAATCCCGTACTTGGCAGAGTAGCCGCATCTCCATCAGGCCATTGTACAAGGCCCTAAACCCCCCTGAAATATTCTCCAGCATGCTGGATGGACGGCTGACTCTGTGCTCAGACCCCAAGCTTCACTTTCACCCCTATATGTGTGTGTGTGTCTATAAAAAGGGGAGCATGATGGGATATTTGACCATTAACAAATGTCATACAAAAGACAAATAAAAAAGCTTAATTCATGTATATATATATATCCATTGACTTTCCATAATGCTTACAGTACTTGGTGCAGGGTTGCCTGGAGCCCATGCCAGTCTATCATTGCATTGGCACTCATATGGACACACACAATATGCAAATTAGCACTGTGCTTCTCAAACCACATTTTCAAAATGGTGTCAAATGAACAAGTCTTTTAGTCAACTGTGAACAGGATGGAAGTCATTAATGCATTTTAATAAAGCATAATTATGTACATTTTAACACAGCCTGTGTGTGACTCTGCATTGGTGTGCACACTCTGATGCATATACTGTAGGATGATCCCCTACTTTGTGTCCTGTGCTTCCTGGGAGAAGCTGCAGTTTAACACCCAGACCAACACCTGCATAAGTGCTTATGGAAGATGGATGGAAGAAATGATGGTTAATTACATATTTTAATTTAACGATTCAGATGTAAAAATCTGATGCATTGCACCTTGGTATCAATGATGAAATACAGACATACATGTGGAGGTACCCAATGAACTGTAGCTTCACCCGGATCAGGAGCCTGCATCTCTAGGACCAAGATTTAACAAATCTGTTATAATGCATGGAATACATGCCATCCTCATCTTCTTTGTTTTACTGTACATTGCTGCTTTGATTGGGGGGGGGGGGGGGGTTTGTTGAGTGGAAAGATAAAACGTGAAAGAAATTGCAATAAGTATAGGGGGAAATAATGGTGGTTAAATTTTGGT
>JAODLD010000044.1:14357990-14419511 GCA_026781065.1 Mormyrops boulengeri | reverse complement strand
GCCCCCCCCCCCCCCCCCCCCCCCCCCCCCCGGCGGTGGGTGAGGAGGGCTTGTTTTCTCCTGCAAACATTTCCTCTCCTCTCTCAAGTCACTTTCAAAGAACACTGTGTTGGCGCAGCTCAGGGGTACCGGGATCAAAAATTTAAATTCTCTCCAAAGAATATATTATTCAAATCTCCAATTAATCCTATTGTGTGGAGGCCAGTTTAGCTACGCGAGCGAACAGCAACGCAGGAACGCTGGAGAGTCACGCATGAATATTCAGCGGCTGACATTTACATCACAACCTATCGGCCTGTGGCATGAGTCTATTGTTAATTGCCAAATTCTGGAATAAAGCTACAATAGGATATTTATAACGCTATATTTGTAAGGATGTCAAAGGGTTCTTCTAATTAGCATCCAGCTGTTTGCTAAATGTTGTTAAATGTGTTGTGAAATACTATTTGCAAAGTTGTTCAAATATGTAGGTTTTCAAATAACAGATAAAAAGCTTCATGTGCTCTTTCAACAATGTAAAAATGATCTTTTTATAATGATGTATAAAATTTTAAATATAAATGACATTTTATTAGATCGTGCATGAATTACCTATATTTCGAAATAAAGGGTAGTAATCTGAGACAATGATGATTGTCGTAACATTTTCGATTCAATGGCACCACGTACTGCGGTGTGCATTTGTGGCCCATGACGCCAGGAGCTTGTGCTGGGAATCGTGATCTGTGTACTGAGCTCTGAGCAAAGCTGAAAAGAGGACAAACAGGGGCCTAGATGGACAAATCAAAGCATGACTTTCTCCACCATACCTACTGTAGCCTGCTCAAAAGCCAGATCTAACAGTCACCTGTGCTTCTGATGCACAACACTGTGCTTCCATACTAACAACACACAGAATTAATGAAAACAGCATCGCAGTATTGTTGTGCTTCATAATGGACTTTTTGTTGCTTTGTCCCAGATTCAGCTAAATTGTGTTCACTCACAATATTTTGATTAACAAAGTGAATCCAACAAAAAAAATAATAAAAGCAAAAAACCAACAGTTTCAGCAATAAAGAAACTCCCCATGAAGCAGCTTAAAATCTCTCTGCTCTGCCAGATCGGACAGCCAACGATACCCCATCCTCCCGTGTGAAACCTGTCACACCGACTGGGAGGTGGGAGGGAGGGACTTCCTGGGGGGCGTTTTCCGCTTGGCGTTTGGCAATATGTAGCTTTGACAGCCATGCTAGACAAAATGAAACTGTGTCTTCACTCTTTCGCTAACTGCAAAATATTTACAGCAGCAGTTATTCTATTATATAAGAATTGTGAGACTGCTATCCTAGACAGGGGTGGAGCCAGACCTTGTACAAGATGGCGGCCAGATTAGAGAGAATGATTTTACTGGGGTGGGACTGGGGTCACATTACACGTGCTATGAACCTTCTGATCTACGGGATCTTTTTTATAGAATTAAATATTCCTTATTTTGTTCTTATTCCTTGGTGAGGGATGGCAACTTAGGTGGCAATGTATTTACTGGGGGGGGCGCATGACCACCCCTTAGATCCGCAGCTTGCTAGGAAATATAAGCAAGCTATAAGCAGGGCTGCCACGCTTTCAGACTCTCGGCGCTCACGCAAGAAATTTTACGTCAAATCTAGAAGAAAAACACCTAGTAAATCTCCTGGTGAAAAATGTTTCACTTAATTGTGCAACTCTGAAACATTGACACAGTCATTTAATATTTATGAAGAAATTTTCAAAATACATACCTAATACCACAAGGCTCTTCTTCTGTAACACAATATTTAAAAATTGATCAAATGTAAGCAACACACTATATTCAGGACAGTATAGAAAGGCATTTTAGCTTTTGAATACAAAATTCTTGATGGACAGTGTGGGCACAGGCTTCTCTGGACGTCTGGGCGTCAGCTGGCGCCAGCTCCGTAACTATGGAGATAAATTTATGTCTAAAGGTATGGTTAATACTTAATTGTCATAGAGATATTGTAACTTTATGAAACACAAATTCATATTCAAAGTTGCAAATGTGTACTTCTGCCTGCTGCCTAAGTTGCATGAATACAATCGACATTTTACAATTACGAATCCTAATGTACGAGTTTACGATGTTCAAGTTGCGATCACGAATCACAGTTCATGTATTTACAACCGCAGAACTACATTTACAAATCAGTAATTACGCGAAGAAAAGAAAGTTACGTTGCCAGCAGGGCTGGGCTGAAAGCGGAAGTTATCTTACAGTAACTAGACGTTACAAATTAAGCGTTAATGGTTGAGTACAATATATACACGGCAAGCCTTTTAAATACGGAATAAAAATCAAACTGCAGACTGTGCAACAAAACTCAAAAGACAGCCTTGGGACACCTTTGTCTGCACACTTTGTTTTGTCATGAATTCATTTGTAAATGAAATATTGCAAATATCAAAGCTGGGCCCAGAAGAGAAGTGTTGCTTAAAACATTGAATAATTGTGAAGCTTTCTCAAGGCAATATACTATTATACTTCCATACTAATAATGCACAGAATTAACGTAAGCAGAGCCATTTTATGGTATTATGTTTAGTATTGTACTTTTAGTTGCTTTGTCCCAGACTCAGTTAAAACGTGCTCATATAATATTTTTCATTATCAACAAAACAAGAAAATCAATACGATAAGGCCATTGAGAAAACTTTCTATAAAGCAACTTAAAAAGTAATAAGCTTTTGGTTACAGGGTGGAGGGTAGCTACTACGCAGAGGATTAAACAAATGATTCAATGCACAAAAAGGGAAGTGGGTGCTTGAAGGGTAGGGAACAGAAAGCCAGGGATCTTAGTCAGAAATGAAGACTCCTGTGAACAGAGAAAGGGGGGAAATTCAGCTTCAAACCCACTCCAGCCCCTTCCTCATGACCCCCGCACCCCCAATCCACACCAGCAGTCCCTCTAAATAGCCCGGAAAAGATCCGAACCCTAACAACGTCCGACTACCTTTCACTAACGCGGTCCCCCTAACCTGGGGCTGGTGATAAATCACCATAGCAACGCAGAAGATCACCTGAACCCCACCCCCTACCGTTCCTGCCAGCTCCTGACCTTTGTGTGAACACAACACTCATTTTTTATTTACTTTAAACTTCAGGGGAATGACATTCATTTTCTAAATATAACCCAATTAAGATTTTACCATTAGAAAATCCAGTGTGTGATACTTTTGACATTTGCTCTTGTGTGATATTAAGTGTTATTGTTGACTGATAAGACTGTGATGTGTGAGAGTCATAGTTGGAACTTGTGAAGCTCCAGTTCTGAAGCTTCTTGCCTGACTTGCAAAATAACCTCTGATCAAAACTGAGAAACTGGTCTGGTAGAGTTTCAGCCCCCCGGTGGAGAATCTGAAGCCTGTGGTAGGAGTACTTGGCAGTCGTGTAGCACTACGGTGCATAAAACTATGGCGGATCTCAGCTGTGCACTCACTAAGCCCTTAGTTATACACTGCCTGCCATATTTTCTCTCTTCCGCTGTTTGTGGTCCAGGGTACAGCTTTAAGAATCCTTGCTCTGTATTTTTTGGTATGTTAGCATAGGTGCTTGTTCACTGCCATCAAGAACCGAGCTGTACCAGAGCCGTACCCCTTTCAGAGACTTTCAGAAGTATTGTCTGAGAGTGTAATATTACCTGGACCTGGACCTCAAAGATTAACAGACCATTTAGCCAATACTGTAACATATACAGGGTCACGTGCAGATCAACTCAAGTCAGCCTGGGAGTCATTGATGACATTCCAGGCAAACACCCTCATTACTCACTGTTTTTTAATTTACTTTGGCAGTCAACGCTGCCTTTGTTTTTAACTCCAGAACCTTTCACATTTACCTGCTTGACATAGATATTGTCGTCTCAGAAGGCAGTCTACCAGATATATACAGTTGCACATTCTTCACACGCTTCACTTTAAAATCAAGAGGTGTAGAGAAGATTCCTCTGAGGTGTTTTCTTTGGGACACATACATAGCTGCTAACTCAGCTACCTTTCCTGATTTTCAAACAGAGCTGCAGTGCAGAACGTTTTTCAGATTAGAGGCTTTACCTCAGAAAGATATAACACTGCATGGCTTGATTGAGGAGTCTGCAGTTTATTGTCATATGAAGAGTAAGCAATCAGTTAAACTACGCAGTGAAAATCTTACTCTTTATCTTCTTCTGGCCAAATTAAACACAAAACAAAGATCATAAATACAACGTAAGGTGCTTACAAGCCAATAAATAGAGTATAATTCTGAATAAATACATGAACACAGTGCAAGGTAAACATACAGCCATGGAAAAAATTAGAGACCACTGTATTTTTTTTCAAAGAAATCTGCATTTTTAAATCCTGGTTTAATCGTGGTTCTGCTGGCAGAAGGCTACGCTGAGCAGCAGGTTGCCTCTAGGTTCATAATATCTAAGACAGCAGTACACAAAAATAAGGTGAAGCAGGAGACACCGGGAATGACCAGAAACCAGCCAGGTAAAAGGCGGAAGCGACTTTCTAACGCCAGAGATGACTGTTAACTTATCCGACAGTTTCTCATGAATTGTAGAATGACCTCAAGTGACCTACAAAAGGAATGGGAAACATTAAATGCAGGTGTGAGGTGCACTGCTAGGACAGTTCGTATCAGGCTCCTAGAATCAGGACTGAAGTCCCATAAGGCAAGGAAGAAGCCCTTCATTAATGAGAAACAGGGAAGAACCAGGCTGCAGTTTGCAAAAAAATACATTACTCACAAACACACAGCCAGAAATTGAGAAATGAGTGAAACAAAAAATTGTCCTGTGGTCTCTTAATTTTTCCCAGGGCTGTATAGTGCAATGTAAATGTAATGTAAATATCGCAAAAGAGTGGAAAGCTGAGAGATGGATCACTGGCCATTGATTAGTACCATAGGATGAAAAGAGCCTGGGCAAGGGTGAGACGTGTGACTGCAAAAACCGCCTTGTGATTTTTACTGTCCTAATCAGGATATATTTCTCTCATTGTGCAGATTTAATAGTTAAGAAAGCAGTTTTGTATTACAAACACCCAGTCAATGTGTAATGTTTAACTCCAGAAGATTCTTCATGCCAGTTCAAAAGCATGCAAGGTAGTGAAATTTCCACATTCTAATATTTCATCTTATAGAAGCTGATGGTCTTGTGTTAAATAGGTACCAAATGGATTACATAAAGAATGGGGTCATTTTTTCATTAGGTAAGACATTATTTTTTGTTTTAATGTGACAATGATTCATTCGTAATCAGATAAAAGTTCCAGGTAGCTGGTTGTTGTGAAACGAACAACATGCTTGTTCTATATATACAGTTTGGGGCAAAACATACTATCTCCCCTCAATTAACTCTGCCCAATTAACTGGCTAATTACAGACAGCTGTTTAAATGCAATGCTACACAAATCGGTCTGATCTGAGCCAGTCTGATCCAATATAAATCAACGAACTCTGACTAACTCTGATGGTCATAAAATTGAAAGCACTCTGGTACGTTATACTGCAGTTAAAAGAAATTTCCAAAGATTGGGGAAAAAGGTAGCTGAACAGAAATGTGGATATCCAAGGAAAACACCGATGACACTGATTAGGATAAGCTTTTTTACAGTTGAAGTCAAACACTGATATTGCAATGAATGTGTGGATTGGGCTTTCTAGTAAGCTGAGTTTTATAGGAAGCCAAGTGTATGTTTCATATAGGTGTTGTGTAGTTACTCACCACTGTGTAGCAATTATGCAAATAATTGAGTGAACAGCTTTAATATGGAAGAAGGAGGTCATTATGTCTGCATTTTACATGTGGCGACACATTTCAGCTGTCTAAATCGGATGATGTTAAACAAACAGAGCAGAAAGGGGCTGTAAAAATGCTAAGTGATCTCAGTATATGAAGTTCACAGCATTTTATAGTGTATAAACAAGGTGTGTTTAATTGACCAATGAAATCAGCTTCGCAAACAAGTAACACTTGGTGTTTTGCAGTACTTAATACTTAAAACCTAATATTTGTTATATTTTGAGCAGAAAAGTAAGTTAAAAGGCAAAAGCTCCACCATCAGCTAGTAGTTGTGTCATCCACAATATTTAACTTTTTAAAATATTACTATTATTTTCATTAATATTTATTTATGCCATTTGCTGTCCTCCTAATCCTTTGGTTTTATCTCGTTTAAAAGCTTTAAATACCTTATGGCGCATGTTTTTTTTAAATCTGTTTATCCATCTGTCCTTTTATAATCTGCAAGATGAACATGCAGACTATTCAAGAAAACATTGGGGCTGGCTGATCATTATTGATAAGTTCATCATAATCATAACCACAAACAGCTGTGCATTTGTGTTCATATTTTCACGTCCCCTTTATATACAGTCCATCCATCATATGCATAAATTCCAAAGCACTATATTCTGTTCAGCATGTATGAGACTCACTCTTTCAGACATAGGCACAGATCCATAGCCATACTGAGCTGCATCTCCCCTCCCTCATCAAGAACACTCACTTCCGCTGATGATCAAAAATCCACAACTGGGCTTCCAAGGTCAACTTGAGCTGCTCCCGGCCTTGCAATCCCTGGTGGCCTTGTGTTCAGGATTTGACACCCTCACCACCATGACTCGGGTTCGAGTCCCAGTTGGGGAATGCCACATTGTGCATATTTTGCACAAGCACTTCCATAAAGTTTATTGTATCTTAAACATGTATATATAATACTGTATAATACCATATAACTGCTCACTAACATTCATGTATAGTCCTTGTATAAACTGTGCATGGCCTTCTGTTGCTAAATTATTATGTCTGATTCTTTTGTGTACTTATCACAAAGATTTCTTTGATGACAATAGCAGAACTGTAAAGATGACCGCTGGTCTTTTCTGCAGTGTTTGTCGACCCTCTCGGATATTTAGTGATTGGCCCAGACCTTCTGCTCACTGATGAAACCAACACTGCATATGCATAGCTCAAGATGACCCATTACATCACCACAGCCAGCACCCGCTCCCCTTCACCTTGCATTGCTATTTTCTTGCATTGCCACCCCCCACCCTCCCCTATATTTATAACATGCCTTGAGTGACTGTACTCTGTGCACTGACATGTTCCTTCAGTTTACCTAAATATATGCGACAGAGTCAGCTGTCGATGCATTTCATAACCACTTATCCAGTGCAAGCCAGGGGCCCAGCACTGAGATGCAATCCTGACCATACAGGGCATTATGGGTAATTTGCATGTTTTTGGGCCACACTACCGTGGGGAGAACATACGAAGACAGAGCAGAAGTCAGGAATCAAACCCACTACTTTCCTTTTTAATTAAGCATTTTAAAAAATCAATGTAGCAAAGTAATACATTTTCAATACATTACATTGTATTTATCAACCATGTTACAACTTTCATTTATCACATAACATGCACATGCACTGTGCATCTGTATAGTGAAATGCTTTTCCCATCTGCTTCCACCTTGAAAATGAATGATCAAAATAACAATAAAAATCAGATAAAGCAATGTCAATAAAAAATGCTACTCACACTTATTTCTTGAATTGTGCTCAGAAAGGAGAAATGGAATGTGACGAAAGATAATATAAAAAATAATAAGGATAAGATTAAAAATAAAAAAGAAAATAAAAATGTAAAAGCGACACTGCGTACTGCAACTACAAGGTGTAATGAGATTGTTTTTCTTCAGACCACGTGACAGTAATAGCAGAGAAGCACTAAATAAATGTATTTATTCTGCTAAATATACTCACATTATTTTATTTTCTAAAGTCCTTTAACATGGATAGACCATCACGGCCTTTTCATGTTCTGTGAAAATGGCAGTCAATTTGCTTGTTATTAATGAAAGGAGGGCCCCATGCCTTGGGAGAGATTTAATGATGAAGTTAATTTTTAAAGGCAAAACTGAGAGAGAGAGCAGAGGAATACTTCCATTAAAGGACTGTGCTCAGGAGTGGGCCGGGTGCGGATGGGCGGGGGGCCGGCAATCCAGCCTCCGACTTTGTTTACTAAAAAGCCATTGAATTAATGGCTAATTTTGCATTTTGTTGGTGCAAAAAACTGCTGTGTGTACAATGCACCAGAGACAGGCTGGGATTTTTATGTAAGAGATGGCATGAATACCAACTGCAGTGATGCAGAAAGTCATGCAGGATCATAATAAGTAATTCAAAAGCACGATAATAGATAGCGCAACACTTTTCAGTCACTTGAGATAACAGAGTCCATTTGCATAATTAAAGGAGACTAATCAGAAGGTAATATACCCTGTCATCCGTTATTGAAAGGGACTGGAGGTGTTTCCGTGGTTACATTCAGTCTCGGGGGGGGCGGAGCGGAGGGACCTTTCATGAGGGACGCAAGGCATGTTTTTGAAATCTTCTCTTAGAAATGAAAATTAACCTTTATGTACTCTGGAGCCCCATAAATATTAAAGATCTATGCTTCCTGGTTTGAGTGTGCAGATCTTTCTTTCTTCGAGTCTCTTTGCTGATGAGATGGTAACATGCAGGTAGAAACAGGTTAAACAATGTTAACTTTGCTAAGACTGTCAGCCATGACACTTTACCTAATGAACAGGCAGCGATGGGAAAAATATATTATCCTAAAGGACTCATCTGGAAATTTCTTATGCAGCAGCGGTGGGAAGGTGGGAGGTTAATTAGTCTTTAGTAATTATTTCTTTTATTTAATAATCCTCCCAAATTATTTCTCATAATAAAGTATGGCCAATTAAGGTGTTTGACGACAGCGGACGCACATCTGTAAACACAGAAAACGGAGGCTAAGGTATCGTGTGAAGCGTGCAAAAGGGATTAGTGATCTGCAGACTCGTGCAGACAGCAGATGCAACATATGTGTGAAAACGTGCTTTTTAAAGAGCATTTCCTTCAAAGTCCCTGGTGCCACCTTCATATTTTGTTGATAATTTTAATCACGGCTTAATGGCATCTTAAACTCTCAGAATTTAGACATTTTCATAAACTTTGGCCTGCATTGCTTGATATCCTATTTATTCTAATTACATTTTTCAACAAATAGCAATATTAAAATAGGCTTTAATTAACACAATATTTAATTATATAATTCATTGTATCGCACACATGCACAGGAATTTCCTCCTGGTGGGTATTGTTTACTCTGACATTTAATTACTTTCTTGTGGTTAAATTCTGAACAAACACACCAGTGTAATGAGTTTATTAGGCAGTTTAACAGCAGCTAATGTCACACACAGTATATAAACTGTACATTGCTGTGGACATCAGCAGACCCAGGTCATCGCCCCTCACATCCCGGCATTCTACCGACTTAGGAAAAAAAAAAAAGCTATTTTGACGTTTCAGTTTTTAGTCAGTCACTTCAATTTAAAACGGCACCTGCAGTGTTTTTTGTTGCTTTTTTTAACCAGGCGTTTTATGCACATGTATTACTGAGAATTCTTTCAACTGCTACATTCCCACCCACAATCCATCAGGCTGGGAGCCATTTTGTCTCCAAAGTTACAGATTCCCATGTCTGTGTTCTTCTGCCATCAGCAGTGGAGGTCTTCCTTGGCCTAACAGTCCCTTTGTGATGAGCTTACCAGTGCTTTCTTTCTTCTTAATGATATTCCAGACAGTTGATGTTGGTAATCCTAAGGTTTGACCGATGTCTATAAGGGTTTTATTCTTGTTTTCCAGCCTTATAATAGCTTCTCTGACTTTCATTAGCACAGCTCTTCTCCTCATACGTAACAATGGCAACTACAGACTCCAAATGGTGGAAGCAAGCCTAGGTATCTTATCCCTGCACTAATGAATCAATGAAACACACCTGACTAATCACAAACACCTGTGAAGCCAAATGTCCCAAACATTATGGTGCCCTGCAATGAGGAAGATTATGTATAAAAAGTGTTGTAATTTCTACACGGTGAAACCGAAATGTATGCAAAAATCTTTATATTAAAGTCTGGAATGTGCACTTTAATCATGCCCGAATTGTTTGATCTTAAATTTTAAACTGAGGAGCAGAGGGGTAAATCAATTAAAAATGTATCTTTGTCCCAAACATTATGGAATGCGTTGTACTTGTTCGATAATTCTTGCTTTTATTAAATTCAATTCTCTGCTCTGCCTTCATCCCTTCACTTGACAAGGAATGTGACTGTGACATAGGGTCTAAAGTAGTAATTTATCTGTATCAGTCTGGCCGAACATGGAGACGTAACAGAATTGATCGCACCCCGTGAGTCGCCGGCTCTGACAAATTAAGCGCTGGTTTACTCACCATCTGGTGAGGTTGGTCCAGCCTGCCACCTTTGCGAGGTGAACATGTTTGCTAATGCGTTAGATACACAGATGAAAGAAACCGTGCGTGTTGCATAATGAAAGCTGACAGAACACAAACATCTCGACAGCCTGCTGACAAGCTGGTAAAGAGGTTCCTCCACTCTGATCTGTGGTGTAGAAGCACCTTTGCTTTGTTTGTCAATCACGTTTCCCACTTTGAAAACGAAACCTCGTCATTTTTATGGACAGATATACCATCTCTGATGTTTTCAGTTGCACCTCTGAACATATATGAAAAAATGGTGATGTGAATATCTGTGTTATGTATTATTTTATCTGTATTATTTTTTGGACAAAAATGTAAATGTATGGAAAATTCCCTCTTTGCCCTCTCGAACTGAGTGATTTTTTTAGGGGGGGGGGGTGTTCTCTGGAGAATGTGGGACAAACACATTCATACCCAGGGCTGAAAAGACTTGCCAAAGCTTAGCATAGCTAGAATAAATTAGAACGTAAAACAAAGGTCATGCACACTAATCCTGGTACCTAACGAGTCCGGAAGCTCGCTGTGAATCATGGGAGCGAAAGATGAAGTTTTAATTTCCTCGCCAACTGCATGAATTTTCAGTCTTAATGAAAATATAACGCATCTCGTCTGAGGAGTGAATGAACGAACGCGATCCGTTTGGGACCCGATGTCCCAGTTCTCCAAGACTCATCACGGTTCAGCTGTTTGATTCCGGAATAGTCTCTAGCTGATTGCCTGTAGTTGGTGGTGGTTGCGGGAGGGGGGGGTTAAAGTGGCTGGAGAACGGGAAGATTTGACTGGGTTAATTATGAGCTGCAGCCCGATCTTGTTCAGGTTGATGGGCTTTTGCGGCTTCTGGGGCAAGACGTTGTCAGGGCGATCTGCTGGGATAGAGCCGTCTGCAGGTCGCCCGATTTATGTCTCCAAGGTGCCCGTAAATAACTGTGGAAAGGCTTGACCCTTCATGGTTCTTTGTCCACTGTGAAAACACCTGTCAGGTCCTGGGCCGATCCATTTCCTCATCACGTTGATGTCAGTACCTAACTTGATAATTGGTTTTTGACATTTTATGTGTTTAGGGTGTGAAACTATCACTGTTCATGCCT
This sequence comes from Mormyrops boulengeri, assembly GCA_026781065.1. NCBI lineage: Eukaryota > Metazoa > Chordata > Actinopteri > Osteoglossiformes > Mormyridae > Mormyrops > Mormyrops boulengeri. The sequence goes on along the minus strand of JAODLD010000044.1, from coordinate 14,408,059 downwards.
CATGAAGCAGCCGCACATCCCTTTAGTTTTTGGATGAAGACCAGGGGTGAGAAACCAGGATTGAAATCTCTGATTAATAAGCAAAACCCCACAGACTGCTACTATAAGCTGATCTGGCAGAGCTGTGCACCAGGTTATGTGACAACATGAGAAGAGGATGACCCAAAGCCAGTCAGGTGACAGGTGATGACGCTTCTGTTTGGTCTGAATCTAAGCACAGTAGTTTTTCTAGAACTACCATATAAGGAAATTAAATGTTACACTAATCAACAAAAATGAAAATTTATAAGCGGTGAGATGGAAAAAGTTAATTTGGCTGGCTAGCAGCATTCTTTTCAAGAAAATTTACATAATGCAGTGTGAGAATTTACATGAGGAATTCAAGTGACCCCCCCAAGGACTCAAACCCCCGTCCCACTGGTGCTTCATCACCCGCTGGTGCTTGTTTCTACTGATTTTACGTACCACTCATTTGCAGTCGACCGTATCTCTAGGGCTATTTTAACAGGAAGATGGCACTGGATTCAAAAGCTTTACTCTCATTTGAACAAGTACAATGAGATTTTTGCTTGCACAACAAATAAATAACAATAAATAGCAAGTAACACAGTAGTGGTTAAGGTTTATGTACATCCAATATACGGTACATATATACGATATGCAATATACGGTGACATGCAAGAAGGACAAGATGGTGCTGAGGTTAAACTGGCAGTGGTAAATAAATGACAGTGGTGAATTATAGTGGGAGTGTCGCTGTGTATTTAACGTTCTTGTTTCAAGAAGAGTGCTGACCACAGGCTGACGGATGAAATGACGTACCGTATACAGGCCCCAAGATAAGCAGAATGAGGCGCTAAGTGACGTCTGATCGCTTTTTAACTGCCTCTTTATTGCATGGCCACCTTGGCTTACATGTTCCGGGGTGTCCGTTCGCCGTAAGGATCTCCGCAAAGAGAAGGACCCGTGTAATTTTATGTGTAATGGACATGCACTGTGATGGCTAGGCAGCCATCCTGCGATAAGGCAGATAATGAGATGTCAATCACAGACACGTCTGCGTAAACAGCACAGCCAGCTGAGCTCGCACAGATGAATAATTCACACGTCTAAGCGTTTCCTTGCCTGATTGCAGACCAGCGTGTTATCACCTGGTCCTCTCGACGAGCATTTGAGCTTTGCCGACTTTGTCACGTCTCCTTTGGTGTCCTTCAGGTATAGACAATGAAAGTTTGGCAAATGAGGAACATTCGGTTCCATGGGAACTGTTTTCAGCTTGGGTGCCATTCGGGTATGCGTATGTCATTAGCTTTTAGAGAGCCGCCTTTCATTGGGAGGACCTTAAAGTTCATAATAAATAAAATCTCTCCTGCAAGAGCTGTGCAAATAACTTTGCGGTCGGCTTGAAAGCCAAGGCAGCTGATAAGAAATAAATGTACATAAAGCTCATTTGATTATTTTATCACACATAATAATCCACTACTCCAGTAACTCTATTATAGTACATTAAGGATCTGGGATCTTACTATATAGAAGAAAATATTACACAACTGAAATAGGTTCTGAGGAATGTGTGCAATCTTTCATGGAATGCCATTAGGTAAATATTCAGACACGGTGAGAGACTCCTGTGTGTTCTGCTTCCACAAAGACTGAAGTTCTACATGGGGGTGTGGCTCAGTACCTTCACCTTTTCAGAAGGACACCAAGATCACAGAAGGCTTGCTGAGCATGACGTGACCTTTCAAGCTTTTATTAATATTAGAGCAGAGGAAATGAAGACAGACTGAAGCGAAAGTAAGGGTGAGCTTCACAGGGGTTCTTGTAGATGACAGACCAGTGGATCCCTAAATACTGGGCAGAACTACCCCCCCCCCCCCACACACACACATGCTACAAATACTAAATAAACAGCTATTAGTGAGTAGAGTCAGAAGATTGTAGCTAGCTAGCTGGTTAGCAGAACATGCTGCTTCAACATCTCCTAAACAAAGAATCCTTTGATTTAATATTTAGTGTAGTGACTGTTTGTGGCCAACAGGGGGTCCCCAAACCTCAGGGGCCCCAGACAGATGCATAGTTTGAGTGATGGTAAACACTGGCGCTGAAGGAGAGGAAGAAGAAGGTCAAAGATACAGCTGAGGATCACAGGTACAGAGCTCCACCTCCCTGAATCCATTGGGAAACCTGATTGGCTATTAACTGTTTTACCCGATATTGCAGCTTCAGTCATTTTATAATGAATATTTTGTGAACATCGAGCCATCCGTCACATCGACATGCATGTGCCAGGGAAACAGAGTGAGCATTTGTTTATAATGGCGACAGAAAGAGGCAGAGAGGAGATTTGCCGCCAGAAAAAAAAAGCCAATTAAATAATTACCGAAAGAATGTGCGATGATTGCGTGTTTATGAAGTTATAAAATTACATCCACTTTATTTCCTGTCAGGACTCTGTCCAGCATGTGATTTTAATGATTTAATCTCAGTTTCATAATCGCCGTTACAGAATTCAATCGCTTGTTGGCAGCGGGAATCTCAGTTGCTGCTCATTTGGGGCTTCATAAGGTCACAGGTAAATAATGATCAGTCAGACCCCATAGTGACTTTATCCAATCCACTCGCTCCTGCACAGCAGGGCCACTTAGATCATCAGAAAGGATAACATGTCCTTTATGAGGATAACTACTTCTTTATGTATTTCGATAATGTGATAATGTTCCAGCAAGGTCAGAATTATGCCCCACGCGAGTGTAACTGATGTGATATGAATGTGTTTATATTTTGATGTGTTTTTCGTACATCTGCAGATTTATGTGTTTGTGTCCTTCTCATAACCACGAGATGGGGAAGAATTTATATCGAAATGGATTGACTGTGCTTCCGTGGGTTGATTAAACCCAGATCTTAATGCTGTGCACAGATAGAAAATTTACCCACACACCACGTGAAATTAACTGCTGTGAAGACTGTGTATCACACAGTAGGCGTTTATACGGCGGTATTGTAAGGTAGACTTTACGCATTTTTACAGAGTAATGATGGTGTAATTCGATGTCTGAAAGTCGCTACATCTCGTGTGATGTGTTTTTATTGCTTGACTAAACGCTCCTATCGTTTCTTCACTAGCTGCTTGAGTGATTTATCTTCATCCATTTGTTGGTATAATATTGAGGGTGGCTAGCTTGAATAGTGCCATTACAGAAGCAGCACGTTCACAGTGATATCACGAGAGGAGTACACCATCCACTGGCAGGGAGGTTCTGGGAACACAGCTTAGCACTTCAGTTCACAGCAATTAAAGGACTTTTGCTTTTAGACGCTACTGTAAGGTGTGCTTTATCGAGAAGCTACCATGCTAACCAGCTAATCCCATTTTCAAGTTAAATTACCTTGTCTTTGAGGTAATTTAGCCAGCTCCCGGAGACCCTTAGTCTCTCTCACACAGCTGAGGCTCTCTAAGTATTACCTTTTTCCAGAATAATAGATCTAAATGCGTGCCAGTTATATTTTCAGGCAATGCTAACACTAATGTTTTTAATGATACTGTGTAGCTAGGCTCCTTGGTATAAACGGGGCAGGTAAAATCGTTCAAAGGTTGGATGTAATTTGAGGGGCAACATCTGCATAAATCTTTGTGTCGGTGATCTAAAAATGGCTGCAATCCTCTTGAAACTGATGATTTAAAGTTGGGTAAAATTGTGTTCTCCAGCAAGTCAATAAAAAGACGCAGTCCACTTACAGTATAGTCTCACAGTCAATATTAATCAATAGTTTATGAACAATTTTAAAACTGTTGTTTGAAAATGTTGAGCCTACCTATCTGTGTGGTTACGGGACTGTAGCTACAACTGTATGACCACATTAGGCTTGGGTTACATATGGCTGTGGTTTCAGTTATTATTTTGATAAATCTGAGAACAAAAATGGCAGTTCCTGCAATAGGCAGGAAATTAATGTAAATTTTAACAAAAATGACCATTTGTATAATCATGAGTACTGTGTTTCCATCATGGCAGTTTGTTTCATTTTACTGAAACTGTTTACTTTGCAGAACTGAAAACCTTTGTATGAGGAACCCTGAGAAATACCGCCGTCATCGTACCGACCCACACTGCTCTTAATGCCACGATGTTGCCTGTGAAGTGCCATTTAATTTTCAGGGCATGACACAAGTGACGACATGCCGTGTGTGGAGGAGGGAGGAGGCTTATACAGAGACCAAGTGTAATGTGAAAGAGAATAGAGCACCTTCCAGTATTTAATATTGGTACTGAATACAAAATCACATGACACTTTTAAGGATGACAGGCTTTTCAAAACCCTGATGCAATATCATCTCTGCAATGGCAAAATGGATTTTTTTTCTATGCCGCAGTGACTGTAGTCCTGGGTCAAAGGAATGGGACACACTGCACTACAGGAGCTACGGTTTAAAAAGCCTGCAGAAATGGACATGGGTCCTCTGCATCACATGATCACACATAAAGGCGGCCAGTGATTTGCCTGATATTGTAATTTAACAATCAGCTTGCCTGCCGTCTTTTCTGACATAAGCACAAGCATGTATATGTGCACCTGTAAAAATTAAAGTAAAACTGTACGCTTTGTCATTTTTAAAGGATGATGTTAAGCTAAGTTATAGCGTTGTCTGTACTGTATGAAACAGACCAGCTTCATCTCTTTTAAGATAAGTATCATGCCTGCCTCTTCACCTCACACTCGTCCTCTGGCCCCCAAGATATCTGCCCCTTGGCCAGTCTGTTGGGGTTATTTTCCAGGTTTCCCATCAATCGGTCTCTCCCCGTGACACGTGGCGAGGGATGCCAAAGAAATTCACCCTTCATATCTCAGTTTTTGTTTTTCAGCCGGCGGCCCTGGCCTTTTCAACATCGTTTTTAGTCGACTTTGAACATCCGACATGCAAAATCGTCCTGTCACAAACAATTCACCTTAGTATTCTGTGTAAAGGCCCCACTAAACCATTCATCAATTTCTGATAGCTCCTTATTCAATTAAGCCTGTTTGAAAACAAAGACATTTTCTTTACAAAGACAGAGAATGCTGACTAATAAGATAAAGGGACTTTACATTTATTCAGTAGATGTTTTAATCTAGAGTGGTGTATGTTTTGAGAAAGCTGGGTCAGACAGTCCCTGAAGCAACTGGGGATTTGAACCAACAACCTCACATGACATCTGAAGCCACTGAGCCGCACACCACCCCCTTTTTACGGCTCACTCTTAAAGGGATGGTTGAGCATTTTCCGGAATACATCAATGGCCATCCAGTGCAGCATACACAGTGAACCTGGAGCCTAACCAAAAAGGGAGGGGACACCCTGGAATGGAAGGCAGTCCATGACTGTGGGGAACCTTGGGCGACAACAATCGTGCTGACTTACCAGGTAGAGATTGAGAAACGTCTTTGACCAAAAGATATGAATGGCTGAAAAGGCTTCTGATCAAAAGTCTCTGGCCTGAGAATATGGCCTGAGCGATAAATATCTGTGAGAACCTTGTCAGTAATATGTAGATTATTAGTCGTATGATGATACATTACCTGATAATACCTAGCAAATGTAAGCTCTCTACATATCTGTGAATGGCACATAATTATGGAATAAATAAATCCCAGGTCCGTCCGTCCATCCATCCATCCATCCGTCCATCCATCCATCCATCCATCTTTCATATTGGCTTATCAAGTAAAAGGTTGCCGTGTGCAAACTGAGTTCAATATGGCATACTCCAAAGAAATAGGACAGTTCAAGCAGTTACTGCTAATTTTATACTGAATATCTGAAATATGCCTGAGAATTTTGCTGAGAACATCCTGAAAAGAAATAAAGTCTTTAGGTCATGAGGTATAAATAATATTATAAATTCCCTCTGTGTTTTTCTATCATCAGCCCCCTTGACTATATGGATTCAGAATAACAGTATAAGTATGTAAGTACATAAGGATATATACAGCATATTGTATATTGTATACACAACATATTGTAATGAAGATCATAAAACTGTGATGTCCTGTTTTTCGTGACTTTCTGAGATTACCAAGTATATGTTATTTAAAATGCACTGGTGAGCATCATGTACAGTGAAGCAGAGTGACAGTGTTGCATCACATGACCTGGCCACCTGACCTAAACACAGTTGAAATGCTTTTTAAGGAGTTTTACCAGAGAATGAAGGAAAAGTGGCCCATGAGTGCTCAGCCTCCTTCAGGACAGCTGGAGAAGCATCTCAGGAGGCCACCTCATGGAACTGGGGTAGAGGAGATAGTAGCGTCAGAAACTGGGGTTAAGGGCCTTGCTCAAGGGCTCAATGGTGGATGACTTTGTCAACCCTAACCCTAGGATTTGAACTGACAACCATCTGATTCTCAACCCACTGAGCTGCACCCCCCCCAAAAATATATTTTTCACCCACCGATAAGGCAGCTAAGGGGTCCTGAAAACAAAGGGTCATTTGGTTAAGTGAGTGTTAGACTCGTAGCAGGAGCTGCCTTTGTGTGCTGTCTGTTAATTGTTTGAAGAACAGGGGGAATTATATATTTGTTCTAATTCATACACGCCTGGTGGTCTTTTATTTTTCACTCGATGTACAGAACATCAGAGGCTTGAATATGGGACGCCAGGTGGTAGCTGGGAGATGGGGGTCAAACGCGGCCCCAGCCCCAGCGCCAATGACTCATGTCAGCATGAGGCCATTAACCATGATCATGGTCTATGACTCCGCCACAAACCAACAGCTCTTAGTCTCTCTAAATGGGCCAGGCTCCAGCAAGATGTCTCATCATTCCGCACCAATTCAGGGCTCCAGACCTATCCTGTGGAATAATCTAGCAGCCTCTCCCATCGCAGGAATACGGGAACCTGGCGCATGTAATGTGCATTTCATCATGAGAATCTTTGTAATGATCATCTGGGTGTGCGAGTAAGAGGAACGGTCTGGGGAGACAGGGACGATCCGCTGTGAATTACACGCCTACGGGGTCATGCTTATCTAACATCTGTGCGAACGGGAGAAATTTACAGCAGGATGATTATGATGATACCTTTCCAGGCGACTGCGTCTGTACGATCCGGAAGCCTCCCGAGAATCGGTGTGTGCGTATGCGGGGGTGATGGCCGAGTCAAGCCGGCGTTGTTAGTCTCTCTTCATGTGCCATTAGACGAACACGCAAGGTGGCCGTGTGTTCTCTCGTTCAGGTAACGCGCTAATTAGTTCCGGCGCTGGCGTCCTGTCAGCAGGCATGTCGGAGGAAGAACAGATGGTAACATCAGAGACTTAATAAGGCCGCTTGGGTCCGGCTGGGCACAGGAGGGGTCCAGGGTACGGGCAGCGGCTGGGGGACGGCCACGTGAACGTGGCACGGCGTAATTCCCAGCAAAAGAGGGCCATATTCCAGGGTCTGAGTCCTAGCAGCTGTCACTCCGAGACACACGCAAGACAGACCCTGGGGGGGGCAGGAGAGAGTATGTGCCAGCGCGTCGTCTCCGTGAGCGCGTGGAGATAATCACGATGCCCCGATTCCCGCCACGCTCCATATCCGAGCGCTGGGCCGACACTCCCCCTAACAAATCCGGCATAATGAAAACAAGGGAAGAGACACTAATGATTAATTATGTAGCTGAAACACAATGTCCTCCCGTTTCCTCTGTGGCAGTGATAGATTACTGCTGAATCTCGCTGACTGATTGGCTAACGAAATTATGCAAAGCTCTCTTTGCATCCATGAATCACATTTCTGTTCTTATTACTTTTTTATTTATTTTTATTTTCCCCCCCTCCTTGTTTATCTCAGCTTGAACGTCATGGCACCCACCAGGCGGTAACAGGGACAGGGTGCAAAAGTAAACAGGCACAGGGTGCAAAAGTAAACAGGCAGAGGTGTCACCGACCGCGTCTTCCGGCATGTTCCACTCTTGCGTCTCCTCAGTTATTTATCATCGTCTCATTCGGGCTGTGGGGGGGGGCGGGTGGCAAAACATTGGCCTGAAATACGGTTTCCTTATAACTATGACAGACCACACCAGCCTCAGCCAAAACACTTCCTCATTAACTGTACAATCCCATTTTTCGTGACTCTCCACCAATCATGTGGGGCAGAGAATGAAATGACTCGACCCCAAGCTCTAGATCTTTGACCCTGAATTTGCAAACCTTAATCAGCTTTCAGACATATACATATTAGCAAAATGAAGCAGTTACTAAAACTGTTGACTTTGTTTTTCCAAGGGCATGAACAATCGGCAAAACTAAAATGACAGTTTTTTTCCTGGTATTTTGACGGATCGAAGTTAAGACTATTTATTTTCTAGGACAGGAGGCCGGAAGGAAGCGGAGAGATCATCAGCAGTAGAGCAGCGTAGGAATATTTCCAGGGCAAGCTGAGGAAGTGAGTTTATAAACATGATTAGATAAACATGATTACTCCGAATCTGCTGGCTAATCTGGTCGACTCGCTGTCTTTGCTCAGAGATGCGTTCTGGCACTGTTGTGGGTGTCGAGGGCTCAGTGAATCGCACTCCAGAGTTTCCAGGGACACGTCCAGCTGCACTAACTGGAGCATTCGCGCCTGAAAAAATCCCAACGTCGGTTAGGCGCTTGAAAGTAGGACGCCAGCGATAAGAATACCTGCGTGCTTTTTAATTAAGTCCGATCCCCGGTGAGTTTCCCGCCAGACATCGGGCATCCCGGCGGAGAACATTTTTAACGATGCTCTTCGGAGCGCAACCACCCGTCTCCACGACCCTGGTTGGGCCGCCGGGTGTTTGGCATCCAAACGTCCTGCTGAATGTGTGTCCCCGGACCCCGCTGTGACGAAACGTATCCCCATCCAGTGGGACACTGTGGTTCAGGAGACAATCAACCAAAGAAAGACCCTCAGCCACTTTCCTACCCTTGGCTGATGTGAAACTGCCTGTGGGGATCACCTTGGCATTTACCACAACACTGGTAAACTCAAACTAAAAAAAGCCGCTTAAGTTTTGTCAAGGGCTGTGCATGCCCCTTTCCTGTGAAATCCCTAATATTTGATGGTCACTGACTTATTAAAATTGCAGGTATCATTTATTCCAGCATTTTGAAACTTTGCCTAATTCCCCCCCGACTTATTTGTGTGTGCCGCTCCAAAAGCTTGCTTTGCTGCGTGAAAACTCAATGCCTCCTGTGCTGGACAACCTCTTGCCACCTGGCACTGCCTCCCACTGTCCCTGAATCCTTCATTTTGTGTGTTTCCTTGGTGTAAGAATCTATCCAACACTTGCCATATGGCAAGGCACAGTTTTACTTGGTATACTGGCACTTGTTATTGACTTCAGCCAGGTGTATCTCGGTGAGCACAGCATGAATAACCTGCATTTGACTTGTTGTAGCGCTCATATGCTCTCTTACACTATGTCCATACTTTATTCTGCCGAATCGAATGGTACACGGTGTGAGATGCGCTATGGGTGGGCTAGTAAACAGAACTTTGACAGGCAGGGAGAATCTGGTGACCGGAGTGAAGTTTTAACAAAAATAGTGGCAGGGAGGGAATCAAAATAAGATTCAGTCATTTTGACTTCACACCAAGACCAACAGGAAGGAGAAACGGGGAAACAGACTGGAAAATGGGTCTGTGGAAAGCTGGAGATGAATGTCAGAGGCTTGGATGTGAGGAAATACAAATTGAATCATATGTGGTAAGCAATGAGATGGAAAGAAAGTGATTTTGTTCTGCTTTGAGATATAAGTAATAGTTAGCTGCTCTAAATCTGTTCTGTGCGACTATAAGATGCAGATGTGTATATGGGCCAAAAGGGGGCAGAGGTGAATCCCTGACAGTTTGTGCAATGCTGTGCAATGTTGGCAGACAGGACCTCGGAGCTGCAGGAGTCCATGGAAACGGACAGATGTGCTGTGAGGGTGTCTCCTGCTCCTATGGGCCACTATTGACTGACCGGCTTGCTCTTCGGCTTCAGTGTCGCACCGGACAGAGTCGGCCCCCTTCAGAGTATCGGGTAGATGTGTGGAGGGCAGCAGGGACAAAACTTGACACAGGGTGGCTTGCTGGAGCGCAAATAGCATGTGACATCTGAAGAAGCACATTGGTGGACACTGCCCTATCATAAAACCCCCTGCTGAAAGGTTGCTCCCAGGAAGGGGAGGAGTCAGACCCGAGGTCCAGTGATGCGATTGGCTGCCACTTACTTACAGTTGTTACTTACAGTGTTACTGCTTGTGGTTCCCTCATCTGCAACGTGGAAGACCCCTCCACTGGATGTTTTCTCTATGTGTTTTGAAGTCCTTGAAAGAAAAGCCATGTTTCTAAACCCCTTTGCAAAAATAAAGAAAAATAATGATAATGATGAACCTGGGCCCTGGATTTCCTGCGATTAATTAACCTTTTATCAAGGATAAGTCACTGTTTGCCACTCGCCTTAAGGTCATGGTGAGGCGGTCAGCATTAGCATCAGACATCAGGACAGGCCCACATTTTATAAATAAAGACGGTGAGCAGCACATTCTCTCTCTAATTAGACCGACAGTGTTCACAGCGGGAGGGGGATCTTGCGAGAGTGTGGAATGGCGGCCCTTGTTAATTACATTGCTGTCCACTTACATTTTGGTCCTCATTAATCTGCAAACCCGCTGTCCTCTTCTACGCCTGGACAGGAACAAGCATAAATACCGCGCAGGCTATTCCGGCCAGGAGGGGAAGATTATGGCGCCGTCTGTGGGTGAAACGTTTTCTCGTCAAGAACGACTTCGGTTCTTGGTGCAAACAGGGGCCATGTGAAACTGTGTGGTCCTCTATTCATTTATATTTTATTTATTCAGCAGACACTTTTATATAAAGTGATGTGCACTTTTGAGAAAGCAGGGTCAGAGGTTAAAGGGCTGTGCTCAGGGGCCCAACGGTGACACTCTCTGCCAACCGTAGGATTTGATCACAGGCACAGCATCCTAACCCACCAAGCCCATATCCACAACAATTTCTGCTCTAGCTTAATGAGATCAGATATGATCAAACCATTTTTTCAATTTATCTTACTGCTATTCTGCTAAATCAGGCATGGCTCTTCCGCTAGGTGATTTTTGTCATTGTGCAAGTGGGTGACACAAGTAAATATATATGTGTTGGTATTACACTCAGTTATCCATAAATAAATGAAACATATAGGGCATATATAAGAGACAGAGTATTATTGTGCTATTGTCACCTGATAGACACTGCATGTTTTCCATATGACCCCAAAACATCAACAAAAAACAGGACCTCACCAGAGGGAGGTGAGACGTGGGGGGTGCATGGAGGGGTAGTCTTATCACCGGAGCCCATTAATCTACTCCCATATCAGACACAATCCATCTTCTCTGCCATCCATTTGACTGAGGGCAAAAATATCAGCGAGATACCCTCACAGATCAATCTGCTCGATGGCCACGGAAGGGTGGCCATTCATCACCAGGGCCCCGCCGCTTTCGCCAGCCCGTCGCTGTGTGCCGCTGAGGAGGCTAGAGCGCCATCTGGGCCGGGCCGGGCCGAGGAGGGCGGGTCCGGGGGGGGGGGGGGGGGGAGGGGTTTCACGGCGGTGGGCGGGAGCCCGAACCCCGTAAAGATAAATTAAAGGTTTGGGTGGAGGGGGGGGAGACACGGGCGGGGCCCGGGGGGGGGGGGCCCCCAGGCTTTGCACTCCGGTGGCCGTCTCGCCTCAGCCCTGACATCTAATTTAAAGGTGTCTGGCAGGTGGGGGGAGACACGGAGTCGGCCTGTCACACAGGTCGGGGGACACGGCGGGGCTCCCGGGGGATCGAGATCTGTCCTTTATCCATCTGATGTTGGCCAAATAATACCTCAGGTGATTGAGAGGCGGAACTGTGATCACCCTCCAGGCCGACTGCAACTGACGTTTTTCATAGTCAGAGCGTACAAGGACAACTTTGGGAACTTTCTGGGGGGAGGGACAGGACGTGCTGAAGTTTTCTGAGAGTTCGGAATTACTTCATACCTCCACCTCCCTGGACAATGCCGTTGTTTCTGGGGCCCTACTTAACAAGCCACTTTAGGCCCCACCCTCCAGATGTTTCAAAAAGAAAATAAATACTTAGCTAGCAGAGTCAGAAAATGGTAGCTAGCCAGCTGGCTAATAGAACACGCTGCTTCATGATCTCCCACATAACACGTTTTTTTTTTTATATTCAGTGTAGTAACTGTTTGTGGCCAACAGGGAGTTTGTGGCTCAAACCTTAAGGGCCCCATACAAACGTGTAGTTTTTGTGGTGGCAAACACCTCACCTGCCATAGCTGCATTTTCCCATCTTTCTCTTCAGGACCTCATCCGGTGGCAGAAGGTTCCTGCGTTTTTGAGGTGAGATCCTCGTCACATCTCTCTTGTAGATCTTCAAGTGGGCTGGGCTCTATCTGTCCTCTCGATCTCACCCTTGCTGAGTTTTCTCACCACATCACGGAGGGAAAAAAAGAAGAGGTCTGTTCAAAGTAATACGTGCGATTTATCTCAGTGGGCAATTAAAGCCGAATGTTTCTAAAAGAAAGAGCTAGATAGGTATAGATAGTTATCTTTCCTGTCTTGGTGACCAAGAGCCAGGCTTTATTTACATCATTTTTAAAATTAAGAGAAAATTATTATCATGAATATTAATTATAGGTATATAAGTAGAAATAGTGAAAAATCGCTGAGTTTGTGGAAGTGACTCTACCATTGGGTTTTGCACAAGACATCCCATTCTTTGCCCTACATATGAGTTTTTAAGATAAAAAATATTGCTGTATTTTTGTTTCAAGTAATTTTTCTCTGCTGATGTCCACTGTTCTGTTCCGTTAAGACTTACTTCCTGTGTATTATCAGCAATTCTGCTATTTTTAGAAGTAATTCTCGGTGGGTTGGGGGGGGGCATGGTGGTGGGGGGGGGGTGTGGGGTAAATGTCACTGTTCTGTTTGTGCCGTTCAGCAGAAGTCCTTGAAACGCGGTGCTGCCAGGTTGATGAATTGGGTCATGCGGTTCCACGTGGCAGCGGTTGCGCTCCCGCGTCGCTCAGGCCCCGGTGGGGCCCCCAGAGATGGTCGGGGGTGCCGTCTCTCTCATATATAACTATTACTGTGGCCCTCTGCTCATACGGCCATCTGTTAACATGCCGTGTTTACACGTACCCATGGCACCAGCCCATGCATCTTCCTTGCTAGGAAATCCAGCGATTCTGTTTAGTGTTCCAAGGTCCCAGCGTCGCTTTGGCGCTAAAACACCATAAAACCCCTAAAATTGTGCCCCCCAAATATGTCACACCAACCCATGAGAATGAACACAAAATCAGTACCATTAACAAAGGAACACAAATTTGCACCTTGTCTCGAACCCGAGGATTCCCCATTCAAGGATACTATACATGTTGAAGGAGAATGAAAGAAATATTAACAATATATAAAAACATGAAATCTGTGAACTCCAGCATTCTCGCACCTTGTCGAGCTGAGCGTTTGATCTTTAATGTATTACCCTGGATCTACTGTTTTTGTCGTGGCTTGGCCACTCGTTGGATTGAGATAAACAGTCACGGAAAGTACTGGAATGTTCTTTAGAGCCTCTTCCTGCGAGTGTGAGTAGATAGATAGATAGATAGATAGCCTTCATTGTCCTATAACGATATTTGTCTTCACAGTCTGTTCCAATACAAACACAAGAACTTTATAAGCCCCTAACACGTTAGGTATGTTAGGCCCACGTACATTAGACAAACACATAAACGTTTACACATAATGTACAAACAATTAGTAATGGAGATTCGATAGATACAAAATTAATTTAGCAAGTTAAGTGCAACTATAGCAGTATGGACAAAACTCTTGCCAAAGCGAGTCCTATATCTGCGACCCGAAGGCAGCAGAGTAAACCGTGTGTTGAGAGGTTGACTAGTGTAATTAATTATGGATCTTGCAAGGCGAATGACAGCTCTGTGGTTTTCTTCTGACAGATTTGGAATGGGAAGGCGGATGATCTTAGCTGCTCTATGTGTGATCCTGGTAAGTCTATCTTTATTAGATGAAGAGAGCATGCTGTAGAAACACGGAGAACAGTACAGCAGGATTGGTTGAATAATGCTCTTGTACAGCAATAAGAGAAGACGGGGTGCAACAGAGAGAGTACAAAGCTTGCGGATGACATGTAGTCTCTGCTGGGACCGTTGGATGTCCATGATGTGCTGATCAAATATAAGTTTCCTGTCTATAGTGAGTCCAAGATATTTGGAATGTTCAACCTGTTCCACGGTTTTGTCATGAATTGAGGTAGGAGTCTCTCCAGATGGTAATGCATGTGAAGTATGAATGAGTAGTTCTTTTGTTTTGTCCACGTTCAGTTCCAGGAAGTTGTCAGAACACCATTGTATAATTGAATTGCTATCACTGAGCAGACCCAGTATAGCAGTGTCAATAGAATACCGTAGTAGGTGGTGATAGGTGAGGGACTAATGCAGTCACTGGTGTATAGTGTGAAGAGGAAGGGGCTGAGGACACACCCTTGAGGGGCTCCAGTGTTGTTGATCACAGTAGCTGATGTGGCTGTGCCTATCCTTACAGCCTGTGGTCTATTGCTTAGGAAATTATGGACCCAGCGGATAACAGATGGTGATATGTTGAATCGAAGAAGCTTCTTGATCATCTGGTGGCGTAGAATCATATTAAAAGCGGAGCTCAAGTCAATGAAAAGAATGGTAGCGAAGGCGCCAGGGAATTCAAGGTGTTGGAGAAAGGAATGGAGCAGATATGCCACAGCATCCTCTGTTCCACTCTTTGCCCATTAAAGTATTAAGCGTCCTAGTGGGAATGTCCACATACTGATATAAAGATGGCAACACAGCATCGAGTTTACAGTCGTTAAAATCACCCGCAGTAAACACCAGGGCGTCGGGATATTTTGCCATCATGGAGCCTAGCATCCTCAGCTACTAGCTCCACTGCCGCCTTGGTGTTGGCGATTGGTGGAATGTAGACGCAGCTGATAACTACAGTGGGGAATTCCCGTGGAAGGTAGAAGGTGCGTACAGACAGAGTCAGTATCTCTACGTCAGGTGTACAAACTATGCGGTGTACTTTAAAATTTGTGCACCAGCCGCTTGTTGACAAAGATACAGATACCACCGCCCCACTTCTTGCCTGACTGAGGCTTCCTGTCAGCTCGCCAGATCGTGAAATTATCGAGACTAACCTCAGAGTCCGAGATGGTGTCATCAAGCCAGGTTTCAGTCAGGGCGATAACACAGGCGTCCCTGAAGGACCGCTCCACCCGACACTTTGCATGTAATAAGTGACTTTTATTCCGGAGTGAACGTACGTTGGCCAGTATGACGGAGGGAAGCGGTGGTCTGAAGGGTCGCCTCCTCAGCCTGGAGTGTACACCTCCTCGCCAACCTCTTTTCCTTGGGCGAAGCTCCGGAGGAACAGCAACCGCCGGTCTTGAGGTGACGGACGACCGCAGTAGGAGAAGTTCCCCCCTACTAGGTGAGTGGATTGTGGCCTTTACCCATTGGTTTTAGCGCTGGACAGGAGGGTGGGGTGAAAAAATCAAAATTGCAAGACCTCGTTATTAAACGTGCAAAATATCTTTGAAATAGGTTAATATTTCCAGGTTCCGTAACGCGATCGCAGTTTCGTAATTTCCCGAAAAAAGTTGATTTTCCCCGCATGACTCCCATGTTCGAAAGATTTTTTTTTTCGGGAGTTAATTACTCCGATAGGGCGGAAAGGTTACTACTTAAGCAATATAGTAAGCCTACAAAATTTTATTCATATTGGTTAATATTTAAAGGTTCCGTATCACGGCTAAAGTTTGCACATTTCTAATAAAATTCTCTATACGCTGCAACCTGTATGCTCTTTGTGTATAATTCAGCTTTGTCTCAAACTTGTATTATTAACACATGAACACTGAACAATGAACATGATGATCAGTGAACACTGAACAACAGTAAGCAACAACAGTAAGCAACTAAACATTGCGAGTACTTACAATCACAGTTGAGTTTGACATAACTTTCTAAATGTACTTATTTTACTCACATATACACACATGCACACAATGATCGTCAATGATCATCGATGATCCAAGGAATTATGAATGTAATTCAGAAAGCCGTGTTCAGGTTCGGCATTAAACACATGGTAAATACAATAGATACGATAGACGTACGCCAAACAAACAAACCACAGACATACGTGGAAATGAGACAAACTGTGCCATCACAGCAGAGCATGCGCCAAGGTTTGCACTAAAAAGGATATTGGCCACGAGTAGAGAAGCGGTTGGGGCGGAGCGCACTGCTATCCTGTCGGTTCTGATCCTTCTGCCAGGGTCACATGAAGACCAGCAGAAAAGCCATCATACAGTGGCCCAAGACCCAAACTGTCTCAAGATAACATTTCAGTAATCAAATGAAATGACAACATGAAATTATGAAATGAAACGATCAAGTATTTGCATTTGGACAAGTACAAGCACAGGTTCCCTGTGTGTGGAGTTTGCATGCTCTCCCTGTGTCGTCGGTTTCCTCTGGGTACACTGGTTTCCCGCCACAGTCCAAAAACATACTGAGGTTAATTGGAGTTGCCCATCGGTGTGCCTGTGTGAGTGAATGGTGTGTGAGTGTGTCCTGCGATGAGTTGGTGTCCCATCCTGGGCTGTTCCCTGCCTTGCGCTCATAGCCCCCGGCATGGATTCTGCCCCACCCCCCACCCCCCGCCATGACCCTGAATAAGACAAGCAGGTACAGAAAATGGATGGATGAATGGATGATGATAACAAATGTAAGACATCCTTGAAACTCATCCTTGAAATATCAATGGTAATAAGTGCAAGCATATTGCCTGTTTATACATTTGTCATGTTATTTAAGTCCTCTGACAGCTAGGAGTCAGTAGGACTGATGCAGATGTTAGAAGCTGGGAAAGCAGGAAGGTGGTGAGTGACACGGGGAGTGAGAGAGATACAAAGGCTGCAGTTACGATCGATAGGGCAGCGGCTGCATGGGGCTCAGTGGGAAACCGTTAAAGAAGAGCTTCACCGCACCCTGCGGTAGTGTTTACCACCATTCAAGAAACATTTGTGTGGAGCCCCTGAGGTTTGAGGCCCCCCTACAGGCCACAAACAGTCACCGCCACAGCAACATGTTCTGCTAATCTTCTGACTCTGCTTGCTAGCTGTTTATTTAGTTTTTGAAACTTCCAAGGATGGGGGACCCTGGAGTGACTTTTTGAGTGGGGGACCTAGAAACAACCAACCCCCCCTCCCCCCCCGACTGCAAACCAACACACTCAATCGCTGTGTTTTATCCAACAGCATCCGAAGACGTAGGAACCGGGACCTTCACCAGGAAAAGTAGTGGGAAGAGGATGATAATGATGATGATGATGATGATGATGAGGATGATGAGGATAGAAGATGAAGGATGAAGAAGAACAAAAATCGGCTCCGTCATGACGCTGGGGATGGATGACTCGGTGTTATGGTGAATCAAAAAGGGGGACAAGTACTTTTACAGATTTTTACAGACTAATACGGGGCAACAAGCATCAGGTGTGGCCCATCACGACCATGTGAAGGAGGAGACCGGAGGGTCAGGTGGACGTGGCAGGCATATTTCATGTATAATTCATTGATGTGGAAGACTAAACTGCTGTTCGTCAGAGCAATGAACTCCAGTGACTTCAGTAAAATCTTCCTGTAAATGGATCAATTGGTTTTAGACATCAGCGCCTGCTAACAGCTGGAAATCTATAACTGACTGGATCTGAAGGAGAAAACCAGGGATTCCTATTTAACACCTACTTAGGGCCTCAAAGTGTCGTGTCGGCTGGGGGAGCGGGAATGAGAGAATGTGCGGTAGTCACAGTGCACAGTGCATTAAACAGGCGTCGCAAGTTAGCGAGCTGTGGTACTTTAATATCTCCGAGTGGCTTGGCGTGGGTCATAGTGAAAGAGAGAGGCAGAAAACACATGTGATTTAGCGTTTAATTATTTTGATAAATACTCCTTCACGCCCGAACCTGAAGCGTGGCGTTTAATAAATGGACTCGTAAGTTTTGCGTAAAAGTTTCTCCTTTCCTGCTAATTTATGCTAAGCTAATCCCCTAAGGGCCTCTCTCTTCTTCTTTAATTTTAGTGATCCTTTTTTTAATCAATTTTCTTTTATCTCACAGAAGTTACTCTAATACCTCTACATCTTACTTTGTTCTCAGCGAGATTGTGAGGGACATTAATTATTCAACAGAAACAGTGCCATAAAATATGTTAATATTGATTATACATTCACAGTACCTAAGAAGATTATATTTTAATATCTTGGTGTGAATGGGATGTATTATGGAGTGACGGCAGAGAAGGGAAACAGATTTGTAACCACCGCATTTGGGCTGCCAGCTCGCATTTTTAATTCAGGGACGTGAGGAAATCGAATTGTATGGTTTTTCGTGCCGGTGTTAGACGAGTTGGGGTGAATCGGTTCAATCTGTGTGCGTGTGCACGCTTGGGGTGAGGACCATGAAAGAAAAATCTTTATTTACTTGACAGTGGGTCTTTCTGCAGTGTCTGTGACTTGGCAGAAGAGAACAGTGCCTTTTGGTGTGTCCTGGAGTAATCAGGAAATGCTCAGTGGCTGATTGTGTCCACCTGGCCCTGTCTCCAACGGTTTGGTCTTTCACATATGCCAAGACCCTACTGTCTATGTTTTTTGGGTACACCACAGCCAGGTCCTGCTCTGAAGGTCCTGTGTCAGCCTGCCACTGATCTCTAGCCTAACCCTGGTCCCCTAGACCCGTGACATCCCGTAACCCTGATGAGAGGTCACAGCACGCATTAGCGATGCACTATTGAGTAGTCAAATAATAATGAGAGTTACTCCCTTGAAATCACAGTATTGGACTTGGATTTAGATATTAAGGAATATTGACAGTACTACTGAGTATTTTTTGGTGACCGTTACTCTTGCCTTTCTGGGGCCTCAGCAGAGTGGCCAGTGTGGCAGAGAATGCAAACATACCCTGGGAGCTGTTTCCAGCCTCTCCTTACTTATTTAGCTTTGTTTCATTTATACATCATAACACATGCTTGCCCCGCAGTGATCGAACCAAACTCATGAATCTCAAATCCTCGTCCAAGGCCCCTCAGTACCTAATTGCTAATTTGCCTGCCAAAGCTTTGGATCACACCCTAAATGGATCGTACCAAGTGAGAGTATTCCGGATCACTCATTATCCAGTAGAACGAGAGGAAGCGGCTTCATTTATCCGAGTCCTTTCATTCCCCACTGCTCATCCTGGCTTGTCGGACTGTCGGTGAGGTGTTCCTGCCATCCCAGCGAATGGGACCAGCAGGGTAATTATCGCAGCTGGACGTCGGCCATGATTGAAAGGCGGCCTCCTTATCGGTGCAAAGTTTACACCCAGAGCTGCCATATTTGGCAACTGCCGATTAATTTAGTCTGATAAAACTGTTAATTAGCCCCCAACAAATTTTTCGCTTCCCCACATCATTTTTCTCTGTCATGGCTCCCCCCCTCCATGTTCCACGTCTTCTTGTGCCTGACAGCCATGCTTGTGGATTGTTGTCTTTGACTGATGGAGGGAACTGAGGTTTGCCACCCCCCCGGACAACCGCTCCCCAATTCCGCTTCACAGGGCGATCCATCTGGGAGGACATGGGCCACAACCAACAGAGAGGCATGTCCTGAGCATGATTTACCCCTGCCTCACCCTTTTCTGTTACACTGCACAATGAAAATCTTACTGTGCATGTCCTTCTGGCCACTGGTAAACAAAAATGAAACACAAAACGCAAAAAATAATGAAGGTGTTTCAAAAAAATATAAGACAATGGAAACATAGTGCAAGGCAAAGATAATGCAAATAGTGTGACTACTGCAAGGGAGTGGGAAAGTAAGAGGTGGAAAACTGGCCAGTCCTGTGTGCTGGGGTACAGTGCAACAAACAGAGGATTGTGTCCAAGGGACCAGCTTGCTGTGTGAAGTCTGCAGAAGAGCGGGTGTCAGGAATGGAACTTTAAAGAAAATATATCCACCTGTCCTTTTACAATTGACATTTTTTTGCCTTACAATTTTGTCATCACAGATACTAAAAAACACTGTGTAATTAAAAGTATATGTTTAGCATTTAACGAGAAAAGGCTGTGTCTTGAAAGGCACATCACACTGAATTAGATGATTGTAACGTTTTTCGCTGTGCCTTTAGGGGTTTGTTACTTTACGAAGGCAATTTAAACGCTGCCATTGTGATCTCAGATTTATTAAGATGTAAGTAGTGAGTTTTCCCTGGAAAGGACTGGTTTGATCCAGCTATTGTATTAAGCTAGGACAGTTTTATTTGAGAATGAATGAAATCCTTCCATCAAAGTGGTTTAACCCATAACAGCAGCAGCAAAACATCTCAGCCTTAATTTCCGTTTTCCATTTTGAAGCTTTCAGATCCATTTAGCGTGATGTTTGAATGCTGAGTGTTTATACTGCATAATGTATGAGGGGTGCGGCTCTGCTCATTAGAATATTATATCTTCACAGCTGGTACACATCTGGGCAGCAGTGTCAGAGAAGCAGCGTAGAGTGCAGTAACAGATGACGCACAGGGCTGCGCTCTTGCGGCTGATCAGGTGCTCCTAAGTGGACAGGCCATCTGGGGGTGGGGGGGGGGGGGTCACCAGCACCAGGACAGGGAGTCAGAGGAGGACTCAGCTTCATCGTTCCTTGATGCTCATTGGGTACTCTGTGACTGGATCAGCCTGCCACCGGGTCCTCGGCCTAATGAACCATGGCATCCCGTAACCATAACGAAAGGTCACAGCAGGCATCAGCGATGCACTAGTGAGTAGTGAATGTGTGCTGGGGGCTACTCCCTTAATCTTAATGTTAGCATTTTGGGGAAGTGTGTAGCTCAGCAGATTAGGGCGTGGTGGTTGTGGTCAGGAGGTCGCTGGCTCAAGTCCTGAGGTCAGCAGACTGATCTCACTGTCCCTGCTCTCTCAAAGAAAAGGACATTGCTTTGGATAAAACTCTCTGCTAAATACACTTACAAAAATAAATGAGTACTATTAAGATTGTCATAATTAAGTCAGCTAATCAGGGGAACAAAGCAGGTCATCAGAGGAAACACTAGGTGTGAGGTACTTTGTAAGAGGCAGGATATACCCAGGACAGAACGCCAGGCTCAGTTTTCCTTAAATCCAGCATCCAGTTAAAAGGTCCTAACCTATAAGCACTTCGCAGTAATTGCAGTGTGTGGCTCTGTGGTTTAGGATACTGTGCTCAGAAGGTTGTGGGTTCAATTCCCAGATTCAGCAGAATTAAGTCACTGGTTAGACCCTTAAGCAAGGTCCTTAACCCTAATTGCTCCAGGGACTGGCTGACCCTACTCTTTGTAAGTTGCTTTGGATACAAGAATCAGTACATGTAGCCTATTAAGTAAAAATTATGTCTACACATGTGTCATGTCCATAATTACTGGAGTCATTGCAGTTAACTGCTGCAGCTGAGTGGGCGGATGGTTAGCTGTTGAGTCTGACTCCTGAACCATGTCAGCTGTTACTCTTTCACAGCTTTTCATTAAAAATATAAAACTGAAGCTCAATACTGAAGAAAGTTTCCTCTCAATAGCTCAGGGAAATAAGGAAGAGTGCTGATTGGTTGGTTTCACAATCAGGAAAAAGAAAAGCCGCAATATATTCTATTGTTCAGATATATACCCAAGGATTGAAAATGTAATCATAGTAAATAAAACAATATATCCATTCATCCATCTTCCATCTGCTAATCCTGCTGAGGAACAATATTGTCAACGATGCTGAATATATTTACGAAAGGCGTAATATGTTGTATTCAATCAAAAACAACAATATAGAATAGCTTTCTGTTAGTTGATTCTAACCGGAATAGTGTATGCAGTTAGCTTAAAACCCTTTCAAGTGAGGGATTCAGCTGAATTAACTGTTAAACATTTTAGCCGTTACGTAGATTGGGTGGGTGCGTGTCGATTAATTTACATTGTACTACTTTGAACGCAGATCTTCTGTGTTTCATTGCATTTTCTGTCGGAGAGCTACAATTTATCACGACTAATTAAGTACAGCCTATAGATCACACTTTATAGCTCACTTCGCTAAAAACGGAGTTAAAAGCCTGACATTTGTTTTTTGAATCGATTTCACAATATACACCCAACACTATTATTTATATTAAAGAACAGATGACAGCGTATAATCTGGCGTTCATTTATTACTTCGCGAATTATTTTCGGTGTGCCATCTACCTTGAATAAATTTCTCATTTATTTGCCGATCGATTTATTTATTTTCCAAACGCACGTGGCCGCTTGTGTTTGGTTTTCGAGCAAATGGAGTTAAATTATTATTTTTAAAAAAATTCCCTCTGCCGGATTGTGCTTAATTAGATTAAGATGTGGTGGGGGGGGTCCTACGCATATATTAGTCCTTGAATGAAATTATCCGTAAGCCGGCCGAAAGTCACGACCGAATCCCTCTAATACGGATTGTTCCGGAGCGTCCGCGGGGCTCCGCGACGCCGCCGATCGGGGGTGCGGATTGCACAGGCTGGCCGCCCCGGTACTTTATCATAATAAGCGCTGTCGTGGCGGACGGGAGGCTGTTGTAATGAATAATCATAGCCCGCCAAATACAAGCCGGAGGAACACAATAAACAGGTGTGCTTCCTGAATTATGCATGAGGGGAAAAATGCCAACGTCTTTTGCTGTAAGTGATGGACATGGGATGGGTGTGCCGCACCGGGTGTGAGAATGGGGGCAGTACAGACAGATAGTGGCATAATAGCTCAGCAGACAGCAGTGTTACCAGAAGGTTGTGAGTTCCCAATCCCTGATGAGGAACTCCTCTACGAGGGAATGTAATGCACCTGGCTAAATGCCCTCTTTTGTTTAAACAAGCATGATGTTTGTTTTAATCATTCCTGTGGCCCTTGCTGTTACAATGAACAGGGACCAGGACCTTTTGGCACTGGAATTCAGGAAATGTAAAACAGGAAGTTGTTTGTGTGCCCTACCAGCTGAACTTCCTGTTGTTAAGGCAGCCATGAAGTGAGATGTGTTTATCTCCTGCTGCCCCTGGAAACAAAACCACAGCCAGGAAGCACTAAGTAATGATAATGACATTCATTATTAAAGTTGTTTTTCGGAAAAGATTTACCCATGTTGGATTTTCACATTTTGGACCACTTATAAACTGGAAACAAGTGATTTCAGACAAATGACACCTTGCTAAAGAACTGTGAGCTTTTGTCCCAGTCCACACCATCCACGTCTGAAGCATCACGCTCCGTGTCTCCCTGCCAGGTCACCCAGAGCAGCTTGTTGCGTGGGGGACGAGCGTCTGAGGTCGTATAAACACTAAAAGCCGCTGCAGGCGTGATTTGAAAGCATGCCGTTTGTTTACAGGTCTGGTAGGTTCCCCTTGCAGAGTGTGTGTCCCTGGGCAGCTAAGCCAAGTGAGCACGAGGCATTACTGTCACAGTGTCTTTAATTAAAGGGACTTTTTTTTTTTGTCCCCCGAGTCCTTTCTATCCTTCGCTGCAGGAGATGTGCTGCTGTGGAGTGGGGGTAGGGGAGGGTCGCTGTGAAGGGTGAGCGCAGGAGCCGTAGCTTTACACGCTGCCAGGAACACAGTCCCATGGTGGAGAGCAGGTCACGGTACCCAGAGACATGATGAATGACTAGCAGCCCAGCTGCGGAGCACAGGGGAGCCGGGATCTGTGCCTGGCGGTGGCCGCACGCCCTGGCCATCCGTTAGCGATCTCAAAGGGACGGTGTTCGGGGGCTCCCCCCCCTTACACATTCACGCGTCGTCTTCTCACATCTTCTGATAGCCGGCCTACTTTGGAGATGGAGCGGCCCCACGGCAAGCGCGTTGTGGGAGCTCGAGGCGTGAGCAAGACCAGCTTCTGGGAGGCAACCAGGTTACATACCCCACTGTTTGGGTCACTGTTCATATCCTTTTTGCCAGGGGATGTTGTTTCTGGGGCTCCCCTCAGATGTTTCAAAGACTAAATAAATAGCTACACTTAGTGCTTCACCATCTCCTAAATAAAGAACGTGTTTATGTAGTATTTAGTGTAGTGACTGTTCGCGGCCTGTAGGTGGCCCCCATGCAAATATGTAGTTTGAGTGGTGGGAAACACCACTGCTGCTCATTGGTTGGCCGGCAGCACCATCTCCTCACCCCAGAGGGGTTTCTGGGCTTTTATCCCCCCCGACTCGATTTGTGTGACGCTTGCATGTTGTGCTGGCTCCCCCCCAGGTATTCCGGTTTCCTCCTGGAGTTCATAGATGTGATTTCGACAAGGTCTATATACAGGGTATCTATACTATGTGCCTTTTGATGGCCTAAAATCCAGATTGAGGGTGTCCTCCTCCTCCTCATGCCCCCTGGGATAGATGGATGGATTGCTTCTTCCTGTAGCTCAACAAGTAGTGCATTGTGCAAACAACACGAAGTTCATAGGAGCGGAAATTGTAACCCCCATCTTTGCTGTAAGTCTTTTTGGACACAACCATCGGATAAGCGAATTAAACCGAGGATGGATTGATATCTTCATTAGTTTAACTAACAGCACAAGGCGCACTTACTTCGCATCCTGTTTATGGCAATTATGTCTAAATACACACCCTAGGAAAAGGTGGTCAAAAGAGGACACTAGTAGGAAAGGCAAAAGATTGAAAGGTAGGCAGGATGAGCAGCGGGATGCTTGAAAGAACGAGCAACAGAAAAGCTAGTGCAGATTCATTTTCCGTAAGCACTTTATTAATGTCTCTGAACCCGCGGGTCCTGACAGAAATCATACGTATGGTGAGCGTGCCACAGAAATGAATTACTGCTCTGCTTATCAGCCCAGAAAGTCCCCCAGAATAACGGTGGCCAGCTGAACGTCTGTAGGAAACAAGAAAACTCTTATTTTTCTCTCGGGTACTGCGATGTTTCATGATTGGGTTTTTATATGCAGGAATGAGCCCCCAGGTGCCTTGCGCCTTACTGGAAGGTTAATACCTTCCCTTACCGAGTATTTTTAGGATGAAAAATACAAAAGGTTCTTTCAAATATGATTTCCAGTATTAAATTAGTGTTATTGTCTTCAGGTAGGTCTTCCTGTTCTCTTCTGCTAATCACCCTGAACATGCAGCCCTCTCTATGCCTTAATAAGGTAAGTTCCTGCTCACCTTTGTTTAGTTCTTGAAGGAGGAACAAAGTTATTTTGGGTACACATTGGACTGCCGTGGCTTTTGGGAGTAATTAATTCCACCAATTTAAACTGTCATTTCACGATCTGCATATACCCCCAAACTCTTACTGCGTAAATAAGCTAGTTGATGGTTTCCTTGGTATTTATATTCTGCTTCATATTTCATTTAGAAAAATAATTGATATATTTTCTTGGAATTTCAATATATCCAGTGCATGGGGGCGATGGGGGCTCGGGTATGGCTCAGTAAGGATTTAGCTGCTGTGCCTGTCATCAGAAGGTCACTGGTTCAAATTCCAGAATCCGGCCCTTGAGAAAGGTCCTTAACCCCTCATTGCTCCAGGGACTGCCTGACCCTTTGCTTTGGATAAAGGCATCTATTACATAAATAAGATGTGAACGTATGACATAAAGGACCTCCACATCTTCTCTTATATGTCTCCTTATTGATTCCATTGTTGATTGATGCTTCACCATGTACCAAATGAGAAGCTTGGTTGGAAACAGTCTTCTCCTGCCACACTTAACCCCTCACCCTTTCCTGGGTGTATTCTGACATGGCTTGGCCTCGCATGTAAAAGAAGTAATACTTTCAATGGGATTGATTGAAAAAAACCTCCAGGGACCAACTGACACTTGTACGTATCTTTCTGAATAGGCCGTGTGGTCCCCGTCAATGTGCCTCTAATCTCTTCCCCAGGAAACACAGTTCACTGATTTACACGCCAGCAAGTTCATAACGTTGCTTGGGTTGCGGCTCAGTGACAGGTCAGGAGATGGGTTCATTTTCCCACCCTGGATCAGCCGCTAACCTCGGTGCTGAAAACGGATTCTCACTTTATATGTTGCGGGGGGGGCAAAGGTGATGAACACTGACCTCAAACCGGGGGGGGGGAATCAGATATCTCGCTCACAGCGGGGACAATCTAGAATGTTCCTATTACAACAAACTGTATCTTCCGATAGACAACAAAATCTTGCCTGTCAGAGTGAAATTGATTTATTAAAGTAAACGATGAGTCCCGCGATAACACAGTGGTCAAGTATGTAATGCCACAGGACATCACGCTGAGACCATCTCTCATCTCTTTGTATACGCTGCCTCTTAGCAAGAACGGATTCAATTACAGCTGTCATTACCGGTCTATGCGTCTGTCAGACCAAGAAAAATATCACGAGAATCTAAATTGAAAGCCCATGTCAAGGACAATAGGGTTTCGATGACACTTGCTACTTTTTGAGCAGAGACAGAAAAGTTTCTGGGCCCTCATTCGAGCAGAAGTGAATTCTGGGATTTTAGACACTGTAACAGTACTTATGCTCCTACAGTATATGATACTTTGATGTGACAGTTGACTTCCATTAGAAGATAATAGAATCCTTTATTTACCTCCAGACTTGCAATGTGAACGATCTGCTGCTGCAGCTTTGATCAACAACCTGAGCATAGTGGGTATAGCCTCATCTCCATGTTCCCCGGCATCTCCGTGGCTTTTCCTTCAGGTACTTTGATGACCTTCCGTCAGCCAGAAGTCATGCTCTGACTGACTTTAAGTTGCCCGAATCGAGGTCATCGCGACAAACGTGTGTCTGATTTCTGTTGACCTTCCTAGTTGAATAAAGGTGCAAAAGGAATATATTGTCAAGAAGAACCAGCCCCGATATTCTTTACTTCTATTATTGCTGTCCTATTTGGCTATTTAAAGCAACCCTCAACCGGTGCAGAAAGTACTGGCAAAAATCTAAATATGCTGACATGTCAGATATGCTCTCGACTCCATGTATTAGCTAGTTTTCCTATATAAAAAGAAACTAAATTCTTTTCTAAAGATGTTTCTTCCCTCTCTCTCTGCATGCCCCTTAAAGGCCATTTTATACTGAGTTCAAGACTACATTTTTATCCAGAGATATAATCCAGTGTTGTACACTACTCCAGCCTTCAGACCTAGCCAGATCACCAGAAACTGCTTCTGCTCACCAAGGTTTGCCATTTTCTGCAGGTCTTCTACCAGGAGATCTGAGCAAAAGAGGTTTGTTTGTACTTCTAACGAGTCTTACGTGATCCCTGTCCATTCAGTGAGTCTGTAAAGAATTAGGTCCAAGACCCAAGTGCAGAGCAAGCAGGTTTAATGATTCATGACCCAGAATGTAAGCCAGGAATCGGGGTCAAAGCACTCCAAACCGATTCAGAGCGATACGTATGCTGAGTTCCAGCCACCTTCAGGGAAAAGAGGTAAGGAAACCGGTGAGAGTTTAGAAACCAGCATAAGTCAATCAGAAGTGAACTGAGTCCGAAATTCAGCAGTGAGCAAGATCAAGACCAGCAAAAGAGATCCCAATCAGAGAAGGTCCTGCTTTGGGTTAATAGACAGATGTGTTGTAGTGCTCAGTATTCGAAGGGGTTGCTGGTTGTGGCTGCCGGTGTTGATTGGAGGATGACATGACAGGGTTGAGTATTAATTTAACTTAGTCATGTTGGGGTGGGGGTGATCACTTCAACCTTTCCGTAGGATAGGATTTTGTATCTCAGTCCATTTCTTGTAGCTGGATTGATCGTTTCCATTTTTAAGCCGATATTTAAATATGCTTTGCATTTAGATTCCTTTATCCGAAGCAACATACTTTTTTGAGGAAGCAGGGTCACCCTGTACCTGAAGATTAAGGGCCTTGTATAAGAACCCGAGGGTAACATCATCCTGCTGACCTTGGGATGTGAACCGGTGACCTTCTGATCAAAGGCACAGCATCCTAACCCACTGAGCCAATTATTGTTCTCAATCACCATTATGAGTGGCATAGATATGTTAAGTTATGATATGCCCATTCATTCCCAAACAAAGGCTTATTGTTAAACTTTCCATTGAGTGAGAAGATGGAGCAGAAAGTAGAACATTCAAAAACACTAAAATATTATTTTTGTTTCATGTCAGCTAGCTGCCATATTATTAATATAGCCTTGTGTGGAAAAGGGACACTATTCTTAGGGGTTACTTTATGGTGAAAATGAAGAAAATGTATCTCAGGACGGCTTTGTGATTTTTAAGGACTAAGGTGATCCGTCATCCCACCACTGCGCTCAAGGTTTCCGGGGCGCATCCTGGGGAATCGCGGCGCGGTTTCCGTTGAGATGTGAGTACTGGTCCGATTAAAACCTCTGAGATGAAGGGAGACGTGGATTATCTGTTGATTTATATGTAAATGTGCCTGTCGTTTAGCCGTCACCCGCATTCGGAGTGACTTGCGAAAAACATCAAAACACAGATATGAATTATGCAGGAACGCAGACGGGAGAATATAAATCTAGCGCATAACTATCGAAAATGCCCAAACTCAGCAGATCGGCAGAACATGGGCTTGGAGGGGCGCAGAGGAAAACCATCATTTCTGGGAAGTTTTGAGAAATTTATGTTTGATCGTCTTCCTTTACGAGACTAGTCCGTCTTACCTGAATTGCACCATAAATATAAAGCACCGTCTTAAAGGGGAAGCACGCCAGGTGTTGCTTGGAAAATGGAACTTTGTCTTGGAATTTTCTTCCATTATGTAACGTGCATGAATATGATTATATTGTTCTTTCACACTCTGTTCTGCTCATTCTGTAATTAAGGAATTGTGCGATGCTAATGAATAAATAGAAGGTTTTTTTTCTCTCACATTTATGGGAGCAGAACAGGAATTCTGGAAGTCAGAGACCGGCTGTTTATACACGTTCTGAATGTAGAGCGTGCTTTGTGGCGTGTGACGGGGAGGAGAACGCTTCTGTCCTCAGGTTCTGGGGCTTCTGTGCCCGGTCAATCAGCAGGGAGTGCTAATTTGGGATTAGCCTCTGACTGAGAGTTTCCTGTAGGTCAGACATCTGTTTTATGTGATGAAGAAGTTCATCCGTGATTGATTACTGTGCCTGTCAGATTATTCTTTACCTAACGGTGAGGGGGATGCATGAGGCCAGTGCCAGATTAATGCCCCACCTTGGGAGAACTGGAACAGTTAGTTATATCTGTAGCTCCTGAGTGTCTGTGCTGATGTCAGCCTAGGGCCCCTGCATGTGGCTCCCATGAAATATCTGTGCCCCACATTTTTACACTGTCACTTGTAGATGTTCACCCATGGAGATCAGAGAGAGCCTCCCTGGTCTTTACCCTTAGTCTATTAGTGCATGTCCTTCCCATAATCCACTGGGACATGATAACTGTGTCAGGATCCATCCCTGCAGAGTCTGTTTCCCTGTTTGTCCAGCTGGTGTCGCTAGCCATCCCATTTTTGTTCTCCCTTAGTTTTACATGGTTCACAGGTCCGAGTGTGTTCTCCTGCTCCCCTGTGGGCTGAGAACTGACCTCCCCCACTGTCATAGGCTTCAGACATTTTGAGCTTTGTTACCTTGGTTAATTGTTCTTGTATTTCAGTTTAGGTTTTTGTTTTTGTGTCTTTGGTTCTAGTTTACCCTGCCTGCATCTAGTTTAGTTATTATGTTTTGTTTACCTACGTTCCCAGTATCTTCTAGTGCTTGAATATGTGGTGTTGTTAATTACCCTCACCTGTGTCTTGTTTCTCTAGTCATCATTGTTTGGTTAACTGGTTATGGCCCGCACCTGTCCCTTGTCTAGCCCTCACCTCATGTGTATTTAAGTGCCTGCCCTTATTCTGTTCCTCACTTGGTCATTGTGTTTGTTCCTCTGTTGATCCTTGCTTTAGTTCTTGTTTTCTCCCAGCCATGTTCAGACCCTTTGTGGTTCTTTTTGTTTCTTGTTTGTTT
This sequence comes from Mormyrops boulengeri, assembly GCA_026781065.1. Lineage (NCBI taxonomy): Eukaryota > Metazoa > Chordata > Actinopteri > Osteoglossiformes > Mormyridae > Mormyrops > Mormyrops boulengeri. The sequence continues at coordinate 14,378,033 of JAODLD010000044.1, read as the reverse complement.
TTTTTCTGTTCAATTTTGATAAAGTGCCTTGTTTTTTGTAAGCTGCTATGTGGATCGTCCATCACTTTGCCATACATGTCGTTTTGCATAAAGACATCTGCTGAAATTTTTTGTAATACTTGTTATAGACAGTACCACATGACCTGAACAGAACTGAGTGACCTGGAGATCGGAGGCAAAAACAAAAGACTTCACTATGTGGCACAATTTGGGTGTCAGGACACTGGGAAGCCTACAGGTGGGTGTGGGGTCCAGCATTGGATCTTCTTGAGACTGAGAGATAAAACAATGGACTTATGACATGACGACATCCTCCTGTGCAACATCCACCTCCCCCCTGTCCCCCAGCTCAGAATACACATATGCGTTTAGATTTCATATAAGAGGATCCATGGAAGTGGCAGAAGGGCATGGGTGAGGGAAAAATCAATGTGAGACGCTTTTTATGGGGAATGAAGGTGCCGGAACAGGGACACCAATTAAACAGAGAAATCTGAAAGAAGCTTGAGCCGGCATTATCTGCAGCGCAGCAGAGGTAAGGGATCGATAGGAGCATTCGCTTATTTTGCTTTGTTCACGATCCCCTGCATCTGCTGAACCGACGCAGAGTGATGCGGGTCAAGCTGCTCTGTTAATACCGAATACGTTAAAGCTCAGTGACCTTTTTCCCCCACCGCACCGCGCTGAAAAATCGATGTGAGGCCAGGTAACGCATCCCATGGCACGAATAGCACTCCATGACACACTCACATACACACGCCTCGCGTGGAGCCACGTGATTGAGATTACATACACGTTGCACTGCACGTCACTGTATTCCAAAATATAGCCCTCCAAAATCCAGATCAAGACTAATCAGAATCAGAACTGGAATCCGAATTAGAATTACAATCAGAATCCTTTTATTTCTGCCAAGCAGAAAGAGTACAAGGAATTTGTTTTGGCACAGGTGTCGGCATGAAGTGTACGATTAAACATACAATACAACAATAAAAGACAAATAAACAAAAAAACCCAATAAATAGAAAAAGAAAACATAGATGGAAATATAAACAAAATGTGCGAAGTATGAATAAACATGTAAATATATAAATAAAGCTAAAGCAGCCATATGCAGGGAACAAAGAGCTTTGGGATGTGTGCTAATAAGCTTATAAAGTCAATATGAGAATAAAATCTGTACAGTGCGTTATTAGGAGGCACTGTAAATTGCACACAGTTGCAGATTAACCTCTGCTTTGCCTCCCTGCATCTTCACAGATGCCAACAGGAGCATGTCATGCATTTTTACCGCATGTTTTTCTCTGCGAGATCAGCAAAGTGATCGCATGTCCTTCTTTCCACAAGACTGAGTTCTTCTCCCAAGATGGAGGGAAAAACGACCTCAAAACAAGGAACAGAAAAGGGGGAGGATGTAATTCTCCTGTCTAATATTATTGCGTGTCACGCTGTCGGGAAAGAACGTCTCGAGTTTTCCCCTTTAATACCCTCTTATGTTACAAACACTGTATCAATATTTTAGGGCTGAGCATAAATATTTAAAGGCGCTGCGATAGATTTTTCTGAGCCGGCTGCACGGAAGGATGCTGGTGGGGAGATAATCTCATTGTTGTCGCAAATCCCCCCCCTGGAATTAGTTTACTACACTGTCAGAGCCGCCCCCGGCTGTGCCTGAACAATCTACAGCTGGTCCAGGAGGCGGTTGACCAGGCATTTCCTGGATACACATGTGGAGTTCTTCACCAGAAGGAGGATTTTTCCAAGTGTCTGGACGACCAGGCCATCCACTTCACCCACCAATCCACCTACTGTTTCCTGGGGGGGGGGGGCGAAGCTAGCCGTCCAATCCCCACCCCCATCACCCACCGCAAACTGCCATGACAACCACCAGCAGCGATGGGCCCTCTCCAGTGTTACTGTTAAAAAACAAACTCAAGCAAATCAGTGGCTGAGATTCCATTCAGCAGAAAACTGCACACGGCTGTAAGGTAACGACCCGGACGTCTGTGTGAAGCATCCTCATGGAGTCACAGCGTGGTGAACAGAGCGCCGAGCGCTGCAGCTGTCTCTGCGAGCGATGCACTCCTTAATTAGCTCATTTGAAGTAATTGCTAGATATTTGAGCCAGCACACCATGGTTATGTACTACTCATCTGTAGAACATCTCGAAAAAGCAGCACGACTCTACACTCCAGGCAAATGAATTACGTTCCCAGCGCACATAATTCAGTATCACTGTTTTATTTATGACCGTTTCTGGAATAGGATGCTGACACAGAAGAGCGACCTTCTGGACCCGATCCAGGCCATTCAGGCTGTGACTTATCAACCATGCATCTGTCGACAGGCCAGCTGGTTTAGAAAAGGAACTTAAGGTAGCCTTAAGTGGGTAGGTGGAAATCCTGCTGGTTACCACCAGCACTTATAAAAAAAAAATCTTCGCCTTTTTCAGGTTGCAATGAATATGTAAAAGTCACAGCACGTCAAACCACATCGCTGTAACGGAAGAAGATTGCTTTTCCTGTGCAAATATAACCATCCGTCTATGGCGACGTTTTTGGGAGACATTTGTCTTTTGGAGTAAACTGGGACATATCAGGCAAAGAAAATAAGCGAAAACGAATATCAGTCACTCAGGTAGATGTGGAGGGACAGGATTGTAGCTAAATGATCGGAAATCGAGTGTCTCTCCACGCTGTTTTATTAATAACCAGGCTGACATCCGTGGAGTTCAGCCAGAGAAAGAATAAAACCAAAAATATCTCGTCTAGGGAGAAAATATGTGCAGAATTGCACTGCGGCCTCGTGTCAGGAATCTCTCACAGAGTAGCCGTGGGCATCGGCGTGAAAGACATCGCGCTGTATATACTGTGCTCACCTTTGGGCTCAAAGCTTTTAATTAGCTTTAAAGATTAAAACATAAATGAAAAATCTAGCAAGCCAGCGATCCCAGACGGCTCCGATTGAGTCTCTGTTTTCTCCTCCGGCGGCTTCTTGTTGAATCCCGAGGGGCGAGTTGTTTAAGCAGTAACCATTAGGTGTGCAGGTCCCGTGATGTTGCAAAGAGCCGGAGAATCGGGAGAGGGAGGAGTGCGAGATGCGGAGGTGGAGAGGAGGTTCACGCCTCCGAGGCAGAGGGGAAAAAAACAGAAGTGCAGAAGGAGGTGTCTGTTGTTAGTCCCATTAGTGGGGGACGCAGGGGCTTATAAGGTGATTCGAAGCCCTGGAACAGAAGACAGAGCAAAATGACTTCATACTTTGGCTTCCCACCAACCTTGACGTGATTCCTCCCTGCGTCCAGCTGTGCACTGCTAATGCAACGATAATTATTAGCTATGACTTACACGCTTGTGACTTTGCCAGTTTTCCAGCGCCTGAAGGTTGCCAGTTCTAATCCCTGGGGGGAAAGTGAAATAGCCTTCGGCAATGTGCTGAACCCTAAGCTGATGCGCTGAAATATCCAGCTGTAGAAGCGGCTGGTAGGAGACGGAAACCGTCGGCGCAGCGGCTAAACGCGAGCGTGTGTTTGTTGCTATTTTCTCATGGCCCTCGTCGGGAGCATTATACCACTCTCCGTAACTCTCTCTCTCATTTCCAGAGACCTGCTCTCAGTGTAGGATCCAGAGTTTTCACCAAAGTGTCACGGATCACGGACACTGACGCTGACAGGAGTGTGCCTTCCAAAAATAACATCTCGACGACGGTGACACAGCTGAATGGCTGCGACGGCTTTAGGGTTACCCAGCAGAACAGGACCTGTGGAAACCTGTACCTGCCAAGTGGAAAAATAAGCCAGGAAGTATTCACCTGGCACCTTCCTGTGACTCTGTGTGTTATATATATATATATATATTTATATATTTGAATATATTCACATTGCATTCAGCTTGTTAATATGGATGGATGGAGCATAAAGCAGACAGAGAGCTAAATAGATCCTGGGAGAGCAGGGAGGATCTGCCCCATGTCTGAGGAAACACTTTGGATCTCATCACCTCCAGGCAGACCGAAGAGTCCCCAGTCACTGGATGCTGGAGGGTCGACTGTTCTGTCTATCAATAGCTCTGTGTTTTAGGATGCATCCAGGTGCATCCAGGGGTGTGGCTCAGTGGTATAGGCCCTGAAGGTTGTTGGTTTGAATCCCTTCCTCGGCATAATAGTCACATCTCTAGTCACGTTGTGTTTCTGACAATAAGCAAGGCCATTAACTTTTCCTCCACCACCCAAACAAAAACAATGTCCTAGGAGCCCTGGATGGATGGGTGAAAATGCCCTCAGACCCCAAGCTTCACTCTCACCTGCACGTTTGTGTGTTAAAAAGCAGAGCATGATGGGATATGTGAAAGCTAACACATTCCAGTGTACTTATACTTGTGCAAATGGCAAATAAAGCTTTGTTTAATTTTCTTCTGGAGCGGGGGAGGTGTTAGTGAAACTCATGTGTGTGACGTTCTTGTGTCACATTTAGATTTCCTAGCCCCCCCAGTCCCATATCCCCCTATGTAAGGTATGTGACGGGGAGCCCTGCTCCCACCAGTCGGAAAGCCAGCCCTCTCTGTACATGCCAAACACCCCTCCTGGGATCCTCAGAACCCGCCACCTGCTTCCTGAGCCATTCCCTGCTGTCTGGCCACTAAATGCTTCTGCGGATGAAGCTGCGTGTTTCCCAGAAGGCACATTGGGTACCATCAACGAAGCCCAAAATGGAACAGATACGACAGTTAGGGCCATTAAAGCATCGTTTTCATGTACTCAAGTAACGTAATACTTAATCACATTTTAATACAAGAAAATGTCTTTATCTACTTATAGTGATGCTTGATTTGATAGGTAGTGATTAAGTATGCTAACGTTTATCTGCTTCAGCCATTGGTTGTGTGTCTGGCAACGTGTTAATGTTATTCTGTTCAGAGGTGTTTCAGGGGCTAAGTGAAGTTCACCTGGCGTTTGACTTTTTTTTGAAGGAAGACTGGCATCGGGGCTAAAACACTCGGGGATCGGCTTAAAATACTCGGGGTTACAGCCCCGAGTGATCGGACCTAACAACGCCCATGATTCTGTTTAATATTAAGCATATTCACATACAAGTATCACAAAGGCTAGAAGTAGGATTTGAAATAGCTAATGGCCATTACAAATGATAGAACAGAGCAGGACCGTACAGGAATGTGTGATCTTTATTGCAAGTTATATTCTGAAACTGGAGAGTATTTCATATGCTACTTTTTTGAGTGTCGAAGCAAATATTTGGGTTTATGCGAAGGTTGTTAACAACCCCAGTAGATGTTGCAAACTGAGAGTGTGAACACTGTAAATGAGTAAATAAACATTTGTGGTGGATCCCACCGAGCCACTGAATCCAGGGCTTACATGAAAAGTTCTGCAGTTAAAGTTTATCCGTCCTCCAAACTTTGATATCCACAGGTGCCAAGCCTTGAAATGTTAACTGTGACAGATGCCCTTGGTGCATGAAGAGTGAATTATGTCAGCAGTCAGTTCCCGGTGCACAGCTCATGGTGCTGTGTGATGTCTCAGAACCGGGCCAGGCAACGAGCAGCGGGTCCGATTCTAGGCCTTGTGGGATTCCACACATAAGAAGCCTCATTTAATTAACAAGACTAATATCTGTTAATTATTGTCTAAACCCTAAGAGAGCCCCTTAACTGCAAACATATTCCCTGTTCTGCTCAGTGAATCTGGTTATCTGTCGTTGCTTGGTAGAGTACTACAGAACAAAAAGCCAGAGTTAATATAAAATTATAACTATGTTATAATTACTGACTGTGTCAGCAGTGTGAGAATTCTACAAATGGGATTGGATCATTTAATAAATGCTGTGTTTAGGAGGGAGACGTTCTCCTGGGCCTTCATTGAGTAACACTTAAAGTAAATTTTAGATGGGGCGTATACAGGACTGAAAGCTGATTGGCCCACAGAGTACCACCTCCCCTATCATTCAGCGATTCAAAACATATCATTGGCTAATGATAAGGTTGGCCCCTTTGTATAAATTATAGTCCTTCTTATGCCCCTCATTTTAAAAATCCGACAGTCGCCTCTGTGGGATGGATAAAATACAATTCCACATTTGATAAAAGATTTGTATTGGTGAATGTTCATTTTCGTCTATGGAAATAAGGGGAATCCAGACAGGGAAACCAGTGGTCATGCTCTTTGTGGTTTGACATGGTGAGCAGATCTTTCATTTTCACATCCTGCTCCTGTGGGATTTGAGTTTGCATGTTCTGCCTGTGTTTCTCTGGCACCCTAGACCAGATTAGCCATCAGCGGCCCGTGTCTGTAACGTCTATAAAGTGAAATCAGCTGGCTACGTTGCCGCAGTCTCAGAAGATGGCATCCTAAGCTAATCACCTACATCGCCTAATGATTTGAACAGCAATGCTCTAAAATTTTGATTAGGTAACCCCTAAATTTCACATTGACTGTGTGTGCCCTGTGATGGTCAGGCATCCCCCCAGCGTGTCCCCTGCCCTGTACCCTGTGATGGACGGGTCTCCAGTCCAGGGTGTCCCCTGCCCCTGCATCCCATCCAGGGCGTCCACTGCCCCGTGCCCTGTGATGGACGGGCATCCCGTCCAGGGCGTCCCCTGCCCCGTGCCCTGTGATGGACGGGCATCCCGTCCAGAATATCCCCTGCCCCGTGCCCTGTGATGGACTAGCATCCCGTCTAAGATGAATGTTCTCTGTTGTTGCAAGGTGAATTCACACCTTTTCTTTTGCCAAAGGCCGTACTCCCAAACAATCACGCCTGCCCTTAGGCATTGATAAAATTAACTTCAGTTGACTTTAACCTGGTTGGCATGAACAGTACAGAAATGTCAAGTGTTCGCTTACAACACATTAAACCACTGAACCGCATCAAGAAATTGTTACTGACCTTTGTCCTAGTTACACTACACAGCGTAGCCAGTTACTCTTGAAATGTATGCATTATTTTAAATCTGTTTCGCATCTCCCATTAATTCTATTAGTGATATTTTTGATTGCATTACATTGCATTCATCTGGAAGTAATCCATGCATTTGTTTAGCTGCCTTAAGTACAAGTTGCACTGTGATTCTCTTCATGAAGTATTACACTTTGCTAGTGCATGTGGTAAGGCATTTTGTCAGATATAGTTTATATTATAAGATACATTGTGCTTTGTATAGATACAAATAAATGACACAGTCATCCTGTTTTGTTAGAGTCAGTGCTGTTCACTTTGCATCACCTCATTTCCCAAGCTTGCTGCCGGGGGTCAATTTGCCTTTTCTGGGGCCAACCTCAAAAGTCATTTTGCCCCCCCCCCCGCCTCCCCAGATGTCTCAAAAACTAAATAAATAGCTAGTGAGCCATAAAATTGTAGCTAGCTAGCTGGTTAGGAGAACATGCTGCTCCAGCATCTTCTAAGGAATACGTTCAATCTTTGGGGGCTCCATGCAAATACATGTCGCCTTTGCATGTTTGTGGGGTGACTTCTTATTCCGCCACATGTGATGAAATTCCCAGCGAGAAAATAACCTTGGGAGCAGGGCAAGCCTTAACCTTTATAAAGCCGATTCCATCCAGTTAATAAACACACATGGCTGAGGATTTAACGAAGCAGTGCGCTAGCACGGAGGGGCTTTACTGACGGGGAGTGGGACAGGGATGAGGCCCCTTTCCTGACCGTCCCATGCCCCAAATCCACCTTTTACACACCGGCCCCCGCCGTCACAGCCCCCACCATGTCGTCCTGCTAATGATTAAGAACAGGAAAAGTGGGGATGGGGAGAACGCAATCAACGGCTGGGGGCGATGAGCCAGAATGTCCTTCTCCCGTCTGTCACTCATTTTCGCCACGTATTGACAACAGACGTTAACATCTGTTTCTGTTGACCAATCAGGAGAGGGCAGCCTGGTCACACGCCTTTCAGCGAATGACAGCTGCTAATTCAGTCCCACTATATTTATTTCACCCCTTTATGCTCTGTATTATTTATTGTTTACATACGCATTGCACTGTATATACATACAGCTATATAAACTCCTGTGCCCAGCCCACCTGCTTTGCACTTTAAGTCCTCTGGAAACCTTCCTCTGTCACTTGCTGTCTGTATGTCGGACCGTGCTTCTGAAAGATCGTTACTTCATGCAGCTGTGTACCTGTATACCCTTCTTGACTTGACTGGATAAAGCCCACCATGAGTGCCGACATCGTCCCTTGTAATTCCGCAAGTCCTATCCGGGTCATTTATTGACAAGGCGGGTCAAGACGATCTCAGCCTCAGCTCCTGAATCAGAACACACTGCTGGCCCGGTTGACACCGGCACTGAGTGGATTTTCCCTTCACGCATAAATAAATAAATAAACTCTGATTTCACGCAGCAGCAAGATTAACTCTTACTCAGATCCTGATCATCCACAGCCCACCTACTCATAAAACCCAAGAATTTCACACTTTTAATACTCTGCTTCCCTGCTGTGGAAGTCGCCGCTTGATGATGTCACTTCCTGCCCTATCCTTCCTCCCCACCTTTCAGCCTAGCTAGTCCTTGCGTGTTTCTCAGTATGCTCTATGTTTCTCACCCACCCATTTTATATCATCTTCCTTTGCCGAAGACCGGTTCCAATACTAAGAACAGAAGTACAGAGGATGGTAAAAATCCCCAGATGTTGTTCTTGCCCTGCCCCAAATATCAAGGATACATCGGTTGCATCCTAGTCAAACAAGAGCAATCCTATGATTCATTGTGCCCCAAGTTCATTCAAGACCCGCAAGTCAGTGAGACCGCTCTTGCCAAGACCACAAATACGATCTTTGAGTGCTTGGTATTGAGAAACACCCATTGGGTCATGCTGGCTGGTGACATCGCATGACTGAGCCCTGAGTCTGGCTATCCATTTGGAAACCCTTGCCTCCTGTCGAATGTTGGCCCTGTAACTGTGGCACTAATGAGCTCCTTCTCATTTCCTCTATAATGTCCCTGTGTATCCATCGCTTAGCTGATCAGTGACAGGTGTAGGCAACAAACAGGAGGCGTAGACTGGACACCTGGACAGATGCACTGCCAGATGCCACCGCCATGCTGGAATTAGCTTCACGCTAAGCCCTCCATATCTTTAAATCATAGTTAGCGTGTCCCCAAGGGGAGGGGGAAATGGCCAGAAGTTTATTTATCCTCCCTTATTCTTCTAAGAGAAGTTTTGCTCACTAGCTTTTTCTCTCTAGCCTCTGGGTTTCAGAATTTATTCACTATATATGCTAGCTGGCCAGCTGAATTATTTGTTTACTATATTCTCGGTTGGCTCAGAGATTAGCCTCTTTCCTCACAGCTCCGGAAAGGGGGAGCTGGATCTCCCCCTCGGCTCTGTGAGTGTGGAGTTTGCATGTTCTCCCCATGTTGAGTATATTTTCTTTGGGTTCCTGTCGCAATCCAAAGACACACCATCTCTAAACTGCCCAAAGACATGGGCATAAATTACAGGGGGGTGTAACCCCACCCAATAATCAAAACCAGCCAATACAACCCCCCTGGACCCTCTAAAAATAGGTGGAGATCTCAACCCACTCAGTGCTCAACCCAAAGTAATGCCATTGCCTGTAGAGTTTGATTATGTGTGTGAGTGTGTGCCTGTGTATGTTCTGAAATGGGCTGGGACCACATCCAGGGTAAACTTAAGGGCCCGGGGTCGACCCTGACCAGGATTATAGATCAGAAGATGGATGGATCAATGTTCTCAGTGGTTCTCAATGCTACACACCACACAAGCCCATCACACATGTTAACAGAGTGCTGAGTGTGATCCTCTTATATTCTATTCAAATATAGCTCATCTCCACCCTCTAAAAATGCCATTGCATTATTTTGTCATTTATAATTTAATAAGACAATCCAAGAAAAACATACACACAGCTGCATTCAGCAACAGTATTTAGATTTTGTGTCTGGGCCATATTCATGTTGACAACTCAATAAAATAATGATTAGCTCTACATAGTTGTGGCAAATTGTGTGCTTAGGGAGTCGAACAACAGTGATGAACAGACAAAAATAGGTTCAACATTCTCCATTTCCCAGAATTTAGCATCACACCGAAGACCTAATACCGACTGAATGAGGTCTTAAATTGAAATGAGATTTGAATCTTCATCCCCTGCACTCATGCACGGCGCCGATTAGTTACGCGGGAAAGCAGCCCGTAACGAAGTGATTAACAGCGCCTGCTTTGCTGCGGGCACGTCTGTAAGCGGGGAGATTTCCAGCCGACACATGCTCCACTGTTCTTCATGCGTGTCGGGCTGAATGTGGAGATACTCATCTGGTAGCACGGAGCGGAGGCGCTCGGCGGCCGGGGGACGGCCCTCAGAGAGCTGCCGCTCCGCCGATCGCGGCCGCATCTTTTCGTGAGAGAAGGAAGCGGAGACCGCATTAAGTTACTGCGGAATCTTTACCTATTTACCACAATTAATAACTAAGTGGCGTGAGAAAACAACTAGGCTAATAATAAAAATAATAATAATAATAATAATAATAATAATAAAGTTAGCAGACACTAATAGAAGCCGTTTATGCTAATGCCTTTATTAAATAATGTTCCTTGTTTTTGTCCACGCAAGGGGAAAAAAAGAAGTTTGAAATAAATCGGCAAATAATTACACTATTACTCTATAAGCCCAAATACTTGTGTTTTGTTGTTCTGTAAACTATAGGAAAAGAGTAATCAAAAAAAAAAAAAGAAAACCGTACAGCGGGGTGATTGGGGGTGGGGGGCTGCTTGCTTGATCAATGGCCTGAGCAGCTAGGGGAATAAACTTTGTGCAAAGCCATTGGCCTGCTGCGTCAGGTGGATTCCCCGGAGCTGGGCACAGCTCATTTTATGGGATCTCCACGGCGTTCAGCGACTCCATTTTCTAGGAGAGAAGCGGTGGGAATAGACAATGTTTGGAACACTGCAGCTCAGCTCCATGTTTTCTGTACCGTGTGCCATTTGTCCTTCTGACAGAGAGGAAGGCCGGTACCACTTAGCTCGGACTGAACCTGGCCCACGAGCAGGAGCACGCCTTGCCTACCCCAGGAGTATCATTCCGGAAGACGCTGCCAGGGAGATGCTGGTGAAGATGTTTTGGCAGCTTGTGCTGGGTGTATGGGTGGCACTGAGGGGAATTTATTAACGGCAAGATGGATCGGGCGATTAAAGATCCAAGAAGGGCCGACCAGCGGCCAAAAATGGCCCCCTGCATCTGAAGACAGTGAGCTCCCCGTCGAGGGGCAGAGGGACCCCATCCAGTCCAGAATGTTCTTCAAACTCCTCCAGCTGATTCGATTTTGTCTGTGATGTGAGTGGGAAATCAGCCGTCCCCACGCGAAGTGGGGTGGGAGGGGGAGTGTCAGACCCCATTCTGGGACCCGCCTTCAGCAGACAATCTGATCGCGTCTTTTTGGGAGCCAAGAAGAAACCTCATGCAAAAAATTCAGCCTGAAAAATACCCAGTCGGCCTTCGTTTTAAGGTCCCCAAGCCTGCGTTCCATATCCTGTTTACCCTTATTCACTCAGCAGTCTCTCTTATCCAGAGGCAAAGGCGCCGAAAGCAGCAGGATCGGTATCCGTGACGTGGTGCTTCAGCCCATATGCCGGCGCGCCGAATTAGCGCTTTGGCAGAGAACTGCTACTGCTGAAAACTGGCTTCTGTTTCCCCCGGAGAGGAGGAATTTTATGCCTGTTTTTTTTGTTAATGTTCATGTAATAATAAACTGCCTTTATAAAGAAAAAAATGCAAGATTATTGCAAGATTTACAATTACTGAAGTTGGAGAAAGGGTTGATATAGCTATATGGGAAATATTAGCTGTTTAATCGACTACTTCTGATGTAATTCAGCAATGTGCCCACAGCGGTAGCAGTCCTTGTACCACATTTAAGGATTATGTATGCGTATACAGGAGCTACTGACTTAAAATTTGACTTAAAAAAATCTTCTAGAACTTTCCATCCCACAAGCATTTGTGCATTTGGAGCCGGACCACTGTGAAGCTCAAATGGTCGGGTCTGTAGGTGTAAGAAAGTAATAAAAAAACACAAAGCTTTATGGCTTAAAGCTACCACCAGCTTCTGGGCAAAAGCAATTAGATCCTGTCTCTCTCTGCTTCATAATGAGCGGGTTTTTGTAAGAGTAACACACCCCTCATGGTTGATAAATAAAGAATTAATTTCTTTAGCAGATGATTTTATCCACATCACCATATAATTGGAAGTAGAGTTACCTGTGAAATCACCCTGACCTCTCTGGTATTTGATCCAACAACCTTCTGATCACTAATAGAGTGTCTAAACCCAGGGAGCCACAGCACAGGCTTGGCTGCCTGGAAGGGTGATACTGGCATCATTGAACCATGGCTGATGGGTACCAGAGTGTATTCTCTTGGAGGAGTTCCTGTACCCTATATAGTGCCAAATACCTGAGTAGATCGGAGATTCAGTCCCATTTTTCAAAGTACTTCCAGGGCTGGTAGGAGACAAGGACCCCAGTAGTGGTATGATTTCTCCGGTGGGGATTCAAACCCATGGCCTTCGGTACACAGGAACAGATCACTAATCCACCCAGCCATCATTCTTTAATTGCAGGGTATGCACCCCTGGGAGCAGCCAGACTGGAGCTGTAAATCCCCAGGGTGTAACCATGCTGTCGTCAGGGGACGGCCGCCGTAACCACGGCAGCAGATGCTTCCGCCTGGCGACCGATACTCCACAGAGCGAGTACCTGCGCGGCACCCAGTGTGATGTCCCAGGAGCCTTTGCCGTTCAATGTGGGTCAAACTTAACTCTTAGCAAGTGCCCTGAGAATAAATGCAGCCCAGGGGGAGTTTGTGCACTGTGTTTCAAGGTAATAAGTTATTTTCGCCTCCACAGAAGTACACACCGCCTCTGTGGTTTTGTATACACATATATTTTGTACCAGTGATCGCTGTGTGTGTCTTTACGCTGCACCCCCGAAATATAAATTCACACGCTTGAAGAAGACTAACAAATGTAGCATAAAATAAGCAAAATGAACACTGAGCTACGTTTTACTCTAAATTTGCATTTGCTAAGGTTTTAATTTTTCTTTTATAAAAAATGTCTTTTTTCTCGTAAATTAATCATTTATTTTTCTATGATGTTTTGCTTAATGTGAAGCTGAAGTCTCTAACAAAACGCTATGTTTTTCTGAGGTACAAAAAGTCCATTTGTATGTTTATATTAAGGAGGCCACCTGCAATTAATTTTTATTTCCACAATGTCACATTACTTTGACAATGGAAGGACGCCACCAGCAGGGGTGCTGGTAGAGATTTTGGGCCCCATGACTGCATGACATATTTGTCCCCCAACCCAATCCAATCCAATTATGTCCACAGTACATGCAACATAGTGCACCTGCTTTATGCTTTGTAAAAATATAGCAACAGGCTGTGGATAGATAGATGGATGGATGGCTGTATGGATAGACAGATAGATAGATAGATAGATAGATAGATAGATAGATAGATAAAAAGGACATTGAGACAAAAACATGTACACATTTTAGGCATTATAAATAGATCAAATCTCATTAACTATAGCAAAACACGTGGTAATTCTGAACCAGCATTTTTAACACTGAATATTACCAGACATTCAATCAATATAGCTTACATGAAAGGAAATCGGAGTGAATAAATAACATAAAGACTTTATATCTTTTAATTATTGTGGAGCTATGCACCACTTGATGCTTGAATGTTTCAAAGAATATTTGCCTCCAGACACTCAATACAGGTTCTGCATTTATTTGTAGCAAGAGATTAACACTGCTTGGAGTATAGGCTAGGAAGGAGCTCTCTGCATGTCATTCGAAGGTCTTCTGTGATCTCCTGATCTCCCCCGTCCTGCTCTTTACGGGGATCCTTGCAGGATAGCCACTCCTCTAGGGCAATTAATTAGTTGCCCAAATTTTCTCCACTTGAATAATTTGGTTCTGACTATGGTTCAGTGGAATCCTGTTTACGTATCTGCATCAATAGTCATTTTCCTGGTGCCTTGAGGACCTCCCTCTTGTTGAGGCATAAGGCACGTCAAGTACCTGTGAGCTGACAGCTTTATGCAGATGGAAAGGGTTAGGATTAATGTGGGCAGGACAAGTTCCTATTCAAAGGCTCTGAATCACTCCAACAGCTATCTGTTTAATTCTTTATTTGGCTTTAGTTAACAAAGAGTAGCAAAGATGACAAAAAAGTGTCTCTGTGAAAAATTTTGAAGGGCTGGTTTTTACGAAGGTCATCAGGATCGGCTTTTGATCCGCACCGGCATCTATATTGACCTAGATTTAGTGCATCTTGAAGATGTGAATTGAAAAACTGTTAATGGAAACACTGAAATTTCTGAGAAAAAAAACAAACCTTCAAACAGTGCAAAAAACAGTGCATTCCCTTTTTTTCTGGTGAGCTAAAAAATAAATAGTGCACAAAACTGCAATGGAAACAGAATTTGTGAATCAGTAGATACACAGGACATGATAATTAGTAATTACTTAAGAACTAGTAACTTTAACTTGTTCTCCAGCATTGACAGATAGGCAACCACATTTGGCAACCTAAAAAGCTAAAAGCTCTTGATTCCAGCAGAGCTAAAATTGCCTGCCATTGTCACGGATCAGTTTCTTTGGAATGCCCTCACAAACATATTCATTAGCGTTGAAATGAGCTGCTGACTTGTGGGTGATGGTGAGAGTTATTTAGAGGCCTTTTGGGTTATAGCCAACTGCCAGCAAATAGGTCTCACAGCTGTGGTCGCAGAAGTCAGCAACGACCTCGTACCACGGGCCTGGCTGTAGAGGCATCGGGCTCTGACTTCTCTGTCTTGAGCTGGCTTGTTCATTTGTCAGAATGTGCACTGAGAGGCTGGTTATTTCAGCACCCATACTCGGACACCACACCGGCAGCTTGGCCCCATCAAGGTCATATTAAACCTTGGTGTCGTTCATGTAAGCGGTAGAGTAATTCTTCTTTGAGTAAGGAAGGATAATGATTCTGCCCTCGTGAAAATTCAATCTGTCGGCTTCTGACAGTGACGCTCGCGCTGTGTGGAGACCGTGGAGGTTTGGGGGAATGTATTTTGGCCTTCCCTCTTTGACATACCGAAACACCCTTTTGATAGTTACATTACCGCTTGTAGCCTTTCTGATGAGGCCAGGTTGGGACCGTGACATGACTATGGGTGAAATCACAGTATTGATCGAGGCTTGTATGTTGCCTTCTATGTTGTGGCTGGTGCCGTTTCTTATTGGATTCAGAAACAAGATGTCAGCCACCATAAGCTGTTTGCCCTGGACGTGTACAGCTCTGGGGTTAAAGCACATGATACGCATGAGTGGCCCCTGGGATCTTGCTGGTGCTTTGTCAAGGTCGTGGGAGTCGATGAGGGGAACCAGGGGCTTGTGGTCTGCCTGACTGAAACTCTTTTTTTAACAGCTCATTGATTGGCTGGAATTTTGAGGACAGTCTAGGCAAGACCCTGCCCAGGCAAGTCATCATACCCAACATCTGTGTCAGCTCTGTGGCACTTCATGGGCTGGGTGTATCTCTGATAGCCATTGGTTCTGCTGTGTCTGGCTTGATCCAGTCCTTAAAGATACTGTCACTGCCGCTGATCCTCAACCGAATGGCATTTCTCTCTTATAGCTTGAACCCAAACTCCTGCCTCTAGGTTCTGATCACAATCAGCCTGGTGTTGCCCATATACTCGAATATTGTCCATTATGGTGACCATACCTTTCTGCTGTTGCAGTTGGTGACTCTTCTCCCTTTGGATACTGTCAGGTGCTGAAGTTATCTCACTGGTGGTGATGATGAAGGTGATAAGGTTCACATGATTTGGGTCTAGAGGGATCTGCCAAAACCCTAGGGATGTATCCAAGGTAATCAGCTGAGGGGGCGCTTGCTGTCTTCGGAACAAAGTCTTCAAGGGTGGGGAGCATGTATCTTTCACGCTTGACCGTCTGCCTAAGGCCTTTCAAATCTACACAGATCTGAACCCATTTTTGATGACTGGTACCATCAGGGGGCATAACTCAGTGGCCTCTGTCACATCACGAATGATACTTATACACTGCACATTCTTTTTACACTTTCGACATTAGTGGAAGTGGTGCTCTTCGAGGTGTGTTAGGGTCACATGACTTAACATCTGGCCTAAGCTCAATCATTCTGGCTCATAATTGAATAGACCTCCACAAACATCATTTGTGATCTCGTGTGGTGCCGGCAGCAGGCCCATTTGTCATGGATCACTGCGCATCTGCAAAAAAAAGATCCAAATTTTGTATCTTTTAATTCTCCATTCCACCGATTCCATGAATTTTCCAGTGCAGTTCACTGCAGACCCAGTGTAGTTCACTGCACTGAAAAGAGAAAGAGGATAGCCATGGCTCATTTTGTCATACATAACAAATTCTTTGGTTACACTTTACTTGAAGGACATAAATAATGTAGTAGTACACACTTGCTCAATGCATTAATTAACCAGTAACTAAGTGCTAGTTATGCATATCTCATCTTCATTCATCATGAATCAATCATGCCAGTTCATGTATTTCATGCAAAAACTATTAGTTCACGATTTGTTCTTGAATCCTAAGTAACTAAGTTTTTTTGTGCCCCTTCAAAGTAACATGTTACCAGTTGTTTTAGTATCTTTTGCTTCTCCCCTCTTCTACAAAATACCCCGTCTGTTACACTCCCAGCACAGTTTGCTCTGAGCTGCCGGATATGTTGTTTGAACTTTCACTTTTCCCCAATTTGCCATGTTCTTTGTCCATGTAATTTCAGTTTCCTTCCTGTAGATCTCACTTGTTCCCCTTGCCGAATTTAGATTCTTCATTAGTTCTGACTGGCGCACAATTTGCAGCACTTTGCTGAGTGTTAGCTCCGATGCCATCTGCGACTGGAACTTCCATGTCTGCTATGCTAATAACTACCTGCTTGTGAATCCGTTCCTTCTTTGTTGTGCCAGTCTCACCACTACTCAGGCATTTTTTTCGAGCTATGAACAAACACCCCCGTGGTCTCTCCTGCTCTCTGGGAGTGCCGGTTAAGACACGTACGCTCATTGATTATGTTTCTCCGCGGCACAAAATGCTCGTTAAACTTTTCCTCTGTCGTTTCGTAGCTGTTAGCTTGGGAGGCATCAAACATAGACTTTGCATCCTTTCCCATGGCATAAAATAGTACCTCTGCTCCTTCCTTATTAGGTTTCGGCGACAGACAAAAGCAGGTGAATCCACATCAGCCTATGGCTGAGAGAAATTGAACAGCTCAAGAGGGTTACACTCAGACATATTCACTTGATATCCTATGCTAGTGGCGAAGAAAGACCTGATTGTGAATTAGCACAATCAGTTACAGGTTAACCTTTATTATATACTGTACAGTGACTCTCAAACTCTTCACCTAACAGGTTAAACACTGTCGCACACAGCGGCTGATTAACGAGTTCAAGCCCCCCCGAGCATCCACTTTTCTGTGTCCCTATTCAGCCCAAACTTCCAAAAAAGATAAAACAATTCACTATAGAACTATTGAATATTAGTAACTGTAAAATAATTTCTACAAAGTCAAAGAGAATATAGTGCTGTACCAACTGAAAGCAATGACATCAGGGGAACAACGAACGGCAATGTTAGACTTTCAAAACGATCATATGCACCAGCCAGAAAGAGTGCAACAGAGACCTCATCAAGTAAATGCATCTCAATTGTGGTAACCTTAAAGCATTGCATTTGATCCAGTGCATGCCAACTGCATCAACGATGCGTGCCCAAGACGCATTTACCACATCTAGCAGGGACCAGCTTTACCGAAAGGGGCAAATTCTGAAAGAATATAAAATAAGTTCTTACTATTCGAATGTTTTTCTCCCTACTTCCCTTGCAGAAAACTTATTGATCACACTCGTAAAATCCATTTTAAGTAGGAAACAGACTATGCATACACATACCAGAAAATACACAACGGTCGGCCTGCAAAAAAGGTGCCAAAAAAAAAAATAGAATGAATTAGTATCCCTGTTCAGTTTTAACCAATCACCAACATGCAAATAAGTGACTAATAAAGGATCACTTTAAATAATAATAATAATAATTTAAAAACTAGATCACTCTGTGCCCCTAGGCAAGCCTGTTCATTAATCTGCCCCTGCTCACACACATCCTGTTCCCACCACCTCCATTAGATCCTCTCATCTTTTAGTAGTCGAGTCGCAAGCTTAAACTATATTCATATCATCTCAGCCTAAAACGGGACTGATTGTTTACGAAAGTATTTAGATGCTCATTTCCTTTTCATTTGGTTAGAGTGAATATCTGTGTACAGGTATCAACTGGAACATTGAGTGCAGCTAACCTCGATGTTTGTGTTTTTACTTTTGTCCTTTTAGACAAAAATATTCCATGTCACGTAAATAACAGTGGCAAGTTAATTAAAGTCATGGCCATGATTTCATTGCAGGACTTTTCAAATTCTGTGCATACTGGATTGATTGTATCATGTAATGCAAATTTTTTTTACACATGTATTCAAATAATTAAGAGCCACAAAACATAATCAATATATAAATGATGTGATTTATAATTATATCATAATGGCATCCCAGCCATGTGCTCCAGGATGCCAGTCCATCATAGGGCACGAGGCTGGGGTACGCCTTAGACAGGATGCCAGTCCATCACAGGGCACGAGGCTGGGGTACGCTTTAGACGGGATGCCAGTCCATCACAGGGCACGGGGCCTGGGGTACGCCTTAGACGGGATGCCAGTCTATCACAGGGCATGAGGCTGGGGTATGCTTTAGACAGGATACCAGTGTATAACAGGGCACCCACACTCACAAACTTTACAAAGATCAATTCATCTCACAAAGCACAACCTGTCATATATGTATTTACATGAAAACTTGCTTTTTAGTTGAACCATTATGTGAAAATAGAGACATTAATCCATTGAATTGTGCAATATTATATTTCCACTCTTTTTCGTAATATCAAGGTAGCAGTATAAATTATAAATTATAATCAATGGTCTTTGTTTTGGAAAAAAAATACTTAGTGACCTTTGAATATTTGATTATGGAATGAAATTACTGTATGGGCCCTCCGAGGTTTGGCCCCCTGTTGACCACAAACAGTCACTACACTGAATATTAAATGCATTCTTTATTTAGGAGATGTTGAAGCAGCATGTTCTGCTAACCAGCTAGTTAGCCACCATCTTCTGACCTGCTGGCTCTTTGTTTCGTTTTTGAAACATCTGGGGTGGGTCGGTGGGGGGGGCTATTGGCCACAAATAGTCAGTACACATTGGAGTGGGGGGGCGGCAGCACTGAGCCGCAGGCACTGGGGACTTTTACATTGTAGCCGTGCCCAACAAAGGTGACCATTCCTTGGTCCAAAAAAGTGATAGGGACCAGGGGAGCTTTACAAAGCAGTCAAACCAAGGATCCCAGTCAAACCAGTTAAGAGCACAGTCGATTGTCCCTGAGATTCAGATGTAACTGAAGCAGGATCATTGAAGAGGCTCCTTTGTTTGCATTCCCATGTATGTCCCCTTGGATGAGCCAGCCGAAAATGCAGCTCATGAAACAACGCGGTTTATGTAAAAAGGCTTAGTGTGGTATGAAGTACAAAAATACAATGTAGAACCAGCCAACTTCACAGACATATAACTCATCATAACCCCCCCCCCCGGCTGTTGAGTGTCTAAATGATCAACGAGCATTAAACCAGTCTTTGTGTTAAGTTCTCATTATTGTTACATATTGATGTCTATATCAAAAGTGATTGTTAATTCATTAAAGTCCATGAAAAGCTGTTTTGTTATTGACATTTTTCTGGACCTCTGACTTAGAAAAATGGACCATACAGTAGGACAGCATCTGTAGCATGGGGGGGGGGGGGGGGGCCCCCATACCGGACGGGGGCACAACTTGTTGGTGTAAAAATTACAATTGACGTCCCACAACCCCCGAGCACCATGTTTGGAAAGCACG
>JAODLD010000044.1:14333336-14347855 GCA_026781065.1 Mormyrops boulengeri | reverse complement strand
CAGTTGTTTTAAAAGCTAAATAAATCGCTAGTGAGTAGAGTTAGAACATGGTAGCTAGCCAGCTGGTCAGCAGAACGTGCTGCCTCATTCAGCATCATCTAAATAGGAAATGCATTTTACACACAGTAGTAACTGTTTGTGCCTAACAGGGGGCCCCTAAACCAAATGTGTGATTTGAGAGGTGGTAAACCTGGTAATTATATGAAGGTGCTTTTTTCTGTACATTCCACCTGCTTACTCCTGTTCGTTCTGTGACTCTTGTTTCGTTTGCATTGTTGTGAAGACAAAAAGGTCGCAGTGTTCGCGCCTGCTGTTCCACCAGTGTCTCTTCATGGAGTCTCCTGTCTGTCGCTTACCTCCCTTCACGCGCCAGCGACTTCACGCCAGTCCCCTCTCAGGCCCCTCTTATGTTCTGTGCCATCGCTGTTACCGTGGGGACAGAGCCAAACGAATCGTGAACACGAGGTTTATCTTGTGGTGTTTTTCCTGGGATCCCACCCCCGGCTGGCATGCTGGCCGAGACAGGGAGCTTCTCCGTTCATCTCTGTTCTGCTCCTTTGCGGCGTTCGGATTTACAGCCCCCACCGCCTCTCCGCCGCACCCCATGGGAATCTTTAATACAATTAAGTGGAGGGGTGTTGCCTCGAACATTGTAGATGTTGTGTATCTGAGTGGCTCAGAATCTGAATTTTAAGCCCTGAAATTAATTACGTGCTGCTTCATTATTTCAGTAGATTGCCAGGAAGCCCCAAGGCTGATTGTATTCGATGTTGAGGGCTGGCTGCTGAATTGCACAACTAACAAAAACCGACCATGCAAAATATATTACAAAGTTACATAAAGTTTACCATATAGTAAACTATATGATATTTTTCCCATTGAGCTTCGGCCATTTTCAGTCTATGACATCACTACTGTGCTGCTCATACTTCACTAAGTGTGTCCACACAGCTAATATTTAGTGTTCGATGATATCAAATCAGCTTCCAGTCTGTGATGTTCTGGCCTCCACATCTGCGTGATATTGGCGGGCAACCTGCACGTGCGTCATACGACAGAACAGGCAGGGTGCTTTTATTAAGCATGTGAGCGGAAGGTCACCAGTTCAAATCCCCCCAGTTACTGCAAGGACTGCTTGACCTGATTTCACAAAAACTGTATATCGCTTTGGATAAAAGCATCTGCCAAATAATAAAAAAAAAGGTAAAAGAGAAAAAAAATAAACCACGTTGTGACTGTGAGACGTGCTTCTTAGTCTGGCAGCTTGTGTCTGGCTGCCCCTGCTCCCCCTAGTGGGCAAATGCGGCATGCGGGTCATTTCAAACCTGCAAAACTCCCATCATCCCCAACCTCCACTTAACACCCACTACAGAGAACTTCCTAAAACCAAAATGAAAGGGAACAGAAAGTCCTGCCCCACATTCCCTTCGCTTGCCCCTCATTCCTCGCTCTCTCTCTGCCTCCCCGCCAGTAATATCCCCTTTTACGCGCTGCTCACGGGATCATCATATCAATCTGTGTGAGCTGATTACCAGTCCAGCGTTGGCCCAGCCTGTCTGAGATCTATTAAAGCTTCTGCCTGCCTTGGCTTTTCTCTGCCCTATAAACCTTGACGTGGGCCACCTCGCCTGCCCACCATCACTCCAGGAAGGTACTGCGATCCGTTTTTACACCGGTCATAAAACGGAGCACTCTGTTCTGTTTTTACTCCGGAACGTGGAACGGGAACAAAGATAGGTGGATAGAATTTGGAATAACTGCAATCCTGTTGTAATGCACTGCAACCCTGTTGTGAACATCACTGTATGGACTACAGTACTGTGCTAGCAGCCATTCCACGTATTTGTTAAATTTCACCACCAGTTCACTTAATTAATTAATATAATTAGTTTAAAAAGTCAGTGAGATACTGATTATATAAGGTGTTAAAGTGGTCAAGTGAAAAAATACATGGGTGTGGATGGCTGCTGCAAACACTGGGGTGACTCTAGGAGAGGTTCTGAAATGGCTAAGCTGACACACTTTGACAGGCATAATAGCATAGTTGTACATGAAGATCATTTAAACACCATTTTCTTTGGCTGCCTAAGACCTTTGCACTGTACTGTATATTATTTTGGAATCTTTATTATCCATTGATTATGCCAGGAGCTCATACAGGGGTGGTGCCACAGGAAGACCCAGCTAAGACCCAGCTAAAAGCTGATTGGCCCCCGGTGTGCCCCCTCCCCTGTCACTCACTGATTCAAAACATACCATTGGCTAATGATAAAGATTGACTCTCTGTATGAAATAAAGCCCATCGTTTGCCCCCAAAAAAATCCTAAAACCACCCCTGAATTATTCTGTTAGAAAATGAGTGGATTCTCTTGAGTTCAAAGCTTGGCACACCAGACCATTGGAGAGCATTGAAGTTCCGTTAACACACAGGATTTGGCGCGAGTCTAAGAATAACAATGGCTGCCCTGTTCAAGCCAATCAACACCTTGCTCGTTTGCCGGGATCTGCACTTTCTCTCTACCTGTTGTGTTGTAACTAACTAGTATTGACAGAATAAAACACAAAACTTTACAAACCCAATTCAGCCACAGTTCAGACCATTATAAATAAATTGAGCGGCTAACAAACGATTGTAGAACCTCAGAAATGCCGAAAGGTGGCTGTGTAGAGTATGGATCTCCACCTAATGGCTTCTGGTACCTGAGGTTTGGTTTCAATGTATGGTTTGGGGGACAGTAGGAATCTCAATGGCTTTTTGAAAAGGATGACAGAGAGAGCAGAATGTCCAGCTCTTGGATTTGTAAAGTATCCTCTTCACAATATAACAGGGAAATAGGAGAGGTTGTCAATATTAACCCTTACGAGATGGATGGAAACATAATCATTTCTAGTGATCATTTTGGTATATTGCCTGTACCAATCCGCCTCACCATGCTTGCACACTGATTGTTTATTGTTCATGAACTGCAAAGACCCTTTTCTATGCCAATCCTGGAGAAATTGTGGGAATCTTGCTTTTACTGCCTGATTTAAATGTACTGGGCATCCCATGCAGGGTGTGCCCCAACCTTGTGCCCTGTTCTGTCTGGGATGGGTTCCAGGCCCCTCTGCCACCTTGACCAGGATTAGCAGCTGGAAAATGGCTGGCTGGATGGATGGATGGATGGATGGATGGATAAATTCAAAGGATATATTCTGACTCTGTGCTCTTTTTTCTGCGTAAATAACGCTGCTTGACTTTCAGGGCTGACACCCCCTCTTTGGATTTCTCATGCTCTTGCCGGCCGAGTCTGAGTGTGCATTCATGCAATCTTCTGTTAGTTAGTAGAGCAAAAGGCAAGGCCTCCTAGCCAAGTGAGAGAATCGTGCCTAAAAAGCGAGAGAATCCAGCTTACTAACCTCAGACAGATATCCTACTGGGAATATACAGATGGAAAGCGGATCGAACCGCAGCCAGCGAACCAGCTCTGCTCTTCAACTCGTTCTTTGTGTTTGTCTATGAAACATCCTCTACAAACATTTCAGCCGTCAGATTCACTCTAAACTAAGCTGCAAAGTGCATTTGAAGGCATTCGTTTGATAGCCATTAGTGTTTTAAGGAATAAAAGTCAATTTTCACATAGAAAATATAATATTGGATGGTTCTGTGGTTAGTTTTAAGGCCTGAATCTTACCCTGAGGCTATAACTTATAGGACTTTTTCTTTACAGATTTTTACAGCTGTGTTTGATAATGCTCTCATTATTTCTTCCGCTGCTAATCAGTTTATTTTCCGCGACAGAAAGCTAATCAAGCCCGCCATAGAGGCACACCTGTAATGTTACTGTTACACCACTGGGTCGCTCAGGCCTGCCCTCTCCTAGGGATCTATTTCAGGTTTGTCTGTATAAAGTCAGGGGATCATTAGCCCACAATAACAGCCTCGCAGGTCACAGATTGTTCCGGAGTGCTCTGCCTGGGGGTGGGGGGAACAGCACTCTGTCTAACCATGAATGGGCTTTTTTTGTGTGGGGGGTGTATTTATAGTACATAATGGGCTGTAGGTATAAGTCTTTTCTGTCCTAAGGAGCTATGTTGTAATTTCCTGAATGAACCCCCTCCCCCGCAAAAAAAAATAAAAAAATGAAAATAAATATATATCAAAACGTTCATGGCTAGTGTAGAGAAGAGTTTAAGCTGAGGCTCCCACCCAGGGCTGGGTTTGTTATTTTTGGGGCCCCACACAAAGTCACTTTGGGGCCCCCCAGTGTACTATTTGTAGTCAACAGGGGGCCCCCAAATGTTTGGTTTCAATGGTAGTAGACGCTGCCGCTGCTCCCGCTAGTCACGCCCTATGGTGGGGGCTAACCCTGATTCCTTCTTGGAATACCGCCTGGCTATGTTGGGCTTCGTTCCCGGCTTTTGCCCTTCCCGTTCGGACCCAGTGCCTTTGAGTTTCTCCCCAGCCAATAACTTTGTTGTTATTCCCAGGCGAAGGATGGCTTCCTGCACCCCCTGAGCTGCAGACACAGGACTGATTACTTCAGCACAGTATTTTATGCTCATGTCACTTTAAGACTTCATGGTCAGAATGAGGCTAATTCACATTAACGACTTTAATCCTGTTTTACAGACACACAAGCGCACACACACACAAACACAAACGTAAGTATGTATGTGTCTTTGCATGTATGTGCGTGTGTGTGTGTGTGTGTCTGCATTTCTCTGTACGCTCCTTTGGATAAGCAGTTCCCATGTTTTCCCCTCTTAATTTTTTGATTTTTTTCATCAATGCATAATTCAAAGGCATATTGCAAAAAAAAAGATTTTGAGGCTCTTCCATTTGAAATATTAATATTGTCACTGGCTTTTAGGAGCTACACTTTCATGTCCATCAAATATAAATAATGTGTCTGGTGAAAAAATATACTGCAGAGAACTTTAAAAGAAAGCCATGTTTGGGGAAAATGACACCTAATATTTATGTTGCAAATCATACCCCCCCCCCCCACCATATGAATTTCCATCTGAGTATCTAGAAAGCATCTGACTAGCATTATGAGCTATAAAACACAATCTGCTTTGCATGCAGTTAAATAAGCCTTTGAGTAAAATTAAAGTACATTTTGCTGTTTTTCCGGTGTGCGACTCAGTGGGCTCCAGTGCTTTGCTTGTGAGCGGAAGGTCACTGGTTTGAATCCCTGGATTGGTGGAGGGATTCAGCATTGGGCTTTTGGGCAAAATCTTGATCCCCATTTGCTCCAGGAACTGTTTGGCCCTGCTTTTTAAAAATAAATTTAAAAACAGTGCATCTGCTGAATAAATTAAATGTTTTGGTAATGATGGATATAGAGTCTCTTTACTGGGGGTGCAGGGACGCCATTGGTCTATGGAGGGATAGTCATGTGATTATTACGATTCAGTACAGGTGCCCCAACAACAGTTCAATGATAAAGTGTTGTGTTATTACCTTTACTCTGGGTCAACATGCATCCTGTTGCTGTTCTGCATCTTTCATGATTGAAATTTCCTTATTCCAGCTAATTCAGTAGTCTAACCCAGTGTTTCCCAATCTAGTCCTTGAGGACCCACAGATGTTCCATGTTTTTGCTCCCTCCCAGCTCCCTGCCAGGCAGTCCACATTTTTGCTGCCGGGAGCAAAAGCTGGGAGAGAGCAAAAACATCCCCGCGGACTGGGTTGGGAAACACTGGTCTAACTTAATCTTCTTAATCCCAGAGAAGGGTAATCCAAATGAACTTTTGCTCTCCACCTTGACCCAAGATGGAATGTGTGATAGAGAGATGGTTCAGTGAGAGGTGCAATCCTCTAGGAAAATCTCCCCGAGTTTAGAGTGGGGGGAGGCTACACCCAGCCCCCCAAGACCCGAACCTTGATTTAATACTTGTAAATTTATTCAGGCCTTAATCCCAAGACTTGGTGACTAGAAACATGCAACAAATGCATCCTCCATTTCAGAACAGAACATGCAATCTGCTATGGAAATTTGTATTCAATTGAATATCTGTGAATAGTAAATAAATATGTATGTTTTTTTTAGTATGAAAACAAGTGCCACACGGCTCTCATAACATCCTGTGTGCAGTCATGCTCTGTTTACTGTACAGCAGAAGGTCTTTTTGCGTACAAACATTTTGAAAAAGCAAAAACCCAATGATCTGTATGTGCAAAAATAAAAGGAACAGGAAAGTGTATAAGGACCCTCTGTAAGGAACTGGATGGTGTGTACGGGTCCTCAGATTGTGTGGAACAGGAACATGATGGTGTGTAAGGTTGCTCAGTGTATGTGGCACAGGAACAGGATGGTGTGTAAGGGTTCTCTCTGTGGAACAGAAAGTGGATGGTGTGTAAGGGCCCTCAGTGAGGATGTAACAGGAACAGTGCAGTGTATAAGGAACCTCAATGAGGGTGTAACAGGAACAGTGCAGTGTATAAGGGACCTCAGTGAGGGTGTAACAGGAACAGTGCAGTGTATAAGGGACCTCAGTGCATGTAGATGAGGAGCTGGGCAGTCTATAAGGCTTCACCATGTGTGATTCTCATCACAGCCTGACATTTCGGGGTTTGGTTTCTTTCTGCGCTTCATTCAGCCCTGTGTTTGCCATTTAACGGGACCTGGCCTCCATTTCCTGACTGACTGTCATAGGAAATTGTTGCGAGAAGATAGATTTACTCAGTCTAGCCAATTTCAGTAGCTCTGTGGATTTTTTGGATACTTACAGAGCATATGAAAAAATAACCTCTTCACAGCAATTTTGGGGTGTTAAAGAACAGCGACACTTGTGCAATCAACGTTATAATCAACGCTTATAATGTTTTTTTACTCACGTGGCTCTGAGACAGTGAATTTTCCTGCCACCTTTCCCTAAATCACTAAGGAAGTTTCTTTCCCTGCAGTCCTCCTCTGCAATACTTTCCGTTAATTAAGTCTCATAAAAATTTCTAGTAAAGCTTGTAAACACCAGACCATACCTTAAAGAGAGATATCCATGAGTCATGTGAAAATGAACTGAGATTTCAGACCGGTATGTGGGATCAAAGAAGGCTGGGGGAGGAACGTCTGATTTATTCTCTTAATTGTCATGTTTCAAATTGTCTGAAGATAGTTTAAACTGGAAAAATAAGACCCACAGAAAACGACTTTTTTTTCTGCCCTAACCATACTTAAAAACACTACCATCCACCACTACCATCTTTCCTTAGCTCTTGGTGGTCTAACTGCTCAAAACCTGAACATCTCTCATAGGTCCAGACAGCAGATCAGTTTAATAATCAATTAACCCTTAGATGCATGGCTCATTCTATAAACACTTTTACATACCTTGGCTCATTAGCAACCCAGCGTGTAAAATTAAAAATATCAAGCCGCAAATGGCCATGACTCAGCAAACATTCATTTAATCTTTCTTCCATGATGAACAGTTTCTGAATGTTTTTAATGCTTTATGAATATTTTTTTTATTGAAATAATTCTTAATATTTCCTAGCCTAGCCTAATATTAGCAACTAGCAATAATATGTGAATAATATATACATTTTCAATGAGTCTATAACTATTACATAACTGAAGTCGCTTGTGACCTTTCTTGTGACAAAATGGTCATAAAAAAGAAATTTGACGTTATTTCAGGTTTATTTTTTGCAAATTGCTATGGATGAAAGTATGAGGCAAATCTAAAAGATTGCATCAAACAATATAAAAAAAAAAAAAAGTGATATCCTGGGTGACTAACGACCCGAGGTTTGCATCTGTGGATTAAGTTCAGGGTACCCCAGTTTTAATGGACTTTATCTTCATCCAGTAATATTTATGCTGCGTTCCATTTACCTTGGAAGTTGGGACATGGAACTAGGAATGACACCACACACAGAGTTCCAGTACAGCAAGTTGGAAAGCCATTTACCAATACCATGGACCCGTCTTGCTCCACCCCAGATATCAAGGATACTTCGCCATACAAAACCAATCCCATGATTCATTGCACCCCAAGTACATTCTTATAAGGCAAGTTCGCAAGACCAGTCTTGCCAAGACCACAAATATGATCTTTGCATCCTTGGTATTGAGATTCACCCACAGCTATAGACCAGTATAGATCTGAGATCCTCCTTCCTTGTTCTGGGTAAGTGGTGCCATGTTTGTAATCCTCAAATGGCTTCACTGAGGGTGAACTGTGAGCATGAGGCAGTCATGGAATGGAACTTCTCCAGTAAAAAAACGTATATCTTGTAAATAGAGTATCATTGAAAGTAAATTTATTCAGGAGACTCTACAGAATGTCACGACCGGGGATATCGCAACGGGAAGGAGGCAAGGGAGTCCAGGATACAGGGAAATACTCGGGGGTTTAATGAGGGTTGAACACAGACTGGAGCACGAAACTAACATCCACGGCAAGCAACGTCAATGACAGACCTGGGGAAACAGACTTGAACGCGGACTAAATACACCGGACAGACTAGATCAAACAGGAAACAGCTGGTAAGAAGCGGGATTCACACGAGGGTAACAAGGTGGGCGTGATCCACATGAGGGCGATACGAGCAGGTCATCACACTGAATCCAACAATACCCAATTGGGTAAGTGCTAAACATTCCCAGGTTAATCACTCCAGCCCTACAGAAATAAATTGTTAAAAATTTTAATTTCAGCTCTTTAAGTATGTTTTTAAGAATTTCATAGCCCAAAACCAAGCCTAAGCTAAATTCATATAATAAAAGTTAGTTGTTAGTGGTTATTGTTAGCTTCTGTTCATTTTTAGTGGTGTTTAGTGTTATGAAATTAAACTTTGGAGATAGTGGATTAGTGGTTATCAAAGCTAACTTCTCAGTTAGCTGTACCCACCACCAACAATAGCTAGAAAGACAGATATACAGTATAGCCAAGCTAGTCTGCTTGTAATTATTTGTGAGCTCTGTTGAAATGTTGCATTTGAAATCCCCCACCACATCCAGATAAAATAGCTAATTTTACCTTCACTCCCCTGTAGCTAGCTAGTTCCACAGTCACTATTTTATTTGCACACATAAGCCCACTGAAGGTGACGGATGAGAACAGAAAAGGGGTGTGTGTTGAGTGTGAGGGCGGGGCTGTGGGGTGACATTACTTTCTGATTTGTTGAGTTTCTTGATGGCAACTGCTGGAAGGAACGCCAAGCTGCAGGACACAAGAAATAAACTTGCATGTTATTATTATGTATGAACACTGCTCTGGCCCCACTTTAAAACCTTGGTTAAGGGTCTTACTCTAGGGCCCAATGGAGATCGTTCTGCTTAGCGTGGGATTCAAACCAGCAACCTTCTGAGTCACAATCCACAGGTCCAGACTGCAAATTTGCAGTTGACGACCAGTTACCAAAAAATCCTTGTATCTGTTTGGGGTGAAAGTCACACTGTCTGTTCCAGGTGTCAATGTTTAGGTTGAGAACCACAGACTATAATGAAGGGAAGGAGAAGCAGCTTTGTGCAGAGGCTGTGTTTCCAGACAGCTGATCCACTGAAGTGCAGCCTCCCAAAGTCCTTCACTGTTTAAGCCGCTTGCCCATTTGATTCATCATGCACCTGCGGTTGAGATAATGGGCATTACTGCTTCAGATGGGCAGTATGGGGTATCAGGCAGCTTCCTCACACTCCTGCTGAACGGTGCACTGATAAGATGAGAGTCCAGATGTGACCTAAGGGGGCAGCTGCCTGTGGCCTGCTGGAAAAGCCAAATTTTCCCCAAACGATTGTGCATTTCTTTTAAGCAGCGTTTCCCACTCCAGTCCTCAGCGACCCACAGTCGGTCCATGTTTTTGCTCCCCCCATGCTCCCTACCAGAGAGTCCACATATTTTTGCTCCCTCCCAGCTCCCAGGGTAGGAGCTGAAATGAAACAAAAATGTGGGCTGTCTGTGGGTCCACGAGGACCGGATTGGGAAACGCTGCTTTAAAGAACCACACTTAGCAGAATAAAATGTAATCCTGCTGCTCTCCTGCTATTGATTAGAAAAACTTTCATCCTTATAATTCATAATTTAAACTTCTAAAGCACTTATAATAACATCCGCTAGCGGACCTAACCTCCTTATCATATATTATTTAATGTTTAAATAAAAGGCAACAAAATGATCATAAAAGCATACAATTTTTCTCATTCATTTCACAGGTGTGTATAATATGACTCAGGTTTGTTGAACAGCAAGAGATTAGCCGTTAGGGTTCGTGGCGGTTTTTTAAATTTTCATTTATTCTTCATTTTAGTATTTTTTAAAGTGGGGGGTATAATAGGGGCCATAATTCATATAGAGCAGTCACCCTTATCATTAGCCAATGATATACTTTGAATCAGCAAGTGACAGGAGACGGGCCCCTTTGGGGGCCAATCACCTTTCATTTGACGCCACTGCCCCTGTACATGTCCATCACAGAAAGGTTTAACAGATACCTCAATCCAGCTTTTCCCTGTAAATATGACATTCCTGTCCATCATGAACCAGTAAGGAATGGGTCTAGAACAGCAATATACAACCAATCACAGGGCCGTTCTTAGATGTCACATGACAATTCTGCCCTGCATGGTGTTTCAGGGTGGCACAACCAATCACAGGGCCCCTCTTCAGTGTAACATAATGATTCTGCCCTACAGGGAATTTTGGGATGGCACAGCCAATCGCAGGGCTCCTTGTTTGCGTCACTTGACAACTCTTCCCCATGCGGTGCTTTGCAATGGCACAGCCAATTACAGGGCCCTTCTTTGGTGTCACATGACGATTCTGCCCCCATGGTACTTTGGGATTGCATGATTGTGTCGATATCCCTCGGGGCCCTCTCAGATTTCCTCCAGATTGATAGGCCCAGCGTAGGTGTCGTATCAAGTCTCTCAGTTTAACAGGAAGCTGTTGGCTGTCCATCAACACTGCCATTCATCACTCCCCTATTTCATCCTAAATCAGCTGAAGCTCCCCTCCCCTCACACCCCCGTGATGTCACAACCTGCTGTGTTATTCGGCTGCGCAGGCGGGCTGATCGGGAAACTAGGTCACCCTCGCTGTGTCGACTTGTAAACAACTTTATATTCATAAACATTTTAACCTTGGAACGAGAGATACAACAGAAAATATAAAGGACGGCCCACAGTGGGGGTATAGCTCACGGACTGAGGTGGAGGTCATTCTGGGCTTGTCCGCCATTTAGAAGGACCCCATGAGCAGTGTCACATGGGTAATGGGACTGGATAAATAGCACTGCTTAGCGATGCAAGGGGTAAAAACGACAGGGACACCGGAACGTTGATAAGGGATACTAAGCGGCATTTGTACCAGTGGAAACTTACAGCCAAGCCTGACCAGTGGCTGTACTGGCATTCGAGTATTTGAGTTGGGGTACTAACCTTTTTCTGGGAAACCCGGTAGCTGAGAACAGGGGCATGTTTGTTGTTTCAAAAAGTCACTTTTGGGGCCCCCGCCCCCCACTCAGATGTTCCAAAAGCTAAATAAATAGCTAGCATGTAGAGTCAGGGGATCCATAGCCATCTAGCTGGTTAGCAAAACATGCTGCCTGTGATGCACACAGATGCAGCAGATCAACGCTGTCCGATATGATGTTTGTTTGTTTATTTATTTGTGTGTTTATTTGATAACGCAAAGTTCAGCTTTAACTTTCATTGTACATCGTGAAACCCATTTATTTAATATTAAATTATGATGACTGTATGTCATCTACCAGGGGCCCCATACCTCAGGGGCCCCGTGGAAATGTGTGGCTGAGAAGCAGGACCTGTACCGTATGCTCCTGTACGTGTCCTTCATGGTCGTCTTTGAACTCCTGAGTATGAGCAACATCATGGTGTAGCTGACATGGGCTTGCATAGAGATTTTACTTGGCTTTGAAGGTACTGCTGCTGTTTTATAAGCTACATAGTGCTGAACGGGGAATTCAAAGCGGACTAGTCAGTTAATGTCACGAGCTGAATCATGCCCAGCACTGACAAAAATTGTTCAAACAAGTGCAAATATATCAGAAAATTAGCTCTCCATTATGAGACAAAATACGATTTAAGTAAAACTTATGAAAATAAATTGCTCAATATAAACTATATGGACAAAAGTATTGAGACACCTGACCATTACACCTAAAGGAACCTTTATGACGTCCCATTCTAAATCCATGGGCATCAATATGCAGTTGGTCCCCCCTTTGCAGCTATAACAGCTGCCACCCTTCCGGGAAGGTTTTCCATAAGATTTTCGAGTGTTTCTGCGGGAATTTTTGCCCATTCATTCAGAAGAACATTTGTGAGTTCAGGCACTGATGTTGGATGTGAAGGCCTGGTTCACAGTCTCTATTCTAGTTCATCCCAAAGGTGTTTGATGGGGTTGAGGTCAGGGTTCTGTAGGGGCCAGTCAGAAGCATGATTCGTCACTCCACAGAACGTGTTTCCACTGCTCTAGAGCCTAGTGGCAGCGTGTTTACACCACTCAATCCGACACTTAACATTGTGCTTGGTGATGTGAGGCTTGCATGCAGCTGCCCCGCCATGGAAACCCATTCCCTGAAGCTCATGGCAAAAATTTTTGAACTGGGGTTAATGCCAGTGGAAGTTTGGAACTCTGCAGTTATTGAGTCATCAGAACATCAACAACTTTTACACACTATGCACCTCAACAATCAACGACTCTGCTCTGTTACTTTACATGGTCTATCGCTTCGTAGTTGAGTTACTGTTGTTCCTAAATGCTTTTACTCTGCATTAGTACCACTTACAATTGACTGTGGAACATCTAGCAGGGAAGAAATTTCACAAACTGACTTATTGCAAAGGTAGCATTCTATGACAGTACCACGCTTGAATTCACTGGCCTCTTCAGAACGACCCTCTTCAGAACCACAAATGTTTGCAAACCTGACTGCATGGCTAAGTGCTTGATTTTATACACCTGTTGCAATAGGTCTGAATGAAACACAGAACTTCAATGATTAAGGGGTGTGTTCCAATACTTTTGTCCATATAGTCTATATTCAGATGTATTTAGTGGCATTAAAACCTCATGATACAAAAATATAGATTCAGATGAGACTGTGAAGTTTGAATATAGTTTACTGCTAGTTTAAAGAATGCTGGTTAGTTCCCCATTTAAGAACAGTGGCAGCTATAGCCAGTGTTCTATTTAAAGCAGGGGAAGAATAGATCATACCAAAAGACAATTAGAAAGGGGGTGTACTTCCTGTTAGTCTCGCCTCTCTTAGGACAACCTGCATTTAGTCTGTTATCAGTTCCCCACTGGTACTTCGACAGGTCGACTAGTACTCAGGTCAGCTGTCGATGCTTGTACTACAACGTGCAAGCATATTTTGTACCAACCTCAAAAGACTTGCTGCCAGTCAAGTATGCCTTTATATGTGTCTATCGGAAGCTCGGGGATATCACAGATATTGACTTTCATGAACTCGTAACCGGTCACTACACTACAGCAAAAATTAAGAGTGCAAAAGTTTTTACACAGAGCTCTGCTGTTATTCAGCACCTGCTCCTGTCCGGACTTCTCTCTCTCTCTCTCTCTTTCTCTCTCTCTCTCTCTTTCTCTCTCTCACTCCCTTTCACACACTGAGGCCTATTTAAGTCTTTTAAATAGTTAAATGTGCTTGGTACAGGATGCATCATCAACACAGAGCTCTTTGTGCACTAAGCAATTGATGTTGTTGTGCTAACATAGCGCTTGATTAGCCTTATTAGCAACTCTATGCTTCGTTTTAGCATTAGCTCTCTCAGGTCACGGTTGCCAAAAGCCTCTAACTATGCCATCATAGCTGAGTTAACTGGCACTAGTCCAATATAAGCTAGCTATTCATCAGCACGCTAGTTAGCCGCTATTTCGGCTTTCCCCTCCACCTCCCGCGCGGCGCCATCTGCCCCTGAGCTAACAGAACATCAGCTGGCCTTCAGCGGGGCCTGGAGGACGGGTCCACGCATTGGCATGGGTCAGGATACCGACCTGACTGTCTGCGCCGGCCCACGCTCGGACCTCTGGATCACCGGAGCAGAATCTCCCACCTCAGCCACTGACTTCCATCATCAGAACATTTTCAGATATTGTATGGAACTTCATTTGTTATTTTTACTTTTTGGACAGTTCATTTCTGCTTGGTTGCCTTTCTTTGAAGGTTTTCACTGTAATGTTCATTTTTCTCTTTATTGATTTTCTATTTTTTGATTCCCTCTGTGAAAAGTATAGTAAAAGTACTTCTGAAAATGCATTATTGTAAATAATATTTGATCATGTGAACTTTTCGATTGTGATCTATTTCTTGCTATTTCTGTGTTTGTCATTGTGGTTTTCATGTAACAAATTAAGAAAGACTGGCCATTTTTGCAGCAACGCTTGATTGTGGTAACTCTAAAACATCAGGCACAGACTATTAGCATGTTGGATTGTAGCTGGGCTACATGTCATTGATAGCCTGTCAGCATGTTGGATTGTAGCTGGGCTACATGTCATTGATAGCCTGTCAGCATGTTGGATTGTAGCTGGGCTACATGTCA
>JAODLD010000044.1:14315205-14331548 GCA_026781065.1 Mormyrops boulengeri | reverse complement strand
CCACCCACTCCCCCCCCTACACACACACAGCTTTAATATCCCTCTCTAATTCTTTAACTTTAATTCTGTTTTCCAGCAGTGCGGTGGGCCCAAAATTCCACACCTAGCAACGGGCATAGCAACCGGAGAATGGGGGTTATTCTTATGCATAGACACCTGTTTGAAACTGAATGCTTATGCCTTGGCAGGTGGAGAGGAAGTACGTCGGGAAAAGGTGTGGGGGGTGGGGGCAAGTACACAGCGAGTGATAGAATGGAAATAGCTTGTCTTGACCTGCGAATTGGCCGCCGAGAGTAACATGTATTTTAGGAGGAATTGGAAAAAATGACTACAGCGTTTCCGAGACTGATAGGACACAAATAGACCTGCAAACCGGGAGCAGAGCAGAGCCCAGGACACTGAGACAGCATCATTAGGAGTCGTATGGTGCACGGAGGGCCACATTTCTGTAGGAAACTTCTGGATAAACACCATACGTGATATATTTTAAAGTTAGTTGGTCTTCCACGGCTGTCATTCTTAGTTTCCTTTGCCATTGTGTAAAGGGGCTTTTTTATTGAAGAAATTTAGATAGGCTATTAAGCGTGCAACACCTTCTGGAATAAAGCGGCCCCCTTTTGATTACTAGTTGAGGCACCCCATGGCAGGCCAACAAAAAACATCAAAGCAAGGTTTGAGCAAGCCACCTTCAGTTCATGGAGCAGAAGTAACACAGATCGGTAGTCATGGTGGATTCTCCTCAGAACTAGGTTAAGGATACTGGACGTTTTTATTAGTTGTTCAATGGACACCAAACAAAAACACCATTTCAGTGATGATGGTTACGGAGCTCGGATGGCAGTGTCACCAGCCCCAGTCTGGCCAAAAAGGTACAAAGAGGTTGTAGGAACAAACACAACCAGTAATCCATGTTGGGAGTCTTCTTCAGATATTCAGGTGGTGCATGGTTCAGTGGGTCGGGCCTCGGTGCTTGTGAGTGGAAGATCGCCTCTTTGAATCCTGTGCTCGGCAAAATAGCCGCATCTCCACTGTGTCCTTGAGGAAGGCCCTAAAGCCTCAGAGGTGCAGGATAGACAGTGAAATTTTACTCAGACCCCAAGGTTCACTCTCACCTCTATATGTGCGTGTGTCTTTAAAAAGGAGAGCATGATGGGATATCAGAAAACTAAAGATAAAGGTAGAACTCTAAGGAACCAATGTCATGTCATTTAGGTACTGAAACAGTGCCTCCCCAAAATAGAGGTGTGACTTTAGAATGGCAGAGAGTCTAAGTGTGAATTTAATTCAGGAGACAGCACCTGGCACTGGCATCCGGAGGTACTGCAATATTTTCGACAGTGTCTCCATGTGATCCAGCTCAGTGTTGCTGATGCTAATCCCAGGGGCGACGCTACACGCTATGGCTAAGCGCTTCATCGCAGCACCCACACATCACTCCCCACATTAATCAAAGTAAACCGAGCCAATTAGGAAACTGATCTGCGCCAGCCCGATGAAGCCGTGTTCAAACCTCGGAGCATCTGCCAACAAGAAAATCCGGCACAGTGGACACCCGGCTCGTCCACCTGACCATAATAATTATTAAAATGGCACCGATTTCAAATTAAGTTGTTTTCTGGAAAAACGTGCATGTGAACGGCATCACCAAAACTGTTCTGAAAAGAGCTTTACTACTAAGGAAATTAGGTGGTGTCCCTTAACAAGGAAAAGGAAAAGATATCGAAGGGAACAGGCAATCCTCTTCAATACCTAACCGCTATGCACACAGGTGGCGGTAATTACTGAGGTTAAGCTCTAACCAGTGGGGGAGTATCGAACGCTTCGCTTATCCTGGGTCGACACAAAACTGACGGTAGGCCTACCTGTGGTTCTAACCTGCTGAAGTAATTAAATTCCCACAGTAGCTGTGAGGAGAGGCCATCTTGTCCTAGTAGCACTTTATTTTATTTACCGGTGCCTCTAATGGAGTAGTACAGCCTCTGAGAAAAAGAGAACAGGGTCCTGTCACATTAAAGAGCTTATGATAAATTTCAGAGGCCGTCCTCTTTGCTTTCATTGTGGCCGTAGCTACCTTTGGCAGTTGGAATGGTCTGTCGTACAGAGCTGGGAGGATATAGCTGGCAGCAATCCCTGTTCTGCAAGTGCTTACCCAGCACAGAGCGGTGGAGCGCCTGGAGCCTATCCCAGGAATGACAGGGCAAAGTAGGATACATCAGAGGGGCCATACAAACGAAATTCACCTGCGCCGGACGTGGGAGGAAACCAACGTGAGGTGTGAGGCGATCAAGGTACCTGCGGAGCCACAGCGCTGCCAGCAGAGTGTTGCTGACAGGGGAGATTGTTATGCTGAATAATTAATAAGTACCACTTCCAGACAGCATCTAGAACATTCCACCGTATTCCTACCCCACAATCCCACTTGGGATCTGAGGACATTTGAGGCAAATTGTGAATTTCATATATGAAGCAGGGTTAGCAGAGCTGTCTGTTCTGATGTTGAATAGTCCACATGTTTTAGACCATTTATACTGCATTTGTTTAGCAGATGCTTTTATCCAAGGTGACATACATTTTTGAGAAAGCAAGGTCAGCCAGTCTCTTGAAATTAAGGGTCTTGCTCAAGGGCGTAATGCTGACATTACCCTGCAGAGCCTGGGATTTGAACCAACAGCCTTCTGATCACTGACACAGCGTCTTAACCCACTGAGTTACACACAGTCCCCTAGATGTCTGGAGGGGGTGTGGCCTTGCCAAGAGGGATAGTCAGCTAGACTCCACCTATCATTCCTTCCTTATAATATATATAAACTGGTCTGTTTTTTCACCCGAGCCCTTAGTACCCTCTACGGAGCTGTATGAGCCCAAAGCTCTTCCCCCATTTGTTTTTCTTTTTTTGTTTACTTGCTCTGCTCTGTCTGGCTCATTCCTTTCCGTTCCCCAAATAAAGAAGCCATTTCCAGACCGGGCTCACGTCCTTTGCTCCTGTCTACCATCCCGACTGCCTGTATCTAATGAGACAGCCAAGGGATCGGGTCTAAACTGCAAACTGACCCTAAAATGAAAATATTCCTAAAAATGTTGAACGGCGTGTAAAACAGGAACTCAGTATAATTTTTGATCCATGCAAGAAATGTGGCAGAAGCTTAACCACCCTCCGCCCCCTATCCCACCCCACCTTTTTGGCCGGAGGCAGTAACTGTATGAAGCTATTATGACAAAAATTATCTTAAGGAACTTACAGCTGAACTAAATCAGTTGCCATCCAGGAAGTGATCCATCTTCATTTCAATACGTTACACCTAGACAGGGGTTTCAATCACGCGTCATTACTGATGTGTGAAGAGGCAATGGAACCACCACACACTTCATGAGATCAATCCGTCAGCGGCGTCCTCCACTGGAATGCCAGGCTTCTGCAAGCAGCCGCTGATGGAGAATTTTAATTGTTTTTTTTTGCGGGGGGGGGGGTGAAGGCGGTTAATCTGGCTTTGGCTTGCAATTATGAATAGATATACCATGACCAACCTATTATTCACATGACGGAGCTGCAGGTTCGAGTAAGCACAGTTTTTATGGTTTGTGGGAACTGTAGGCAAATGAATAGGGTGACCCTGCATTGGATAAGCTGGAATCTCATATCGCGGTGGTGAATAGTACTTCCATCTGCAGTACTTTTGTTGGTATTTTTCAAAAAGCATGGGTAGATTGAGATCCCAAGGAGCCTTTGATCACTGCATCCAAAATCAACCGTGTTTGTCATGACGAAAAGGGCAGCGCTTTTAAGAGGAGAGCTTGGGAATTCAATCACACACCCTTGTGGCAGGCACAGAGAGCAGGTGCAGCACAAGGTCATGTCTCTGCATACAGTAGATCGGGCTGCATCTCCGGAGACACACTCTTCAAACAAATCAACTTCAAGCCTGTCCATCAGCCAGTCTATTGAATGTCTCTGTACTTCCTTTCCAGCACGTGTCACGCGGCCATATCGCGTGTCTGCCACTGTCAAGGTTAAGTAAGGGACTGCATTGAGCAAACAGATCATCCAGATCATCTAGGATGTTTTTCATTTGTTATAACAAATTATATTTTTAATCAACCTCTAGCAGCTAAGTTCCTATATGCACACTACTCCTCGTTAATTTTACATCTTCCAGATGTAAACTATCTTACAGACAGAAAATACAATTACTATTAACTGATAAAAATTCTTGCCTTATTTGATTGTTTTAATTTGATTTCTATTCTTTTTTTTATTGATTCAATCTTACATCTTTTTCTTTTTGTACAGGCAGTGCAAAGGTTACAAATGAGATCTGTTCCCTAAGTCTATCTTTAAGTCAAATTTATAATTAATTAATTAATAATAATAATAATAATAATAATATGGAGATAATGACAATAACTGCAT
The DNA here is from genome assembly GCA_026781065.1 of Mormyrops boulengeri. NCBI lineage: Eukaryota > Metazoa > Chordata > Actinopteri > Osteoglossiformes > Mormyridae > Mormyrops > Mormyrops boulengeri. The sequence continues at coordinate 14,327,140 of JAODLD010000044.1, read as the reverse complement.
GCAGTACTGTTATGTACCTCGAGCCAACAAGCCGCTAAAGTTGCACAATGTTTTCATGAGCGTCACGAAGTAGCGCATGCGTTTCTTGTTATGAACCATTGTATATAACCACAATTTTCAATTTAATAGACTTTATGACAGTTGGTTCACAAGTACAAGTTGTCTGTGAGTTGGACGTTCTAACCTTGCAGACTGCGTTTACTATTTTCTTTGTATATTTCCTCTGAGTAAAATCTAGAAAGATAGTGGCAAATAGAAATTTATTACACATATGTACTGAATATGTTTATGTACGTGAGAAATAAAACTTGACCACTACAACAAATGTTTTATTAAAAAAAAAGTGATTTATATTTCTGAGACTAAGTTTCTTCTGTGTTATGAAGTGATGAATATCATCCAGATGTTGAGGTGCTCAGGGATTTGAGCAATTTACAGATGAGGAGATCAGAATCATGTGACCTCCCACAGAATCATGTGACCTCCTACAGAATCATGTGACCTCCCACAGAATCATGTGACCTCCCACAGAATCATGTGACATCCTACAGAATCATGTGACATCCCGTTCTTGTAGCACTCTTGGCTGAATGGGATTCAAACAAAAGTCCCAAGAGATCAGCTGTTTGTACCTGTGTGGAAAGGGCTTAATTGGTGAATTGCTTTGGTAGAACATCCAGCTGTAGAGCTGTGAAGGGGAATTTCAGGGTCGCTTCATGTAAAAGATACCCAATTAAGAAATTAAATAAATGTAATGTGTGGTTTCATGTGACATTTACATCAAATTAGTATGGATTATAGGATGTAAGTAGGAGGCTGAATGGGTTCTTTTAAATGGAAAATCAGAAAATGTAACTGATGGAGGGGAAAGTAAATGATAGGTTGCCTGGGTCTTGTGACTTGACTGGGTTTGACTTCAGTTAACTCCTGAGGGAGGGCGTGCCGACTCTTATCCCAGTGTTGGGTCTCAGATCCATATCGCTGTCTGAGCGCCGAGGATTCAGACTCCGCTTCTGTGACAATAGACTGGAAATTTTGCTATTTCTGGTCGACCTCGAAGACTAGTGAAGGGGTCATGTCTTTGACAGCAGTCAATGCGAGATTAAACAGTTACCGCCGCAGGTCCTTAGGTGACTGAGGGTATATTGTTGGGGGCTGGCAGTGGGGCCACCCTGATATTGTAGTTTTTATGGATGTGAATTTGTACCCAGTCACAGGAGAGGCTGTGCTGTTGTACCTTTGAAAAATATACATGAACAGAATCACTTCAAGGACAAATCTGTCATGATAATAAGTACACGTATCTGTGTATTGACTCATTGGCTTGAAAGTAACACATCGAAGACTTGAATCAGCTCATTGAAGACATCATGTGATGCTGGCATGTCTATTTCATTACCTTTCACTATGTGAATGATGGATGATTCCCTTTTTTCTATGGTACCAATGACACATTTCAGCTTGCACAAAGTTTAACACCAATTATAATAACATAGGTCATTCAGGTGTAATATAGTAAACATAGCAATGAGCTAATTCGTCGTTTGACTGTTCTTTTAGCTTATGGGAGTTTTGTTCTGAGGGCAGAAAGAAAAGTGATTGGTTCTGAGAGATAACCAATCACATTGTAGAGGAGGTGGGTCCAAGCCACCAGAGGAGGATCTACCAATCACATGTCTTGGTCCTACCTCCCCAACTTGCTTGGACCCACCTCCTCTGTAATCTGACTGGTTATCTCTCTGAGTCAATCATTTTCCATTCTGCCCTCAGAATATTTTTGTGTAAGTAAAACTCCTACAAGTATTCTTTTAAGGCCTGTGATTTCTCAATTCAGACACTGACCCAAATGCTCAATCAGAGCTAAAATTGAAACAGGTCAAAGTTCTCTTTACCTGCTGATAGGTTACAGTACAAGGTAGTGGTGCAACTGAATGTCTGGTTTAATGATACGTTAAAAAGCAATGTTTTCCAAAGTTAAATACTTGGGTTGGAAGGATGATGAAATCCTGGCTCTTCGCAGAGCTGTCTCGATAGGCAAAACGATCTTGGCTGGCTAGAATCAGGGAAGATTATTCTCCTTATCATCAAAATTATAAATAGAGACAGTGGCTGGGATCTCACCGTTATTTCACTGTTATACCGTGTCAGGAGTATTCAAGTATGAGCCAGCTTCTCAGAAAGGGCTGCCAAAATATTTGTTCCAGCTCAGCTGTAAGGTGGGAACATGAGAGCTGGTCTCCCCAGAGACTGACCCCCTGTTCCCCCACACCCTCAAACCACGCACACAGCTTGCCACCGCCACTGTGGGGAAGCATGCTTTTCTGATCAGGAGCAATCATCGAGTAACGGTGGATCTGGCGGAAATATCTTACAAATAAAAGAGTCCCGGGAAGGCACAGCGTGGTGATTTAATACTGTACGTCGGAGGACAGTGTCATTTAATCCTTTTCAACCCCTGACACACCACTTTTGACATTTCTTTGAAAGGTGTGTGTGACTCAGCAGGTTAGGCGTCTGTTCCTGTGTTCAGAAGGTTGCAAGTTTGAATCCCAGGAGTAAGGTTCTTAACCTACTGAAAAATGTGCCAGGGGTGCTGGATAAATGATTGACCTTACACTCAAACTGCAAGCTTTGCTCTCACCTCTGTATGTGTCACGGGGGTGCTGTGTGGCTCAGCAGGCTGTGTCTTTGATCAGAAGGTTGCTGGTTCAAACCCCCGGGTCAGCAGAGTAATTTCACTGTTGGGCCCTTGAGCAAGGAACTTAACCTCTGATTGCTCCAGGGACTGTCTGACCCTGCATTCTCCAAAAAAGATTTTTTTTTCACTTTGCATTAAAACATTTGCTAAATACAAAATTTTCAAAAAATGTATCACAGACGGCAAGATTGTATTTGTGAAAACCTGTGTATTTGAACAAATGGTGAATAAAGCATTGCTTTGCTTCTAGCTGTTATTCTCTATTTCCTATTTTTTAATGCTTAAGTTTAATTTGAGTCTGATTCTCCTCTTACTTTTCATTCTAAATATTAATTTTAGAAAATAAAAATACTTCATTTTTACACCTCTGGATGAATGTCACCCCCCGGCAGTACAACAGCTGGACCTCCTACGGGATTTTGTCTGTAATCTTGAGCTCCATGAAGTTCTTAGTCTGCATTCCGCCTTTTGCCATTTCTTCCCAGAAGACCCTCTCGGCGATTAGGATCCTGTGCTCCTCTGGATGATCTAATTGCCATCTTATGATAATGATTATGGTGATGATAATTACATTTAATAATAATAATAATATCGGCTCAATCCTGAAACAGTCAGAGATTGCTCTCCTTATCGACGTAAGATGGTTCCCATCAAACCCAAGTATCTCCTCTCCATCCATTCTGCCTCTGAGAAGCGAGAATGTGCGGAATATTACTGAGTAAGCTGCTGAGCTGAGGATTGCACCCTTATTGCAATTGTAATTTGTTAAGGAAGTGTCAGTATAATTTAAATTATTTTCCTGTAAGACTAATTACAGCTGTGATTAGAAGGAGGAGAAAAAATGCATGTAATTTCCAGTGAATCTAATAATGTTTTAATAATGCATGTATGCGGAGGTTTGCTGTAATTGCATGCAGATCCATTAATCTAAAATAGACTGACGCTGGCTAATTGCTATCTCAATTGCATCTTCATTGCGGCTGTTTTGTAACCCTGTATCACATCAGCTCTCTCACATGTAGCACCTTGGGGACAGTCGATCACCATTCTCAAACGGTGTGCATGACATCCATGATAGATTTCCTGCTGGGAGCTCCGTTCTCAAATAAGAAACACAATCGGATCCAGATTCCTACCCCGTGAAGAGCCACCTTCATCAGGACTCCGATTTTTTTTTTTTCTCGGAAACCAGTGCAACATTTCTGCTTAATGATGTAAAAGATCGGGTAAATGCATCACAGATCTGGCCTCATCAATCACCATGGAGTGCGCTTCAGCTTACGGGGGTTGGGCGGTGGTTAAATGACTCTGCAGCAAGTAGAAGCTGTTTGTAATGAAGCCTTTTCCCGGTCTATATTTACACCTCTCTGGATAAGTAATTTGCATTAAACCTTTAAAATAAATTATTTAAATTCAATTTCACACTTGGGGGAAAAAAAAACGCGACACAACACATGCAAACAGGAACGCGGTCAGCCTTCACGAAGCAAGCAGGCGACTTTTATTGTTTGTTATGACGCTTGTTTTTATTCCATTTAACTTTTAATTATGCGTATATGTGTCTCGGCTCTGTGACTGGAGCGCTTTATTAGGGGTATGGGAAGAGAGCGCATTTAGCGCCTTCACACAGCGAGCACCGCGCTGTCATCCCCGGCGGGACCCAGATGACGGCTGCCTCATAAGCAGTGACAGAGATCCCAAGCCTCGGCGCGCTGTTTTAATACGCTCGGTGCTTATTTCGGGTAATAATTCATCTGATTACATAAGTCAGAGAGTGGAGGGTGGTGTTTATCACCTACCCAAAACGGAACTTTATAGCAAGGTGGTGAAATAAAAATCTGCATGCACATTTTGAAGAGTGTCCGTGATCTTTACGGTTTCTTCATTATTAAATAAGCCTGTGGAGGTTTTTGTTTATTTGTTTTTTTTCTAATGAAGGTGACTGATCCCCGCCCCTCGTGTGATTGATTGTTGAAAGTACAATATTATTCGACTTTTTTGACTCTACAGTTTGCCGTTTCAAATAACTTCGATCCAAGTTACAAATCAAAACAAGGGGGAAACACCAAGGATAGGCGTTTTTGACAGTAGCTGAATATATCTGAAAAGGCATATATAAAAACATTTTGATTCTCATCACTATCCTCTTAGAAAGACACGAAGATCTACGTCAAATAAGAGATCAGGAAAAGTGCCTCTCTTCTTTTATTCTGCTAATGAGAGGATACCATTCTGATAAAATATTTATTGGCTGGTTTTGCTCTGAGATGCTGCATGTTTCACATAATCAACCGGCGTATCGTACTGGCCGTGTGCCCACAATCCTTTGCGCCCCGTTTGACTGACAGCCGCTGACATGAGCAAACCCCCAGGCCAGGTGAGATTAGCTCTGCAGTATATTAACTGTACTCACTCTCACGGAGTAATAAGCATCTTCCGCTTCAGTTACATTCAAATTACTGCGTGTAAATGTTTGTCCTGGGAGATGAATGCAAACCACAGCACACAGGCTTTACAGACCTGAAACGGAGGAGCGTATGTGATTGCAGATCATGATGCTGTAACTCACGGCTGACTAGACCAGCGCGGCACCGCACTAATTAATAATGTATACAAACCCGCAGCTCTCTGTTAAAGCGGGCGCCACTGCACATTTTACCCCAAACTTCATAGAAAACAACGTACAGTACAGGGTCTTTTTCAAACTTTCCTAAATTGTTGAATGTGTTTATTTTGTAATTATTTCCTTGTTTGTTTAGTTTCTGTCTCCCTTCTCTCATTTCTGATTCATTTATTAAAACTATTATTTCTGTTTATATATTAGGACACCCAGACTTACGGTTTCAGTAAAAAAAAAATCCAGTTAAAACTGAATAAACAGCTAAACGGAGGCAGTTAACTCTGTTTCCATCGGGCTTAGAGACAGTAACAAAACAGAACATACCACCGCCAGCCATTAATTCCTTTTATTTCAATATGCCAGTCTATCTACATATATAAATATTCAGTTTAATAATATGCTATTTCAGATAGACTCAGGGAATCCTTTTGCTGTTTTTTAAGTCTGAATTGTGTTTCCATTCACAGAATGAGCACAAACACCCTCTGATCACCCTGCAGTTAAATTCAGCCTTATTTGGCAGACTCATATTTGGATGATCTACACCATGGTTCCTTCAACTACGGTTGGCGAGGCAACTCCCTTCATTTGACTAGCCCCTCTACCAGCACCAGCAGTGCATATGGTCTGGCCCTCTACACATCCTTCAGAATAATATGCATATATGCGTAATGAAATATGTAGCAAACCAAATGTGGGTAGCATCCGCAGAAACATTCAAATCAAAATAAAATAATAAAAAAAAACTTTAGCTACTACATCCAAGGAAATGCGTCCCTGTTACGCAGACATCCTACCTCTCCCGGCAAGTTAACAGCAGTCCCCTGACACCTGCAAAGGAGGCACAATACCGCAGAAATCTGTCATTTAGCAGTGGTAAAATGAGCTGGCAAGAAATTTTACTTCTGGAACACCACCCCAACTGTTTGGCAAATATTACCACCAGCAATGCCCTCCCCCCCATCAACAAATCTTGCTGCCACGTACCCCTTGCCAAGGTCAGCAAATTAAAAATTTTCCCAATCACCCCTCCCACCTAGCATTCAGCCTGGGCAGTGTCTCATTTTTAATACCATCATACTGTACAGACATTATACTGCGGTATACGGTATTTTAAAAAGCAACACTATTCTTGTGTTTTCTGATATCTCACATTCAGTCCCTCCCGCCTTCAGTCTGTCCCCATGAAAGTTTGAATGGCACTGAACTGGCCCTTTGATTGAAAAGTTTGCGGAGCCCTTCTCTGCACTGCATATCACCATAATCCATTAACTTCCTGGTGTCATTCTCAGCTCTCACTGTCTAGGTCTTCTGTTTTTTTTTAGCCCTGGATGAACGGCTCATTAGCCTTGACTGATCCATTGATATGAATATATCACATAATTTAAATAGCGTTTAACCAAAAACATGCTACTTCGGGACTATTTTTGATCACCTATAATTGTGAAATTGTTAATGGGGACTTTTTTTATCTCTGAAATTAATCATTCGGAAATATCATTATTTCTATTACTTAATTAAAGTTAAATTCCATTAATTAAGCTATGCATACTAATGAAAGGAAAATACGAAAACTGGAGCAGCATAAAGATGGAGGTAAGGAATCGCTGAAGGGAGGAGAATCGTACCCATTTGGATCGCTTTGGATCTGCAGGAACACCCGTAAATATCTGACCTACAGTGTGCAAAATACCCGTCAATATTCGGGGGGGTCCCCATCTCCCTATTGTGCAATGCCGATCTTGAGACCCCCTTAAAATTTTGCTTTTGAGGCTTTTGGGGGGGGTCTCATGAGTTAACCGGGGGTGTCAGACCCCCCGTATTTCGCACACTGCTGACCTACCTTACCCGTGCACTGACCTGCTCTGTCTTCATCTGCTCTCCCTTGGTTATACGCTCCTGTCAGTACACACTGCTGCTTTATACTTACGCTTGTCTTCTTGCCCTCCTGCATGGTGTTTGGATTTGAATTGCTTTTTTGATGTTGGGTTCTTGCGATCTTTTGTGATGCACTGTATTGCTTTTGGTCCTATGCTAACCTCTAACCTAGCAGCACTCATACCTGACCTGGCTGCCTGACAGCTAAATGCTTGTGTATTATCAGTGTCAGTTGTATGTCGCTTTGAACATCTGCTAAGTAGATGAATGTAGATGACGTGTTTGGAGTCTACATGTTCTCCTTGTGTTCACACTGGTTTCCTCCAGGAACACTCCCAGCTCCTTGCTGCCAAAGAGTCTCCCGCCACCTACGACTGCAGGCCTTTTTTAAGACCAAAAGTATTTATTCTCACGCTAATTTGTAATCCTTCCAGCAGCTCTGAGGAACAGACGGCCTGTCGTCCCTGTCCCTCCCACATAACCGACTACCTGGAGAACATCGCCGGCAGCAACCTGAAATTAACCACGCAAGACAACTGATATCTGCCTCTTCTCCCACTACCTGTCTAATGCTGCGGAGGAACGGACTGGGCGGTCTCCCCGACATACAATACAGCCTCCCGTCAGTGACAGCCTCACCAGGTCCCCTTCCATAGCGTACGCTGTCGCAGCTATCAAATAATCACCTGAATGCCAGTCATTCCAATGCAAATTTATTAGATCCAAGATAGCATTTCCTTGGTTCCTGTTTTTATTGGGTTCTTGTTTTTATTGTCGTGTCTATTCTTTTATTATTTACGTATTTATCTATCTGTTTATCTATGCTTGTTTATTTATTTATAATTGTCTTCCATGTCTTTTGTCCCTTTATTTTACACGTAGTTTGGGTGAGGGTTGCAGTAGCGGTGGGTTGATATTGTTTATATTGTGTAAAACACTTTGTGTTGCATTGTGTTTGCAGGAAAAGTGCTGCATAAATAAAGTCTGATTGATTGATTGATTGACTGAACGTATAAGTAACACGAAGACCCCTTCAATCTGACTGTTCCCAGCTTCAAAGACAGAAAAATACAGGAAGCCTTCAAATAATCTTTTTATGCTGCACCGACACCTAGTCTAACTATCACAGATTGTAGAGGAACACCGGTGGAATGTTCTAGAAACATGGTATGGTTACTGCTGTCTGACTGCTTTTGTGCACCTTTTTACCATGAAACAAAGCTGTTCCATATTATTTGCAAGACAGCCCGGTTTCTGCCAATCAATAAGCAGTTAAATCAGCCAGGAAACTGAGCTGAGTTTCCTGTTAATAAGAGCTGGGCTTAACAAATGTCAGACACAGCATCGCCAGTGAGAGCCTGCAATCAACTGCTTATTATTACTATTAAGTGGCAATGGGAGGCGGAAGCCTTCAAACCTTCACAGTCGGTGGGATTACTGTGTCCTGCCAATCACCATCCGGCTTAACCGGTGCCATTCAAACCATATTACACTGGAAACAGGTTATAAACCATTCGGTGACCAGCATGGCGGAATAATCCCACCCACTATGGTTTTAGAAGCCGCATTTCTCAGGCTACCAGAAATAAGGGCAGGATTTTAGCGTGTGTCGTTAACGAGGATTATTTTATGAAAGCACATTGGAACAGAAATTAATTAAAAGAGGGGTGGGATTCTGCCGATTGGACCTGTAGTGTTTCAGGATCCGGTCCGATGTCTGGGGCGCCAGGCAAAGCTGATGCCCTTGGGTAACCTCAGTGGTATGGGAGACGCCTCTGAAATTAAACCGCAGTGACAGTAATTATAATAACAAAAGATGTAGCCAGCTAGTATGCTAATCAACAGAATTATGAGAACAGAATTGTATTAATAATGTGTAATTAATATTAATGTGCTAATATGGTGAGTTTGCATGTTCTACTCTGACTACCTCCTACAGTCCAAAGATATGCAGTTAAGGGAATTAAATTTTTTGAATTAATGAAATGAAACTATATTTGCCATTTGTAGAAGTACATGGGAATTATTTAGTTTTTGCATTTCTCATCTTGCTTTTCTTTTTAAGACATGCCCACACATATGTGGTGGTAAAGCGTGGATCTGGAACATTTTTGGGCTAATTACCTGAGCATGGGATTCAAACCAGCAGCTTTCTGATCCCAGGCACAGAGGCCCGACTGACTGAGTTACACATCACCCCCTGTGTTGACTGTATTAACCAAATTACCAATAGTGTGTGAGTATGTGAGTGTGAGTTTGTGTGTGGTACCTGTGTCAGACCCTCATTCCCAAAACGAGCGCTGTCTCTGAGCAGGACAAGACAGTTCTTCGGATCATCTCACCCCCAGGAGGCTGGCATCTCACAAATCCAAGTCTTCCTCTCTTTTCTGCACGTTTTTTCTGTGACCTTTCCCTGGAGTCTAACATCTATGGCACTGACTTCCCAGCCATTTGTAATGTCAAGGAACTAAAAAGAAAACAAAGAACGTATTCCAACTTAGTTTGTGTGTTTTCAACGGGCTGATTAGTATAATATGTCCATTGGGTTTTCTTCTATAATATACTGTAATTTAGGCTATGAAAGTAAGACATAGCTGAATAATAGCTAATTAATTATTGGCTTTTTAGCATTATGTAGTAAAAAATGGGTGCCATCAAGTGTATAATTTTTGCCAGTCATTTCTGTGTCCAGGTATCCAGAGCCGGATCATGGCGGGCTGGGCAGCTATAGTATCTCGGACAGTGTAGGACATGACTCTGGCCGGGAACGCCCTGGATAAGATTCCCGGTCTTCACACAGGGAAACACCAACAATTGGAGACACCAGTGCAAACATAGCCAAACAAACTATGATTGTGGAAGGAACTGGTGGACCTGGAGGAAACCATTGTGAACACAAGGAGAACATGTAGACTCCAAACACGTCACAAACCCGTCACCCTGTCCATCATTTTTTTAATGAAAGGATTTGCTACTCGCTAGTGCTTTAGACAAGAATCTGTTGCTGTATGAGCAGACAGTGTCATACTGACTAGCGAATGCCTAGGAGGATCGACAGGTTGTGGTGAGTCTAAAAATAGACATGTCCTCTCAGGCAAAATCTACCCAACAAAGTGTGTTAAAAAATAGGTTATGTGAGAGAAGAACTGGGATTCGGTGTGCTCAGAAATGGGTAACAACCCAAAAACATCCCATCTTTGTAGCGGTAAAGGCCAGTGCTATCTGTTTTTTCTTACTGCACATAAATATTCCGTTAATTTTTAAATTATACTTAATTTTTAAATTAACTTATTTTTTTTTTTTCCTATTTCCAAAGATGTTTGTGTACTGTGTACTTTTAAATTCGTCTGTTCCATCTTTACTTGTTTGCACCATAAGTACTGTCTTGCATTTTGTCTTGTTTTGCACTATATATTTGTTTTGGCTGAACGTAAATGTCCTTGGCTGCTGTATATAGAAGAATTTCCTGCCGGGATCAATGATGTCAATGTGATCTTAAGAGGAAAGGTATCATGTTACACAGCCACAAGTTTGTGCTGAGGGCATGTAACAATGGTCTGTGTATAACAACATTCCAGAGCCGGGCCCACAGCCACGTCCCTCAGCAGCACCTTTTGCTAACTGGAGGGTCTCCTTTGATATATTTCTCTGGCTGGGGGTCAGAAGCAAATTTCAAGGGGCGTAAAAACCCGCAATTTTACAAAATGACTACTTGCCTGGCCAAAGCACTATGTTTTCAGCTAGGTGTGCCCAGCCGATTTGATCGTGTAGTGCCATCATAAAATCCTTCATGGCTGCTGTATCGCATCCGTCTGCGGGGGAGCGGCAAGCTAGCAAACGCTGTTGGGACAGCAGGAGTGTGCGGAGGGGTGGGATTGACATTATCAGCAGTAGCTGACAGGTCGCAGAGGGCTACCACTGATTAAAGATTCCCCGGCAAACAGAAAGAGATTATTTTCCGTCAGAAAGCGCCCCTTTTGGACGGACGGGTCGAAACCCACTTGGTAGACAGCGACGTCAAGACGGCAGAGAGGAGAACGCCGGAGCACTGATGGACAGCCTGTCCACGCGCTGTGGAGAGAGAGAGAAGCCAAGGGATGGAGATCAATTTCTGAGGTTGCACAAAAGTAGATTAGGTTTCTGGGGAAGAAGAAGGATGGTCCAATTTATCAGCAGATGGGGAAATAAGCTAAAATAAAGGATGTGGAAATAAGGGCGGAACGAAGAACATGGGATCAGAGGATGAGGTCGGGAAGAGTGACCGGGTCCCAGGGTGAGCTGGCAGCTTATGACTCTGTAATGAGGAGCAAAGATCAGAGGGAGGAATCAAGCCAGTAAACACTGGAGTCCATTAAACATCCTGACTGGAGGAAATGGATAAAAACATTACCGACGCTGCTTCTTTCTGTGGGGAAATTGGAGAGGAAGTGAAATATGCAGACAACAGGAAACAGTCAAGAAATACTTATAGGGACCTTGTTTTTTTAATGTTCCATTATGAATCGAAATTTTCCTGGGAATCGGCAACGAAGAGAATGACGTAGTAAGGCAACAATCAGAGAATCGATTAAACAGATAGCTGCTTGGGCATCCTCCATTGGATGTGTGATTCTCCTGCAGCCTGAGGACACAAAGACACAGAAAACATGACACAACCCAAATTTTTACTCTTTGCTGTGGGGGGGGGGGGGGGGGGGGGGGGGGGGGGGGGGGGGGGGGGGGGGGGGCGGGGGGGCGGG
>JAODLD010000044.1:14272480-14286328 GCA_026781065.1 Mormyrops boulengeri | reverse complement strand
CCCCGGGCTGGTGCCATCCGCCCGTCGGCCCCGCGCCGGGCCCGCCCCCGGCCCCCCCCCCGCCCGCCCCCCCCCCCCCCCCCCGGCACCGCCCGCCCCCCCGGCACGGTTAAGAACTTTATTCAAGGGCTCAATAGAGATGGGAACAGGGACTCAAATTCTGGATGCTCAGATTAAAGACCAGACACTTTACCAACTAAGCAATCTGGGCTCAGAAAGCTGAATGCTAGGATCCTCCAAACACCAGCAAAGATGAAAAGTAGCCTGTCCGTCAGAGAAAGTGACAAATATAGAATTTGATCTGTTACTGGTTTTGAGGAAAGCTCTGAAGATCAGTAGTTTTACTCTTATTATTTATAGTACTTAAAGAATATCGCAAAACACTAAAAAGTAGATTCCATATTTATCAGAGGCTGAATATATGCAAGAATTTTCAAGTCGCACAAGGATCTAATTTATCTATGTGTTGCATCGTACGTTTATTGTTTGGTGTGTGAAAAATTACCGGTATTTTTATTACAGTTATTTTTATTATTGTTATTATTCTAATGATGCCACCACTAATCAAATTAAATGGAATAAATTAAGCGTTACATTGGAATAGTAAAGAAAATCAGTACCCATTTGGGGCTGATAGCTTGGATTCAAAGCTGGGACTTCACAGAACAGCAAGCTATATAATCACCTACATCATGCCCCACCCAGGTCGAAACCACAAGCCCTAACTCCACCATGGAATCCTTATCCACACAGATCCCTGACTCTCCTGTGACTCCTGCATGCCTGCAATTCCGAGCTCTAACTTTTATAGCAAATTATTATATAATAATCCGACCACAAATGGGTGAACCCATTTGGTATCAATAAGAGATAATCAGAGCAGATTCTCTGGCCAGATCACGCACCATAGCTAGTGCAGTAATCGTTAGCACCCTCTTTTCAGACGTCCTGGGTGGGGACTGCATGACTGCAGCAGACGTCCTGGGTGGGGACTGCATGACTGCAGCAGACGTCCTGGGTGGGGACTGCATGGCTGCATAAAGCCTTTTGTTCTCTCAATGCTGCACCATCTACTGTATGTCAGTCCTATTTCCTGGACAGCCCGGGGCATTGATGGCGTCTCCCTACATGCCTCATGCACCGCCCCACGTTTCGTGGGCCATCTCAGTCCGATGGGAGGGGCGTGTGTACGCTGTGTCTCCTGTCTTGTGGGAATGTCTTAAAATTCTGGATAAGGCTTTGGAAGGTGGATGGATGGATGGAATAAGGCATATAACTAGCAACAACTACACCAAACCACCAATGTGCATTTCAGTAGTGTGGTGGTTCCTAAACATTGTTTTGTTGGGTGATGTGTGGCCCAGTGTGTTAGGGTTCTGTGCCTGTGATCAGAAGGCTGCCAGTGCAAGAGTGATGTCATCGTTAGGCCCCCTGGACCTTGATTTGGACAAAAGTGTCTGTTAAATAAATGTAAATTTAGTCCAACCAACCAATGACTGCCAAGAGGACAGCTTGTTAATTTCGTCTGCGGTTCAATGTGGCCATCAGCAGTGAATGTACAGCAATGGGCCGGGACTGTCTCTCTGCCGCGGGGCTTTCCGAGTGCGGATTGCGATGTGGCCAGGAGGAGAGGCGGGGAGGGGGAGGGAGACGATGAACTTTTTAAGCAAGGTCACTCATCCATCATCCTAATGATATTGGTGCCTCTTGTTATTTATAAACTCTTTCAAGGCCCCTGTCGTTATCTGAGGGGGCGTCTCCATCGGTCCCGGGAAGGGTCGGGGTCCGGCTCATTCCCGGCTCAAAGGGGGGGCCAGATTAATCCTCACTATGAGCCTGGCCTTTACAGATGCCACAGCAATTTGCTCAGGGGGGAGAAGATGGAACTACTTAAAGTTTCTAGAATACAACTGATGTTATTTCCTGTTTTCTTATTCCAGCATCTGAGAGAGAGAGAAAGAGGGAGAGAGAGATTGAGATGTCCGTACAGGATATGTTGCATGTATATTTTTAAGCTTTCATCTGTGAAAATCACATTTTGTGTGGCGGAACAGACGGAATCAGTAGCAACTCTTTTCCCCTCTAAGTGAGAATGGATGAATGGTAGAGAGAGATAAAAGGAGCGAGAAAGTCTTAATTTATTGCTTGTTGCATTAGCAGGAGTCGGCATTGTGACTTGTCTGTTATCTACAGAAGCTGCCTCTGTCTGCCAGATTCGCCCGCACCCGGCTAAGCGGCACCATTCCCCACATCTCCAGCTTGGGAGCTTGGAGCAGTTTCCGGAACCAATATCAATCCAGCCCCCCGACACCCCCTTATGTTCAGATCCAAATTCTGGGATGTAGACCTATTCCTCTGTAGGCAGGTGGAACAAATTGGCCTGCAATAGAAATCATAATCTGGGGTGTGCACATGTTCAAGAGACATTTGTCAGCCATGCGAGATCTCGCCTCCCTGCCAGGGGCCTCGGTGTCTCGCTCTCTGTACCCCATGCAGACGTGGCCGGGAACACAATGCCACCAACAGGTCACAAGCTGTGCTCGAATCGCTTATTATTCATTAAGTGTGAAAAGAATGTGAGGAAAGAATGAGAACCTCCACTCTGCTTGACTCTCATTCCGTGTGCTGCTTTGTGATTGGTCCCCGCTCACAGCCCTTCTCTGTGATTGGGCTGGAGGTTCGGCCCAGCTCTGCGATTGGACTTCATGCGCAGCCTTTCAGGAAGTTGAAACTTGCTAAAGTGCTGGCTCAGCAAACAGCTCCCTGTTGGACGATATGGGCCTCGCCCCTCCCCCCTACGCAGGGTATGTGATGACAAACCGAGGCCATAAAAATCCTCGGAAGACCACAACTTGCCAGATGAAGCTGCATAATAAAGTCTCGCCATGGATCCTCTGGTTCCTGGGTCAGAGATTCCAAATTCTTTGACTGCCTTTGGTACATCAGTACCCAGGAATCCTTACTCATGTCATCCAGTCAGTAACATGTGAAAATATTAGACAGCACAAAACATAACAAAGACACTCACAAACATCACAGCAGATATTAAACTAGGAACTGCAGAGGTACGTATTTATGGAATAAATATGAAATAAACCGAAGAAATGGCTGAAACACAAAAAATGCCTAAATGAAGTGTAAATGCAATTAAACAATTATGAAATAAACAAAAGAAATTGGAGATATGGCAAAGTCAAATTTGAAGTTAAGATGTGATGACCTGCTCGTATCGTCCTCATGTGGACCACACTCGCCTCGTTTACCTCGTGTGAATCCCACTTGTTACCAGCTGTTTCCTGTTTGATCGCGTTTGTCCTGTGTATTTCAGTCCGTGTTCTAGTCCATTTCCCCAGATCTGTCATTGTAGTTTCCTGCTTTCGTTCCGTGTTGTTCCCCGTTTGCCCTGAATAAACCCCATTTCAGAGCATTCACGGCTCCCTTCGTTTGCTTCCCCGTACCGTGACATAAGAAAAACTAATAATGCCATACATATTAATAATAATACGGTAATAATAAAAGTAACTACATATGGGACAGTACTGTACCTGAATTGAGAAATTGCTGAAGTTGCGCAATGTTTTCACAAATGTCACAAAGTAGTGTGTGTGTTTGTTATTAAAAGTTATTGTATTTTATTTGAATTTTTTGCATAATAGACTTGTATGATAGGCTTGTAAGTACGAGTTGTCCTTTAGTCAGACGTTCTCAACCTGGGAACTGCCTATATTATCACTCTGTCCAGTAAAGTGTACTGTGCATTTATGAGGTTGGAGTAGTATCACTCTGTCCAGTAAAGTGTACTGTACATTTATGAGGTTTGAGTATTATCACATTAAACTGCTCACACCTGTATCGAGACGTGGTGTGAAATAGAGAACTGATGATATCGTCATTCTTCAGGTTGGGGAGGTCGCCCATGCTGTAACGCTGCAGCGGTAAGAAAAGATGACTCATTAATGAGTATGGATCGCGTTCCCCAGCCTTCTTGAGTTTCTGTTGATGTCTAGTATTAGTATTGCTTGAGATTTTGAGATTTATAAGTCATCCAAAAGACTAGATAAAGGAAGATCACCATGAAGTACAGGTGTGTCACTATTGCAATTCGTCATTTTTTTTTAGCCAACAAAATGGTGGAGCGAGGTGGGGGGGCTTACAAATCATCTTGTCTCCCTCCGGGCACAAGCAAGACACACGGCAGCCCTGACTCCAGGGACTGACTGACCCTGATTTATCAAAGGATGTGCAACACTTTACATGAAAGCTTCTGTTAAATAAGCGAGGTGTGTTTAGTATTCAGGTAGGTGGGGCCTGGAGGCAGGGGTAACACTGAGTTGACTTGTTTATTAGCAATGTTTTTTAGCAGACCTTTCTGCCTGTGGTGAGGAGCTCAGCTGGCTAAGCTTCTGTGGTTGTAATCGGAAGGTCGCTGGTTTGAGCCTCTGCAAAATAATCGCTTGTCCTTCAACTCTTGGACAAGGCCTTTAACCCCCAGCTGCAGGGGTGCTGACCCTGTGACCCTGAAGCTTTGCTCTCACCTGTCTGTGTGTCTCAGTGAGAGCAAGATGGGGTAGGTGATGAGAAGCATTCTGATGTGTTTGTGCAAATGTCAAATAAAGGAGGAATTTTTCTTTTTCATTTCAACTACAGTGACTGTAGCTACAGCAAATGTATCGGGGCAATTTAGAGACACCAATTTGCTAAATTGAGAATTTCTGAAGAAACCAGAGTCCCCAGAGGAAATCTGGAGAACATGCACATTTGTGGAGCAGAGGTGGGGTTTAAACCCCAAACCCTGGAGGTGTGAGGCAACACCCATAAGTTGTTATTAATTTAAACAATTCATGTTCAAATAAGGTTATATTTATCAATATTACTTAGTAAATCACCAAGGATCTGTTTAGCTATTCCTGGCTCCCATTTAAAATAAGATTTCAAATCTGGGGATCTCTTTTAAAACCCATTCAGGTTCGAAATTCCACCCAAACGCGCACTTTGAATGAATGCAAATTACCACTGCTGCAGGAAACCAGGGTCGCTGTTGCCATAGGTTACGGCAAAGATGACCACCTAATTTTTTAGGTTTTTTAGGGGGGGGCGAGGAATCCATTTCCATGAAAGAAAACAAACATAAAAGGGCCGCAGGTCTTTGAATAATTAATCACAGGCTAGAATCACGCAGAAAAACGTCAAAAGACTTCTGACTCGATTACACCCATCAGTAAGCTGCCGTGACACACCTCTGACGCGTGATTCAATTTGCGAGCCGAATAGGGCTGCAACAACACTTTCCAAATACCTTCGAAAGGTGTCCAAAGATGATTGCTCCATCTGTCAAGTGGATTAGACATAAACGAGGACACGCTGTATACTTAACATCCTGCAGATCTAACCCTATGACTACTAGAGAGGTGGAGCACATGTACATCATCATAGACTCAAATCACACATTTGAGTAGGGCCCCTGAGGTTTGGGCCCCCTGTTGGCCACACACAGTCACTACACTAAATATTAAATAAACACATTCCTTATTTAGGAGATGTTGAAGCAGCATGTTCTGCTAACCGGCCAGCTAAGACATGTGTGACTTTTTGAGTGGGGCCCCAGGTACAGCAAACCCAGCCCTGCATACGACTCCCTAACGGACTCTGTGCCTGCGCGTTGTTGTCAAGCAAGGCATTTGGAGAAGAGAATTCAGAGCAGGAATAAACAGCATGGGGGTGTCAGTGAGGGAATTGAGGAATTCCCTGCCAATTGAGAATGAAAGATGTTTGAGAGCATCCCCGGTGGCAGGATGCTTAGGATGACGAGGCCTCTCTCTCTCTTTCTCTCTCTCTCTCTCTCTCACACACACACGCACACACACACACACACACATCGCGTAAACATATCTTTATGGGGACCGCTCATTCATTTCTATGGGAAAAATGCTAACGCTAACTATGACAACCTTAACCCCTACCCAGCCCTAACCTTAACCAAACAAAATACTTTTGGCATTTTAGTTGTTTGATTGCAGTTACAGATTTTTATAAAATTGAATTTCCTCTTGTGGGATCCAAAAAAAAATGCCCACAATGTCAAAATAAGAGGTTTTTATCACATTGTGGGAACATTGGGGAATACAATGTAATGAATATCTTGCCCACACAAACACACACACACACAGCTTGTTAGGTCACACATGGCTTCAGATGCTGTTTACAGGAAGCCTGAATTTCTCTTTCATTTAATGTGCAACTAAAATTATTAATCTGTTGCTTAGGAGCGATTTTTTAATTCCTAAGTGACCTATATAGCGATACTCCTTTGGCCCTATTTTAGACTTGGTCTACTTAAATATGGTAATTAAATCTAGTTTTATAATCTTATTCCACATCTGTTTATTCAGCTTTAGAGCAGTTTAACCCCACTCCTGGCTGGGCATGGGAGGAGATGGATTTTGGTTTTAATCCCATCTCAGTGTTTCAGACTAGCTGGCAAGCTGCTTGGTCATGACATTATATTTATTTAGCAGACAATTTTATCCAAAGCAATATGCATTTTGGAAGAAGTTGGGTCAGACAGTGCCTGTAAAAATTTAGGGGATAACGGTTTCATCAAGGGCTCCATGGTGAAGCCACTCCAGTGACCCGGGATTTGAACCAACAACCTTCCGATACCAGGCTATGTGTCCTAACCCACAGAGGCTGACAGCATGAGTTTGTCGTGGTGTATTGTGCACCCCTGCATCACACACAGCAAGAAAATTCCCACACCACCTGGCAAAGCCCTCTCACTCAGACCATATTTGAGGATTGGTCACAGTGAACAGGCATTTACTGTTTTATCCAACTTTTCGATTTATAGCAATATACCAGCCAGCACGTCATGAAAGATCTCTGATAGCTCTGTAACATCTCGCTGCTGCCTCCCAGCTACAAACCAGACAGGCAATCTGTTTGTGGGCCGTGATGCTAATTAACGGGCAGAACCAGCACCTTCACATGTGACTGTCGAACTTACTTGCCACGGGTCAACAATCTCGAGCTGGAATGTTTTTGAAGATTTCAGTAGCAAATTCTGGGAGACTTTAATTGAAAAACAGAACGCATCACTTGTCAGTTTTAATTTGACTTAAATTATGATGCATGTGGCTTCAGGAAGAGACTGACGGGGGGGGGAGGGGGGGTGCAGTATTGATGTAACTCTGACGATTTAAGGTTGCTTGAAAAAGGTCAATTTGTTAGATACCAGTTCCTGAAAATATCAATGTTGCTGTGCTTCTGGAGAAAAACATTTCCTGTAATAACGACATCCATAACAGCAACGTAAATATGCTTTTCTGGAAAGTTATGGAGTTATGGGACATGGGTTTCTTGAGACGTGACGCTTTCAGCGTGAGCAAGCAGGCTTAGAGCCACACACTGAACAAAGGAGGGGTGGCCCAATAAGATGTGTGTGCGTGTGTTTGCATGAGTGTGCCGGTAATTAGGTGTCAAGGTATACTTTGGACATCGTTGATTGCATCTATTCCGCTGACCACCGGTCGAATGCAGTTTTCCTGCCTGCAGAATAGCTGCACCTGGCTTGGGATGCGCACCTCATCTTTGCTTGGGATGTGGGCCATCGATAGCTACAAGGCAACTCTTGCTACAAAAAAAAGCTCAGATTCTGTGCCA
Organism: Mormyrops boulengeri; assembly: GCA_026781065.1. Taxonomy (NCBI): domain Eukaryota; kingdom Metazoa; phylum Chordata; class Actinopteri; order Osteoglossiformes; family Mormyridae; genus Mormyrops; species Mormyrops boulengeri. The sequence continues at coordinate 14,278,669 of JAODLD010000044.1, read as the reverse complement.
GTCTTCCCCTGAAGTAAAATGCCCCTGTGACTATCCAGCCAACTGGAGGACAGAAACAGAAAGGAGTGTTTTAAGGAATGATCAGTATTAGGCATTGTAGCCCGTTCTGCTGATGCTGCACCTGATCCAGGTTGTTGGTGACGGAAGGACCTTCGCAGGTGCATTGCGGTGATCTGAGACACCACGTCCATGCGGAACAGGATCGGGAAGGAGATAGATCACAGCAGCATGGCTGAAGTCACATAGGCCTGTTCTTCAGCTCCTTGTGCTTTGACTGTTGAGAGATTCCTGCAAGATTCCTGTTCATACTGGACATCAAATGATTGCTAAAATCAAATAGTTTATGCTTTTTGTTTTGCTGCTATTCTGTTGGCCGTGTGGTATGGTTTGGTAGTTCAGGACACTATTCCTGTAATCAGAAGGTCACTGGTTCAAATCCCATGGTTGATAGACTGATTTCGCCATTGTGCCCATGAGCCCGGATTGCTGCAGGGCTTATCTGATCCTGCTTACTCGTTCCGGCTTTTATCCAAAAAACATCTGCTAAGTAAATGAAATGTTATGGGTTGGAGTTTCTGCAACACAAAATTCACATATTTCGCACAAGAAATAATTCACCTTAGCAGAAAGCAAATGCAGGGTCCAAAAAAAAAAAAAAAACACTTTAAAGCGTAATCTATTAATGAGCTGGAAGGAACACAAAATAACAGGAGAAAGCTGTTAGCACTCAAAGTTCAAAGTTTACTATGAGTTGCTGTTAAAGTGTTTTTTCCCCAGACCTTCCTCAGATTTGTTTTTTTATCAGATATTCCAACCAAGCTACACAATCAGGTAAAACTGCAATGACTGTATGAATACCCGTTACCTTGGCAACCTTCATTTTCCTTCAGGAGTCCGTGAATTAAGCACACCGCATAGTAGCACATCTCAGCGGCATGTGCTAAGTCTTTACGTATAAATATATGTATGTATGGATATGTCTGTTTAGATATGTATATGTATATATGTATATGTTTATATATATGCTGTCTGTCATACACATACTGTTGCATAAGGTAAGGATGATTAACAGGCTTTAAGGAGATTATAACCTAACGGTAAAGTGCGCTAACTGATCAGTCAGCGACAGATACGTAGCCAATTAACCTTCAATTGCCTGCTCTGGAGATTCACTGCCAGTAACACAGTTTTTCCCAACTGCTTATACTGTACATTTCATGGTTCCTCTGCTTGTGTCACACAGACTTTAATATTTCTGGGTAGACTGGCGATTGGAGTAGGATTAATCTTAAATTTCAATCCAAGATTTAGGAAAATGTCAGGAGCGTTCCCAGTCTGAATGTCAGAGTAACTTCATACCACAAGGCATTAAAGTACGACTTTTGTTCCAAATCCCCCACCCCCCCAATATCTCAGCCTTTTCAAAACCCAGAAAATGACAGGGCGAGTCCATTCCTATTGGATGTCTGCAAACTGACGCATTTTTGTTTAATCACCGGTATGAGTACAGACCCTTAGTTTACCTAAAATTTTAACAGGAAGTATTAAAAAAAAAATCGTCAAAAAATTATAGCCATAATAAGTCTCTTTGATCCTGCCGTGGATAATACATGGATAATGATGTATAATCTTTTAGTCTTATTATAATTATTTTTGTTTTGTTTTGTTTTACATGTATTATATGAGTTATTAGCTTCATTTCTGCTTCGCTTACTTGCTTAGTAAAATTACTTTGTGCCCCATGGCAAGGTATATTGAGTTTTTTTTTGGATTATGATTCTCTTTATTGAATTATTTTGCTTTTTTGGAATAAGATTGTCTTTTGAGGAACACTGACTGAAGTTCTGCCATGATGTTAATATCTTCAGTCGCTAGATAAGCAGATAAACGGTTCAGTTTTGTTTTTGTGTTATAGAACCTTCTGATTGGCATCTCATAGCTCAGTGGAGACGAGTCTGGCATGCAGCCCGGAGCTGGACATCTTTGTCTATTAATACAAATAACGCCTTCCTTGGATACCACAGATCTCCCAGAAAGCCAGCATCTGTAGCAGAGTGTGGTGCTTTTTGAGGTTGGCCAACGTTTTACTCACTTCTGGATAAAATCATTTCACTTGGACTGAATCATGAAACCATAGGGGAAAACAACAAGAAGCAAACCTCCAAACTATGAATTTTGCAACCAATTATTTAGCAAAACAAGAAACACTGGTTTTAGAATCTAATTACCAAAATTATTCCTGGAGACAGAAATAACATGAAATTCCAAGCCAGTTTTAAAAACCTTCATTAAGGTGACAATGATCTGTTGACAAAGAGGACAGGGCCTGAAGCATGTACTATGAGCTCTGATTCCTTGTGGTCTTTAAGAAGGCTTGCCTATGTTTGACAGCTATTCATTTTCACACACAGTATCAATAATGGAGTTTTTGCTTAAACTAGGATTTAAAGAGAGAATGGTCCATAGACAGGAATCACAGTCTACAAGGACGTAAGCCCATCCAGATTTTAGCCTTGTGTCAGCACTGTATTATTCAACTTGCGGTTCGTGGTCTGGATTGGAAGCCGCATCACTCCCAGTTAATCAAAAACTTGCTGGACTCTGGCCCCATAGGACCTGATCTGCCCTTCAGTGTACAACAGCCCACTTATCAGATGTCTTTGGTCTCTTCCTGCCACATTGTGCTGTTTCTTCCCTCTACGTTTTAGGCTACTAAGCGCATCCCACATTTGCTCTGCGCCTATTTTTTTGTCATTTGAAGGTAAAGTGAGCACCTTGGAATATAGACTGCCTGTTGGATTCTGAGAGCGCCTGCCTGTTTGCGTCAATGCAAAACAATGCAGATAGTGACCGAAATCGGCCCATCCAATGCAGAGGATGCAGCATAGAGCCAAAGCAAAGCAATTCAACATCTCTGGGAATTGCAGCAGAACAGCTGGTGTGTTACCTACCACATTTAAGAGACTCCTAAGAAGTTGAAAACTACAAACCAGTCTCTCTCCTCTCATTTCTATCGAAAACACTTGAACATAACAGTGTGTGAGTGTGCCCTGCAACAGCTTTGCGCTCCATCCTAGATTGTTCCCTACCTTGCACCCGTAGCTTCGGGGATAGACTCTGGACCCCCCGCGACCCTGAATAGGATAAGTGGTTACAGAAAATGGATGGATGGACTCTTGAATGTTCTTCTTTAATTAAGTGATCTGACTTTCTCATGATTAGAACAACCTTCTGAGCCCTCTCTATCCAGGCTTCAGGATTGGACTCTCCATTGGCTCGTCGACTCTGAAAGCACATCTTGGACATCTGTTCCGGAAATTTCCATGACTTTTGACATCGTAAACCATCCACCATGTCTCATGGACAGGGATTTGAGTCTGATCTCAAGCGGGTCTTTTCAAGTGTCTTGGGAAGGAGTCACATCAGGTAACAATCGGCGTGGCCCAAGGTTGAGTGAATTGCATTGTTGTCTCAACTGAGGTGAGCTGCTACTTATAAATTGCACATAGTTTGTACTTGCGTGTGACAGTTTGTGTATGTAAATGCCCTGTGAAAGACTGGCATCCCATCCAGGGTGGACGCCTGCTCTGTGCCCTATGCTACAGGGTATAGGCTCCAGGCCCCTAGTACTTGTCTCAAACAGTCTCAAGATAAATGGATGGGTGAATCGCTTGTGATTGAGCCGAAGGGAAGATATTACTATGTTTGGCGTTTCTTCTCGCTTGCATAATGTGCAGAAATACTAACTTTTACATTTCTGCACCGATTACGTAATATGTATCCTTAGTCTTATTACATTTAAAGCCATGAAGTCCCTAAGGGCAGTGAGAGTTATAGAGAGAGAGCCTGCAGAGGCTGATCTCATTATGCGCATGCAGAGCTGCATTGTGTGCTGGGGCTGTGCAAGTCTGCGCAGGCATGTAAACGGCATGGCAAGAAAATGTGGAAGAAAGAGAAAGAAAGCAAAGTGATAGAAGATAGTTAGAGAATGACAGGATTATCACAGCATATAAGTAAAACTCAACAATATTATTGGAAACTTTGAAAGGTAAAAATGTGTTAAAATATTGTAATTATTTTCATGATTACTAAAGTACTTCGTGAACTATTACAGAAATTATTGATTAATCAATCATGGCACACGGAATGGCACACATAAAAAGGCCAAGAGGAGAACGTTCTTACAGGGGATGACAAATATCTGAGAAATTAAATTGCAAGCCCCTTTTGTTAAAAAAAATCCAGTAAAAGAAAAAACAATGGTTTCATGGTAGAGGATTCTCTGCATGGACAAATAGATAATTATTGCCAGTTGTTTTAATTCAGCATTTGGTCAAATCATGCAAATGGGGTGTTTGTGTTAAGAACTCTACCGCTAATTATTCAAATACAACAGCTGTACAGTTCTGTGAAAGAAATCGTTATCTAATTGCATGATTGCTTTACAGCTTGTGCAGATTTTAATTAGCCTTAACACCTAGGTAATTACAAGGTTATTTGCAGGTGTGATACACAGATGAAGATTTTCTTCCGCATCTTTCCGTGCCGTATCTCGTCCGGCCTTTTACGGACTGTTGATTTCTTTAAAAAGGACGGAGATTTTAGCTAATTAATCTTAGCGTTATTTTTGTGTTCTCCGTTCGGGGGAGGAAGCGGTGGAGGCAGGAATGACATTAATAAACCAGTTAACTAGGCGTTATGTCAGATGGTTGGGAAGCAGGTTCAGTAGGAGGAAGTCACAGCAGATGGGACTGGGGGTGGAGACAGCCCACGTGATGATTTAATAGGTGGGAACTAGCGGGGAGTTAATGTCTCCGCTTAGAGTTGTATGTGGTGCATTTTATTCAGTATCCATCCAGGCAATTTAGGTCAATGTCTTTCTGAAAGACATAACTGTTATTTTACAATTCAAACCTTTTTGTTGGTCCACTTTTCTGGTTATTATACAATGTGCAAACTCCCCTTTGTAACCCGCTCAACCACCTGCTGTTCCTGCTTTTCTTTTCTTTTTTCTCACACAGTCATTTGAAATGTCAGGCACATAAAGGGACCTTGAGACATCTGACAGAAAGCAGGAACACAGATGTGGTCCAGAAATGTGTAGATAGTATGTGCTAGTAATAAAAAAAATAAATAAAGTAGGAACGGTAGCGGAGACAAAGGTTTCGGAAGAGGAAGTCTGCTGGTGATGTACGTGGAGGCTGTTAGCTAAGCCGTATTAGCTGACTAATTAGCTAAGCTCTTGGTGAAAATACAGTAAGTTAAATATCCCCTCAGTTAGAGCTACTTAACCATTCCTAGGGTCTGTAGTGTAGGCTGGATTTTGTGCTAAGTGTCTTCGAGGAGTCAATCACTTAATAAAATGGCTTTTTCTTTTCTTGTAAATGTGGGAGTTTAGTGTTTGGAAGACCTAGTTCCCAAACTAAATTTCAGCCGGCTTTTTGTTATTAGAATTGACTTGTTAGCGCCCAGTGAGGACACGGATGGAGTCGCAAGCTAACCGGACCTGAGTACCACAGGGAGGACAGCGGCAGCAGCTTGGTGGGGGGCCTAGAGTATTCGTTAATGATACGATAATGTTTGTTTAATCCAAGGTGGAATTCTGGAGCCTTAGCTTAGCCCCTTAGACTGTTCAGCCACACCAACACTTGCTTTTTGCATGTTATTGTGCACTACCAGTTAGAAGTTTCTGCACACCCCAGGTTTTTACCACTTTTCCATTTATTTCATGAATTGCATCTTTTTTTTATTCTTGTTAAGCATTGGAAAGTAGAGTGAACAACTATGTCCCTTGCAGAAAGAATGCATCGAATTTTTTCTACTGTTAATACTGTTAGAGGAGGTTACTATTATGAATCAAGATTTGACATTTTCTTGATAATCAAGGTACGCAAATGGTGAACATACTGTCAATTTATTTGTTAGCAATAAAAACTGACAGCATTTTTAGTAAATGTTAAGTGAGTAACAGGCAAATGAAGAAAATCTCAGTGTGTGCAAGAACTTTTGACTGGTAATGTACATGTTGTTTGCCATTCTGGGCTGGCTCAGTCCTGCGTGCTCTTTCAGAACGTTTTTGTTTGATTCTAGGTCAGACTTTTAGTGACCTCGTCATTCGCAGCAGGTGCTCAAAGTGTGTTTCTTAGTTCCTTTTACCCAGACATTCTGGGAGGGGGAGGGGAGCTGTGT
>JAODLD010000044.1:14246289-14261956 GCA_026781065.1 Mormyrops boulengeri | reverse complement strand
GGGAGTCCTGCCCCACCCCCCCCCCCCCCCCCCCCAACAAAAAACAGTAAAACAAATCAAGCAGTGCAATATGGCCTTGAGATGGCAGTATACAGAGGGTGGATAGATATTTAAAATGAAAAGCCAAGAGGATAGATGGGGAAAATTAATAAAAAAGAGTTCTTTCATTTCCTTGGAAGATTCTCAGGAAATAGTGCTGGGTTTTAGACAGGAGAAAATTTAAGTCTTCTACTTCCTGATAATCTTTGGTAGATCTTATGTCACGTCTACGGCTAAAGAAGGATGACCAAAATGCAGGCTGTGGGTGAGCAAACCTCTCGCAGGGGCGTTTATTATGAGGAACAGGCAGGATTGCACACGTATAAAGAGAAAAATGACTGAACAGGGAGCACAGGACTAAGAGACACTAATGTAAAGGAGCAAACACAAGGCAGCTGTGGCTGGTTAACAAGAGGGCAGGAGCAAGAGGTCAGACTAAAAAGTTTCAGGCACAGCTGATTAGAAACCACACCCGAGGAAAACATAGAGATCGGACGAGTAGGGTGGGGCTGGATGTGACACTCTTATCTATCTCTTACAGCAAGCTGGCCTATTTCAGAACCAAGCATCGAGCGAAATATAGCTGTTTAAGTTTTGCACAGTCAGTAATGTGAATGAGCATGGATGGAGGGGATCTGGATGCAGTGTGGGCCTACAGCGTTTTGTCCTTGGCAAAGGCTGCTTTTGCTGACACCTCGAAGCAATGCTGGTATCACAGACAACAACAAATGAATATTTAGGGAAGCCCAGCATATTGTCTGTAGATAGAAACAAGGAAATAAAAAAGCAGGCAGTCGCATTTTCTTTTTTGCCTTTTAGCGGCAACGTTATTGAGAATAGCAATAAGGTGACCCTTCCCTCATTCCCTGGCCAACCCCACCTGCAGTGTTGAGCTGCACTGAGATGATTGGCTACAGGCCCGTTCTTTTGTCAATAAACGTCCAATCACGTTTCGCGGAATTTGCATCGTCAGGCAACATTTTACAAGCAGAATTTTATCTGACTCCACATTTGGCAGCGTGACTCATGGACAAAAGATGTCCGTCACTGCCCAGTACATCAAGGAACAGTACCTTAGCACGCCTGCATGGTCGAGGCTTACAATATTACTGACATTTCCCTAAGTGATGTAACATCTGCCCTGCATGATAAGGCAGTATCCAGTGCAGTGTGTGCCACCATTGAAACTATGCTTTTGCATGGGGCCCCTGGATTTTGGGGGCCCCCTGTTGGCCACAAACAGTCGTTACATGACCCAAATTGACTTTTTGAGTGGGGTCCCAGAACCAGCCAACCTTCCCCTGGTGGCATCTGCCAGTTGTTTGGTAAGTTTTCAGAGCTTATATCTACAACTAAAAGAGAAATGTAGAGATGCAACTCTGGGTCAATTTATAGTCTTATACGTACAGTAAGTACAGCTCTTTGAAATCCAGCCTTTTCCCTTATCTCAACAAGCTTTAGAACATAACTGGTAAAATGTTCTCCAGAATAAATTACATTTAGATGTTTTCATCCTCACATAAATCCTTGTTGCCATGTGCCCAGACATTTGTGTTGTTCTTTTTGAAGTCTTTTCGGGGGGCCATTTTATTTTAGCACCGATAAACTCTGCAGTTAAAGTCAGACAGATTGCAGGCCGGTGAGTGACGTATGGAAGACGGGTTACACAGATGCATAAATCTGAATAACATGACAATCCTGCATCTTGCTGGCATCCTGGCTTCCTCTGTTCACAGCCTGTGCGCATGTTTATTAAGCAAATTCCAGTCCTCCCTTGAGAGAAATAAAAATAGAAATGTAACACAATACATTGGCTCGCTTACTGTCTTATGAGTACAGGGTTTCACTGTTTTATATTTGATTAGATTAAATAAACTTTATTGATCCCAGGGGAAATTTTGGTGCATACAGCAGCGAGGTACGTAAGGTGCAGACAAATAAACATACAGTGCTACACAGTGTACATAGTGCAGACATGTAAACTTAGTGTAAAGAAATTAAGAAGTATTCATTGCATAGACCTGGAAAACTGAATTTTATTAAGGAAATAAATAAATACTTTAATAAAAAGAATTATATAATAAAGGTATATTTTTAATGTGAAGAAAAAAATTACAATTTTTAAACTGCTACTTTTTCTTTTCAGATTTTGTTAAATACCACTGGAGCCTGCATGTGCCAGTTTGAATGTGACAAACACACACACATACTGTGATTCACACACTATAACACACACATACACACTGTGACTTACACACTGTAACACACACAAACACACACACAGTGACACACTCTGTAATGCATATATACTGTGAGTCTCACACACACACACACACACTGAAACACACGGCCCATCCCATCTCCCATCGTCATCCATTGCCCTCTGAGGTCTGTGAAAGACAAACGCTGATGGTGAGGGAAGCGGAGGTTGTCACGCTTCCGGTCGTCACGGCGACACATCCTCCCCAGCCACACGAGCAACAACTCCGTGGGCCATTTGATTTTTGCCCATTTTCATGACTTTATAGAAAATGCAAGATGGGTGAAATAATGTCATTTCGGGCTTGAGTTCCAAGGTCATTCTGGGGGAGGGTTGGAGTACTTGTGCCATTGTTTCACTGCCACCGTGAATCAGGCGGGATGGGGGGTGGGGGGGTGATTCTCCTACGAGTGAATTATGCTTTAAGGGGAGCTTCTTATCCTCCCAGCATGCATTGAAAGAGGGTCCTCCTCCCTGGAGGTAGAGAGATAAGTCACTTGATGACGGACAGGCCTGACACACTGCTGGCACAGCTGCGGAACCCGGACGATGTGTAATCGCGGCTCCCATGAAAGCCACAGAAGCCCTAACTCGCAGCTCAGTTGGCAGGACACCTGGTGATCTTTGCACATTTAATTACGGAGAGCCCGCCGGCGGCTGACAGCGCCTCCCCCGGCTGATTGATTACGGGGCGACGGGAGGGTGAACTTTACCCCGCACGGCAGCCCAGATGCAGGGGCCTGTGCCTCGCTGAAGCCTCCACTCTCACCTTGGTGGGTGATCCAGGAGGTGGATGCCCATTGCAGGCCTGTAATTAGACAGGACTTGAGGGGGAAAAGCAGGCAGAGATTGCAACTACGGGTGACTATTCCGTCCATCATTCCTTTTCTTTCTTTCTTTCTATCTTTCTTTCTGTCTTTCCTTTTTCACTCCTTCCCTCCTTCATTCATTTCCTCCCTTACTTTCTTTCCTTTTCTCCTTCCTTCCTTTTTCTTTCTTTCTTTCTCTCTCTCGCTCTCTCTCCATCTCTCACTCTCCCTCTCTCTAAGCCCCTCACTTCCATAACAGTCTTTTTATTTTCATTACCAAAATCTGCTCCAGCATCTGACGCGCTGAATTACCCTCGGTTCACCATGTGCAGGGTATAGCAGCCTTTGGAAATGCCTGTACCTCCAGTGCACAATGGAAAGTAATTTATGGCGGTGACTCTCCAAAGAAGACACTTATACCACATAATTCCAAAAGCACCCTCTCTCAAGCACACACATCACATCCACTTGAGGTTCATCGATGACATCATATAACTGAGCCAGATGTTTCCACAGTTACTATCTTACCAGTTATTTTCCCTCCATCCGAGCAGCTGCAGGTGTCTTTGCTAATTTAATATTAACATTATTATATTATGAGTCTTGTTTATGGTTACGAAATGTTAATATCTCTGCGCTTTGTACTAGATAAGTGGTTGCAAGGATAGATGTGGGGAAAAAAATGTATATTACAACCTTACTCTATCTCAACAGGACAATGTTGCCTCGTCCATATTCATTTAGTCTGATCATCAAATTACTAATTAAATGAGTCATTAGCAATTTTCCTTAGCTGAGTCATTATACAGATAAGGATGTACTCCTCGTTTATGCATCTCATTCATGCTCGTTAATAACCTTCATGGAGCCACTACTGTTTCCTAACAAAATGCTGTGTTAAAAGATTTAGTATTAAATGTCTAAAACATTCTAATTAATATTTACTGTAATGAAAGTCCCATCCAGCCTGAAGCGGCAAGGAATGGAAAAACAACCGGAAAGTTTAATAAAATACTTTTCTTTGGATGTGGGATCTTAGCTATTTTATTTCAAGCTCTTAGAAACTGAATTATTAAAGCATCATAACTGGCTTATTATAGGATTGTTATATGTCATAAGATTTATAGCATGAGCAGATTGATAACGGGCCCTTCACGATGCAGAGTCCCGACACGGACCCAGAAACAGCTGACTCACACCGCTGAGGTGACACTGTTGTCATTTCCTTAATCAAAGCAGTCAAACCATTAGTAGATATTCACCAGTAAAAAGTTCTTAAACACGGTAAATTGTCTGCAACAATATGTTAGTTTCCCTTGCCATGAGAAAATTATTATTATTATTATTATTACTAACAATAATAATATTTATTATTATTATTATTTTATATAATGCGCAACATCAGTGGAGAGAGCACACAGAGTTTCATTGTACATGTACAATGACAATCAAGTGATTCTGTTCTACTGTCTTATATTTTAGTAAATGCTTGCATCTTTAACTGCCTGGGTCATTTAGACTTGTGGAAGTTTTTCCTACAGAAAAATGTTCTGAGGTCAAAGTAAAAAATGATTGGTTGAGAGAGATAACCAATCAGACTGTAGAGGAGGTGGGTCCAAGCAACTGGAGTAGGTGGGACCTAGACATCTGACTGGGACCCTCAACAATGTGATTGGTTATCTCTCTGAACCAATCATTCTTTGTTCTGCCCTCAGAACATTTTTCTGTATGTAAAACTCCCATGAGAGTCATTTAAGCAGCTATTTGCATGTCATTAATACATAAGAAATGGCAATGAATGACAGAGTAAACCAACATTGTGAAACCAATTGCAAATAAAGTGATCACACTTGCTCACAAGTAGGGAGCAAAGATCATTTACTCACCCTGTACATGAAAGAGGGAATGTTACATCACAATTATGATATTTCACAAATCTACATCATGGATTCAAATCTTCTCCAGATCAATTAACAAAGGAGTCAAGGTGAAAAGGTGACCTTTTGAAAAAGTCTGTTTATTTTTAATTCTGTCTGGTCATATGTCCACAGTATTATATTAACACGCACTATGTAAACATAAAGATAACCCTTATATTCAAAAGCTGTGACACCATGTGAAGTTTTAAAGGGCAACAACCTTTGGGGAAATATCCCAGCAGTCCATGGCTTCGATCTGCGACGACTCAGAACAATTCTGCCATTTTTTTAATGCCTTTTTAATTTTTTTACATTAACAAAATACGTCATGTTTATGGCCGCAAATCATATTTTGAGGAATCCAAAATTTTGAAAGAATTTGGAAGAAGTTTAAGGTATTTACCAAGAAAAAATACATGATGTTAAACATTAAGAAAAAACCTATTTCCAGCAAGTGTATTCAAACTTTTCATGATTCCTTTAACTTTCTGAACAGCGTCGCACTGAATTAACTTTTTGAAATCTGTCATCTATTTCTTGTTCCCAACTAATGAGACTAATCAGTAATCAGACAATATAACAGCAAAAACATTTGAATGTAGGACTTATGACTTAATTCGGTCATTAGTTATAAAAACCTCTTGCTAAAGGAACCATGTGGGGTGGTTTGTGCGCAGTGGGTTAGGCATCTGTGCTTGTGAGCAGAAGGTTGTTGGTTCACATCACTTTCTTGGCGCATAATGAACACCTGACCTGCACATATAAAATATGTGTGTGTGTTAAAATGGAGAGCAAGAGGGAAAATGTAACAAAAATAAACATTCCAGTGTGCCTGTGCAAATAAAACATTGCTTCCTTATTTGGCCTTTTGTTTTCCTCTTCCTGTTTTGACTCTCCCTGTCTCTCTATCTCTCTATTTCTCCCTACGTCACCTATCGATAGCCATTGCGATTATTGCTTTATTTGTAAAGCGCCCAGTCGAGTTACCAGGCTCCCGTTAATTTGGAGAACACCATTTATGATCATTTTGCCTTGTCTTTGTCGATGTTGTTTTGCCGGTTAACAGCGAGAAACGGCGCCGTAGCCAGCCCAGAGCCTGTCCCGAAAGGCCCATTTTCAGCTCCGTAGTCGAGTGTGGGGGTAATTTGGCAGCTGTGAAAGGTCATGTGTAATTTGATTTCTGGCTATCTCTTCGAAAGCCTCCTGTGTATTAGACCTCAAACCCACATGGAAACCAATCATTTAAATGTCTTCATTGCAGCAAGGAGGAGGGTGACAACCTGGGCTGGAATTAAATATCACAGGAGAGGAGAGAGCTCTGGTGTCTGAAAAGGCGCAGGATACGATTCTTGCTTTGGTGCTGTATCATTTTCCTTTTAATTTGGTAGGAATCCTGCAGCTTGTCACTGCCAGGGACTGACTACCGCTGTCACTCTTTCTTAATCCCGTCATAGCCTTACCATCAAAAACAAAAATGTGCAGGAAATCCGCGAACCTCGTATCAAAACACCATCCTATTCCTGCAGCAGTACTTTAGTACTTCTGACCCGTCTTAAAAACGGGGCCACTCTGTTGTTTCTCGGGCCCAACTCAGAAAGTCAAGGTGTTCCAGAAACTAAATAAATAACTAATGGGTAGAGTCAGAAGATGGTAACTAGCTAGCTAGCTGCTCCAGCATCTGCTAAATAAAGAATGTGTTTATTTAATATTTAGCATAATGAATTGTTGTGGCTAACAGCCCCCCCCCCAATAACCAGGGCCCCATGCAAATGCCTTGTCTTGAGTGGGCGGTAAACATCATAGCTGCGTAGAGGTGGAGGTAAGTAGAACGAACTTAAGATCTTGAAAGATGTAGAACGTGCGGTGGGTGCTTGGATTACGAGGAGTTGATAAGTGGGAATGGTGAGTGCCGTGAGGGACCACACACTGGGGTTTGAGTGGGAGGAAACGTCACACCTTCGTTTCCATATGGAAGCAGAACAGAGCGGGAGATGGGATACTTTTTATTCCTAGTGATGGATTATTGCTGTTCGGATTGGTTGTGTGAAAGGTGCTGTGAGTTCAGTGAGCTTGTGTGACTATGTGGGTGTGAATGCAGCTTTCCCCCATAACTCATAGACTATTTTTCAAAGAGCTGAGATGCAGGGCCCATGGGAAGCCTGGCGCCATCCTGCGGGGTTTCTGGCAGTCATACTTCTTAAGGGAAGAGCATCTATTCTGTCTAATGAGCAGGGCTGGCTGCTTGAGACTCTCACACACTCACACAAACATATCAATGAGCGGTTCATGCATTTGGAATGCGCTCACCCACCTCCAGTCTAGGGCGACAATCCCTTTGCCGTCCGCATGTGAGGCAGGATGAAACCTAAGAGGCTTTCGGTGTGAGGCTCAACCCCAAATCCTTAGCCAGCTTGATGACTCTTTGCTGGAATTACAAATCAATCGTTCCCCAGATGGTAAACGGCGTTAGAACGATGCAGCCTTTTCTCTCAGAGAGTGGTGGAAAATGTCAGGAGAGGTATGAAAATACACATCACAAGCATTTTTGCACCAGGATTAATTGCAGAATCTGACTTGTAAGAATGAGAGCAGGATGTGGAAGACGACAAGGACATTCTGCGTATGCAATTAATAATTTAGAATAAATAATAACTATAATATTAATTACATGTTGAGTTCAAATAAATGACGCTAGTGCCTTGGAACTTTTGCTTTACAGTTTCTAACATCTGAAGAGTATGAAAAGCATAGAGCATGACCTTAAATCCACTGCCTTTGGTTCAACCTAACACACCTTGCACCCAGCCTAATGGGTCTTAACAAGAGAACCTGATGCCTAATTGATTGATTGAGATAAGGCAGTGAGTGGTCGATCTCTCTGCAGAGTGCTCACTCTGATAGGTATCAATGGGCAGGAGAAAAGGAAGGCAATCAGGTCCGCAACTGAAGCCGCAGAGAAAGCCACTTGGGATAAAGAGAGCAGAACCGTTGATAAACGCTGCTGGGACACTATTTGGGGCCTGATCAACCCTGGCCGGGTCACCTGAGCGAGGGTGTATGATGTTGAAAGACCCGAAACACCCTACTGTATGACCCCAGGTAACATCACTGATGATGTGTCCCAGGGCATCTGTATCATGTATCTTGTCACTCATTAATCTGGCTCAGCCAGTGACAGCCAGGAATAGACTGGTTGGCAACCAAGGACAGGTTGGTGACTACTGGAAAGACAGTCGACAGCTCGAAAAGATGGCATCTGGGGCTGGAAGGGCTAGCCCCTCAACCTGTATCTTCCGTGAGGGAGAAACCCAAACCAGCTACGAAGAAGCCTTCTGAGATATACCCCCAGGGGAGCCCGAGAGGGGGGGACCCAACAGTATTGACCCATGCAAACGGAGACACAAAAATGAATAAACAATGCATTTGTGGGAAAGTGTGTAAGAAATCACATGACCCTAGAATACATCAGGCCAGGATGAAATGGAGGGAGCAGGGGTATGTACTGCAGCGCTCAGGACACAATCCTGGTGAGATTCAGGAGGAGCCCGGCCAGGACTCACCCCACAGAACCCAGTCCCTCCAAGCAGTAGAGCCCCCCAATCCGTGCAGAGTAGTCCCACAGAAGCGGATCAAGTGGCCCCCAGCTAACAACCAGACCATGCAGTTGCAGTTTGACGCGGATGTCAGTAAAATCATTGAAACTACAACCAAGGGGGAAGTGGATTGCCGGCTTGAATCTATGACAGCGATCATTGTTAGCTATGGAGCAGAGGGGTTTGGCCAGGGTGAGAGGATGAACATCAATCTCACCTATACTATGAACCACAGAGCCAGCAAGATACATCAGCTGCGGCAAGAACTTCGAAGCCTTAGATATCAATTCAAGGCAGTTAGCGAAGAAGAAAAACATCTGCTTTCCGAGCTTCGTAACATCTTGAGAAAGAGGCTTGTGACCCTGTGTAGGGCAGAGTGGCATCGAAGGCGGGGAAAGGATAGGGGGAGAAAACATGCTGCTTTCATCTCCAACCCCTTCAACTTCACTAAGAAGCTTCTGGGAGACAAGCGAAGTGGAAGCCTCAAGTGCTCAACTGAGGAGGTGAACTCCTTTCTACACAACACCTTGAGTGACCCAGAGAGGGACCTGGAGCTCGAGCCACACATGGCCCTCATAAACCCAGAACCTCCAACTGTGGAGTTTGCTATGAGGGAGCCAGTTGGACTGAGGTTCCGGATGTGGTGAAAGGGGCCCGATCAGCCTCAGCCCCAGGCCCCAGTGGAGTTCCATACACTGTATACAAGCGCTGTCCACAACTCTTACGACACCTTTGGAAGATCCTGAAGGTGCTATGGCGTAGGGGAAGAATCGCCAACCAGTGGAGGTATGCTGAAGGTGCACGGATCCCCAACAAAGAGAACTTTGGAGAACCGAGTCCTTACTGAAGAACAGCTACATTGACACCGCTGTTGAGAAAGGTGGGATCCCTGGAGTACATGGCTGTTTGGAACACACCGGGGTCATCATACGACTCATCAGGGAGGCACATTAGGGAAAAGGAGACCTGACGGTGCAATGGCTGGACCTTGCAAATGCGTATGGATCCATACCCCACAAACTCGTGAGTTAGCCCTGCAGCGACATCATGTACCCAGTAAAATCATGCAGTAAATTCATCATGGATTATTACAACAATTTCAGGCTAAGAGTCACTGCAGGTTTGGGCACATCAGACTGGCATCGACTTGAGAAGGGCATAATAACAGACTGTACGATCTCAGTCATCCCCTTTGCCCTTGCCATGAACATGGTCGTCAAGGCAGCAAAGGTAGAGTGCAAGGGCTCCTTGATGAAGTCTGGAGTGTGACAGCCCCCAATAAGAGCTTTTATGGACGACCTGACCGTCACCACCGTCCCAGGCAGCAGGTGGATCCTCCAAGGCCTAGAGAAACTCATAACCTGGGCAAGGATGAGCTTTAAACCAGCAAAATCAAGGTCACTACTGCTAAAGAAAGGGAGAGTAGTGGACAGTTTCCGGTTCTCATTGGCTGGAATTATCATCCCATCCATTACAGAGGAGCCAATTAAAAGCCTCGGCAAGCTTTATGACTGCAGTTTGAAGGACTCTGCCTCCATAAAGAAGACCAGCAAAGACCTCGAATCCTGGCTTAGTAAGGTGGATAAATCAGGCCTTCCAGGGAGATTCAAGGCTTAGATATATCAACATTCCACCTTGCCTCGGATCCTGTGGCCCTTGCTGGTGTACTCAGTGCCCATAACAACAGTGGAGACCCTGGAGAGAAAGATCAGCAGCTACTTACGAAGATGGCTGGGCCTGCCTTGCAGCCTGAGCAGTGCTGCTCTGCACGGCACCAGTAACATCCTGCAACTCCCAGTCAGTGATTTGGCTGAGGGATTCATGGTGTCACGGACTCGGGAAGTCCTCCAGTACAGAGAATCCAGAGATCCCAAAGTAGCATCAGCTGGCATCCAGGTGCGTACTGGCAGGAAGTGGAGTGCGGCCAAATCCCAGGAGGTGGCTGAGTCCCAATTGAGGCAGAAGGCACTGGTGGGCACGATAGCAACAGGTCGAGCGGGCATTGGTTACTTCCCAGTAACTAGAGTTGACAAGGTGCTAGGCAAAGAGCGTCAGCACCTTGTCCAGGACGAAGTGCGGGTAGGTGTGGAGGAAGTACGAGCAAGCAGGATGGTGGGAATGGAACAGCAAGGAGCTTGGACAAGATGGGAGAATGTTCTGCTAAGGAAGATCACCTGGTCCGATATTTGGAAAGCAGACTTCCATCGAAATCAGGTTCCTAGTCCAAGCTGTCTATGATGTCTCACCAAGTCCGGCAAACCTCCACATCTGGGGCAAGAGTGATACAGCTACCTGCCCCCGCTGTTTAGGAAGAGGATCCCAGGAACACCTGCTTAGCAGTTGCCCAAAAGCCCTTGGGGATGGACGGTATCGTTGGCGCCACGTCCGAGTGCTAAAGGCAGTTGCAGAGTAATATGGATAAAGAGGGCAGAACTGTGGATAAACGCTGCTGGGACACTGGTTGGGGCCTGATCAACCCTGGCCAGGTCGCCTGGGCGAGGGTGTATGATGTTGAAAGACCCGAAACACCCTATGACCCCAGGTAACATCACTGATGACGTGTCCCAGGGCATCTGTATGATGTATCTTGTCACTCATACATTTTTTGACGTTGCACATTTCACACGTCTGGACATGCGGGACACCACTGAAAAAGCTACAGCCTTTGGGTTTGGGCTAATAAATGCTTAATGTAAACGAGAATAAGGTCCAAACTCAGATGGCTTTTACTTTCGTTTTGTTATTATTGATACACCATGAATGTGGCACAGACATTTTGGCTCTAGAGTCCTATTGTTTTTTTTTGTCTTGATTGTATCTTTTATTGTATGTTTAATTGTATACATCAGATCACCAGCTATACCAAAACAAATTCTTTGTACTCTTTATACCTTCTCTGTCAGCCATGGGATTCAAACTCACAACCATCTGGTGATCTGAGCTACACGCTGACTAGAATCCTTTTCGTAAGCATTTTTTCCTCCTTTTTTTGGTGCCTTCTGGTCACCAAAACACACATCCCGGCCAGAAGCACACTCTTCGGTCCGGGCTGATGGTGAAAAATGGAACAGTGAGATGAAATCCAGGTCTTATGGGTTCATGAAGCAGCTTCTGCGGGTGATAAGGCAGCTCATTCAGCTCTGCAGGTGTGCGTCTAACCTCCTTTTATGGAATTATGTTCCCTGCACAAAGAGAGAGGACTCGCGTTTCCCATAAACTGCTGTCCTGAAGTGTCGACCTAATGGCATGCATAAAAATGAACAGTCCTTCAGAGAGGAAATCAGTTTATGCTTTTCTCTCCTTGTGTATTATGGTAATACCAACATAAACGGTGTCCTTTATAAACAGGACTGCAATGAAAAAAAGGCCCTGTAAAAATCTAAAATGGTAAATA
Source organism: Mormyrops boulengeri (assembly GCA_026781065.1). Classification (NCBI taxonomy): domain Eukaryota; kingdom Metazoa; phylum Chordata; class Actinopteri; order Osteoglossiformes; family Mormyridae; genus Mormyrops; species Mormyrops boulengeri. The sequence goes on along the minus strand of JAODLD010000044.1, from coordinate 14,249,942 downwards.
ACTGAAAGAAAACATTAAGCACTACTGAGAGTTAATGATCTTCCTTGGTTTAAGCTTCTGTCAGTGTATAAAATTGTGAGTCTGATCATATTCATCGTATGGTGAACCATTTCTACATCATATGAGTTTGGAACCTTCTGGAATGACAGTTATCCTTGCTGCAATTTATCAGTGGTTGCTGATTTGTTTCACGAGCATGATTTTGATTAAATTTGTGAACAATACACTACTAATATGGAAGACTCTAGCATGTTGCGATGTGATGTATTTTACCACACAAAATGATGAACTTCCCTATGGAGGAAAGGCTTGCATGCACTCAGTGGCCACTTCGTTCAGGACACATAGTTAATACTCGGCAAGACTCACTTTATTAGAGACACCTAGCTAGTACCAGGTAGGACCCACTTTTGCCTCCAGAATCATTTCTAGGGTAGATGAGATATATTGAGAGATGCCTTTCTGCACACCAGTGCTGTACTGGGCTGTTATTTTCGCATTTGTGGTCGTCCTGTTAACTTTAACGAGTCCGGCCATTCTCCTCTAACCGCTCTCAATAACAAGGTGTCTTCAGGCACAGAACTGCAGCTCACTGGATGTTTCTGTTTATCGCACCATCTCCTGTAAACTCCGCACACCGTAATGAGTGAAAATCCCAGGAGGACTGGTGTTCCTGAGATGCCGGAACCACCGCGTCTGGCACCAACAATCAAAATACGATCAAAATCAGTTATATGATTTATCTTAGCTGTTTAAGTATGATCAAAACCATGCAGATGATTCATCTTAGCCATTTAATGCTTAGCAAAACAGTCCCTTGACCCTGACACCATGCTGTATGTATTCAGAGGGTGTTTGCATTTGTCTGCAGTTGTACATGTAGAAGCACTGAGCAGTGTACAGGAACCTTCACAGTAAATGCCCATTATATCTCTGCTAGAGTTCATACAGTTTTACATACAGTTCATACAGTTTTTTATTGGGTTACTATACTGTACTGTACTGTACTTTACTTTACTCAACCATACTATACTGTATACCTTAAACACCAGTCCAAACACTGGGCATAGTGATTTGGAGCACATCATGACTAAGTGTTCCCCACAATGTTATAAAATTATGTTATTTTGACATTGTGGGGACCATTTTTCCAGGCCCCACAAGGGAAAATTCAATTTAATACAAATCTGTGACTGCAATTAAAAAACTAAAAATGACAAAAGATTTTTATTTTCTTTGGTTACTTATGCTTAAGGTTAGGGCTGGGTTAGGGTTAGGGTTAGGGCTGGGTTAGGGTTAAGGGTGTCATTGTTGGGATTAGGGTTTTGCCCATAGAAATGAATGGATGGTCCCTATGAAGATATAAGTACAGGTGTGTTTGTGTGTGTGTGTGTGTGTGTGTGTGGTGGTTAAGGTGCATTGGAGAGAGTTAACTGACATTGAGTATGGGGGAGGGGGGGTAACACATTTCTCCTACATCATGTGTCTCCAGACGACATAATTTGTTGTTGTTTTGTTGTCGTTTTCCGTCTCCCGCAATTTCCGTTTACGCTACTGTCCCCCCTCCCCAATCCACTTTGCCTGATGCAAGTTTAACTGAATTTCTTTTGTCCCTGTTTTTTATGAGCTTTGTGTCGTGTTGATGACATCACCCCCCGGGTTATCCCTGAAAGGGGAATCAAATAAACAAATAATCCTTTGTCAGCTGCCGAGTGCCGGGTCACGTGACTTCCGAAGCCCCCCCCCCCCGAGGACGGATGGAGCTGGCAGCATTCTGAATACCTTCTTTTTCATTTTAATATGAACGGTGCTGTGCATTGATCAGCAAGGAGGAAGATATGCTGAACTTAAGCCCGAAAATCCACAGCGAATAATTCTTTCAAAATATGATAAAAGGTAATAAAATGCTGTTTTAATGTCTTGCACTTTGTTGATATTTACTTATTTCATATAATAAATGTCTTATTATACTATCCCCAGTGTGCCAGTTTTTATTTTTATTTCTAATCTTAGCAGTTTCTGAATATTTTGGATTGAAGATTATGTAGCACATGTGTGACATGGTTTTCGTTCTGGCAGAGGGACCTGGAATGCAGCTGAAATGTGGACCAGGTGGGGAGACACTGATACATGGCATTGGATTACACAGATTTTTTTAGTTTGATTTTTATCATTCTGCAGTGCTGAATTATTCTTTTGAGGAAGCAGATTACGTTAAAGGAATAAACTTGTGGAATCTTGGTGCTCACAACAAATGAAAGCTGTTTGTGTGACACGAAAACCTAATTGGTTTTTACGTTGCTCTACAATGACTTCGACAAAAAAAAAATCAATTTATCCACTCAATCAATGGAGCTTGGAGAGAAGAGAAAACATACAGTAATAGTTTAATTTCTCAACATAATCTGTTTTGAGTAGTGTACCACAGCAGTGGGGAGTGTTTAATTAGATTCCTCCTCTTTGAAACCAATTAATTATTGACATCTATGACTTTCCACATAGAAAAGAACATAATAATCATTTTCTCACCCAATGTGTGTATTTACTTTTGATCCAAAACAACATAGGCCTACCTTTCTGGTTGAGAAAGTAGGGTCAGACAGTCCCTGGAGCAATTGGTGGTTAAGGGCCTTGCTCACAAGCCCACCAGCAAAATAAACCTGGTGATGGTGGGATTTGAACCAACAACCAACAGATCACAGGCACAGACTCCTAACCTGCCACACCACATGCTAGAGCCCTGGGAACAGCTGAGGTTAAAACGCTTGCTCAAAGGCCAAGTGGTGATATGATTGTTCTGTCAACCAATGGATTCAAACCTGCAACCTTCTGGACATGAAGGCCTTCAATATACAACAGCCCCAGTAAGAGGTCTTGAATGTTGCTAGGACCTACTATATGAATAAGGATTTTGTAATGAAGGCCCAGTTCTCTGATCTGTCTTGGATACCTTGGTACCCCCAGCTCTCACCAGCAAATCCACGGAGGACAGTTTCCATAATCCATTACAGGCAAACAGCTCTTCCTACAGAGGGCTTTACATCCGTCCCCATGAGCCCCATCCATCCCAGAGCAGCGGAAATCCTCAGAGGAGAGTAAAGCATTTATCTGCAGCTCTTCTGGGACCTGGATCACATGCCTCAGCTTTCACCACAGGCACAATGTTAATGGATTTAACACCTTTCCCAGGTTGTTGCTCTTCTCATAGCTAGGTGGCGCTGTGGTTTTCACTTAGAATTTATTTAGCAGAAGTTTTTATCCAAAGCGACAAACATTTTTGAGAAAGCAGGGTCAGACAGTCCGTAAAGCAGTTGGGGCCCTTGCTCAAGGGCCCAACACAACATCACTCTCCTGTTCCTGGGATTTGAACCAATGACCTTCAGGTAATGGGCACAGTGTGATAGTCTGAAAAGCCACACACTCGCCTCTTTAATTAGATTTTTTTTCTTACTTTACCAGATTCCATAATAATTTGCCTGTATTTGTTTTAAAAACCCAAAGTGAGGCGGGACCTTCTGCTTGTGAGTGACCAGGCGAAATGGAAAAGACAGGAGGACTGTAGAGGAGCCTTCTTACACCCAAAGTGAGGCGGGACCTTCTGCTTGTGAGTGACCAGGCGAAATGGAAAAGACAGGAGGACTGTAGAGGAGCCT
>JAODLD010000044.1:14232490-14245780 GCA_026781065.1 Mormyrops boulengeri | reverse complement strand
CCCCCCCCCCCCCCCCCCCCCCCCCCCCCCCCCCCCCCCCCCCCCCCCCCCCCCGCCCCCCCCCCCCCCCCCCCACAGAGGAGACGTTAGCATAAGGGGGTTACGAGGATGCGCACCCAAAGCCAGGAGATTAAGTGAAATAATTATTATACCGATCGATAGCATGAGGCTGGGAGAAAACCGAGGCTAAAAGATGAGCCATCGGCTTATTGACGTGTCAAGCGGCATATTTAGTTCTTTACGGAGCACGGGGCCCTGCTTTGTAATTCTAACTGCTTGGCAGCGGGTCTGACGCGTAATTACTTGGGCCTTTACCAAACACTCAAAAGAGAAAATAGGATTAAATACACTAATAAGGCGGCTAGGCCCTACTTTTTTTGTTCTTCCGATTTCCTGGTCGAGAGAGACCCTTCATCCGCGGTTGGGGGCTTTTCTTGAGTCTGCCTACATTTTTCATTTTTGAATTTTTTATTTTTATGGTGGATTACTGAGTGACTGACAGCCAGCTTTCTTTTTTTTTTTATTTTCCATCCATTTCCGCCCCTATATGCCGGCACCCTCCAGCGGCTGCCACGCTGGCGCTATCGGATTATCCGGCTGTGCCGAAGCGTGCTGTTTATGAGCCAGGCCGGGCTAATGAACTTGGATGGCCAAGTGCCTCGTCTCCGGACAGCCCCCCCGCCTGGCAGTCACTGCTGAGTGCACTTTTTAATACATTTTCATACTACCAGGCCAGGAAAAAAAAAGAAAAATAAGACCTGTGAATTAAAAGTGCAATGTGACCTACAGGAAGATTTCAACTTCCTGGAGACCAAGTTTTAGAAACAAAGCTAGCTGCTGTACATGAGGCAAGTCATAAACAAAAATAAAAAAAAGAATATTTGAAATCTGTCAATATTTCAAATGCAAATAAATATCTTCGCACACCGTTTTCTTCGAATCGTGTGTTTCATGAAATTGTAGTTACTGATTTCATGTGTGGCTGGCATTTAACTGGCAGTTTAAAGGACCCGTTACCTGTTCTAGTGGGTCAAACTGCGAGCCGGGTTTAAGAAGCTTAAGAGGGAAATGCCACTACCTTTGCAAGTGAAATCCTAAGAAGGTTCAGTTGGAATCATCTCTAGATCTTTGGGGGTGCAGTTTGTGGCCTATGATCGGAAGGTCAATGGTTTGAATTCTGTGCATGGCAAAGCAGTCACATCCCCATAATGCTTCAGGGGCACCTGTTAATTGGCTAGTCCTCAGAGCCCCAAGTTTCACTCTCACCTCTATGTGTGTGTGTGTGTTTCCTTGAAAAGGAGAGCATGATGGGATATGTGAAAACTAACACGTTCAAGTGTACCTGTACAAATGGCAACTAAGGTTTAATTTCCGTCAGCACTGAGTGATGTCACTAGTGGTCAGAATATGACGTCATCATCTCGTATTTCTGCACTAGATCGCTGCAGATCATTATCCAGAGCATCTGGAGGCCGTGACCCAGGATGTTGTTCAAGGGGGCGCACAGCGTAATGGAAAAGGACGGCCTCGGACTTAATCTGATGCGAGTCTGTTTGTCCCATAACGCGACACTATATCAGAATAAAATTTCGAAAGCCCACAGCAGGCTGTATATAAACATCCATCCATCAGGAGAGCCGTCGGAATCAAGCCGTTAAGGGAGCTGAAGCTGCCGCTGTTTTAGTGGTCAAAAACTAAAAAACATCCATCCATCTTCTATAACCACTAACCCAGTACAGGGTGGCAGGGAGCCTGGAGGCTATCCCAGAATGCACTGGTCGCTAGGCTGGGGACGCCCTGGCCAGGATCCCAGACGTCGCAGGGTCCAGACTTATACACATATTTTTTAAATTACAGGAACTGTACTTTCGAAAACAGGTTTTTCCATTCTGTGAGGACACTGTGAGGAAACCTTTAGATAACGGTGCTTTCCAGTCAGGAGTTCATCTACACTGATTAGATCTTCCCCTATCCTTTGTATAATTATATAAGTCACCTAGCAGGAGCTGACAAAGTGCACCATAAAAACAATGGCGCCAGCTGTATTTGTTTTGTTTTGCTTTGCTTTTTTTTCCCCTGAATCCTTCTAAATTTGTGTATTAAATCATGCTCCATTTCAGCCAATCGGGTGGCCCCAGTCTTAGATTCATGACTAAGAGTCCATCGCCATATTGTTTTATCGGCATGTCACAGCCAGGGTAAGATGCAGTGACCCCCATCGTGATAATGAGCAGTGGGGGTATGATGGGAAGGTGGGAGTTGTTAAGTGCCTGACACATGACAGCGATAGGGGCTGCCCTCATCTGCAGGTGCTCAGTTCGATGGGCAATCTCCAGGCCTACTGGATGGATAATTTCCCATTATCCTCCAGCGGGACATCACGTTGCCTATTTGCACAACAGGACAGCGTGAGCTGGAAGTGCACGCGACTTTGTGTGCACATGCATGCGGGCGCACAATAAATGGGCGACGTTCAGGGACCACAGGGGGCATCAGCGGGTGGGATGAAGAACACAGTAAATCTATCTGTGATCCTAGTTGGACAGACCGGAATTATACAACAAGGGCCAAAAGAGGGGGGTTCTATTATCATTTAGCAGGTGATTAATAGTTTTGTACATTTCTTGAGAAATCAGGGCTAGTCTGACCCAGTTCCTGTTGGGTGTGAGGGATCTTGCTCATAGGTGAATAGTGAAATCTCTTGGAAAACCCTGGATTTGAACCAGCAACCTACTGATTATGGGAACAGCGTCTAAATCCGCTGAACCACAGAACATCCTCCCAAGCCAGTCACGCTCATGCCTTCATTAGTACATAAATAAATGATATGCTCGATTAAGATGCCGACTTTTGTTCGGCATCTTCAGATGCACTGTTCTCTGAGCTCTTCATAGAGGCTGGGGTGGCGTGCAGGGATAAATTGCTGAATATTGTATTTACATTCCCGCATGTTTCCACCGATTCGCTCACAAACCCTCCGGCAGACATGAACTGAAGAACAAAAGGAACATTTTTAATGTGTGACTTTTCCACGGCACTGTGAGAAAAAATTCCCCCCTTCACAGAAATGTGTGCGTCTACATATTTCTGATATTGGGCCTTATCAGATCTCCAGCTAAAAGTGAATATTAGATAAAAAGCGGGGAATGTGCGTGCAAAGAGAGCTCAAAATTTCGATATTTTGCCTTTTTTTCTAAATAAAAGTTATGTGAGAGACCCCCTAGCGGAGCACCGGCCGACATGGGGTTCGAAGCGAGCCAGCTGAGGTAGAGAGACCTAGAGAATTACCCAGCATTCCGTCTGGTGTGTTAGACTGCTGGCTTCCTCTAGGGCCCTACAGCGCCACCTATAGGTGATTTACTCTTTATGGCACAGTAGGTGGAACTGGCAGTGGAGGGTTCACACCCAAATATTTTTGGCTGCTTGAGGAAGCCCTTAGCTCAGGACTGTGACACATGTCAGGTTGACAGTCTTTTTGCCCCTCCCATTATGGGCAGTGCTTCTGGTTTTGGGGGAGGGCATATAAAACACTAATGTGACTCAGTGTTGGTTGGGTAGTGGCTGGCATACCTGCCTTCCAACCAGCTGCTGCTGCTTCAATTCCTGGCCAATGTGGCTATTCTGACTGAGAATTACCTCCTGAGATGAATTAAGTTTGTATTACAAATATAACAAAAATATGATTAAAAAAATGAAAAAATTTATGCAGTGCCTAAATGTGAATTAGTAATCGCTCCTTGGCACTCAGTGACTGGTCACTTCATACTTTAAAAGCAATGATTGGACAGAAACAAATCAGTAATTGGTCAGTGGTTCACCAGGGAGAAGTTTAGACCTTCTCCTCCATGTAGAACCACCTCAACTCTGTGACGCTAAGTCACTGGTACGTAATGGAATTTGATCCGAATGTTTTATTGTTCTTCCACAAATTTTAGAATATATCTTTGCTCCTCGACGCAGTTATGCTTCACTGTCAGATAAAACATACCCAGTCTGCATTTCGCATGTTAAATTCCCAGAATCAATGATGGAAGCCGCCGGTATCATAATGAAATAAAGCATCCCGGTTTTCGACAGGGTCAACCTTTTATTTGATTCAATTTCTCTCCATTCATCGAACATTGTTCCAGAAACCTTGAGGATCAGATGAATGAGTGAGGGCCTCCTGTTTGTCTATGGCAGGGGTCAGGTGACTGTCATTGTTTGTATTGATTGGTTCCACCTGTCCCTTCTTCCCAGTACATGTTTTTTTGTATTGATTTTACCTCCCTGTCACTCGTTCCCGCTTTATGTTCATGAGGCAGTGTTTTGCTATAGCTTCCAGTCTTTAGCTGTCCTTCCTCTCTGCCTGCCCTGTAAGGGACCTTCAGAGATACAGCTCTGCTCACCGCGAGCCCCCAACATCGTGTGGTTCTGCTCTCACGACCGGGCTTTCCCACGTTGTGTTTACGCATTTACTGCTATAACTGTACTCATATTTACTCTATTACTGTAAGCACTTAAATCTGTATCAGAGGCCGGAAGGACGTCAGACATCCCACTTTAGACATTATGATTTCAGGGAGGTGGATGAGGGACACCCGCTGGGGGGGGGGGATTGGTGCTGGCTAAGCTTGGGTGGAATTACAGTAATACCCCCCTCCCTGGCAAATAGCATTGCATTTAAAGATACTGCCGAAATACTGTAACCCAAAGTATTATCTACAGATACTATGACAGTATTTAAAATTAGATACCTTGCCTAGTGTCGGCTGTGGTGGGCAGTGTTGAGATGCCACCAGTAAAATTTGCCGACTGGGTGGAGTGAAGTTGTGGCGGTGAAACTTCTTGCTGGCTAATTTTACTGTTGAAGAACGGAAGGGCAGATTTCCAGGACATCATGTGCATCATTCACAGGTGTTAGGGAGCCGCCGTCTATTTGTGGCAGGCTCCCAAAACTTCAGTGAGAGGTGCAACGTCTGAGACACGCACAGTATGATTTTCACTGCGTAGTGTAGCTGTTTGCTTACTGTCGATAGCACAATGCATTCTTGAATCTTGAGTGTTTTACCACCTTTTCTACCTGGACAGTATTCCCAAGCCCCTGAAGTAGGCCTATGGCTTTATTTCGAATGATAAGAATCAACAAGATACAAGATTTTTGCAGAGGTTGTCACAAATGTCTTTTGTCCTGTTCAGCCAGTCATGTGACGTTCTAAGTGCGCAAACATTGGTCAGAATAATGTGGCATATAGGGCTGGCTGAGCGTTTATTGATGCAAGGAAACAGCCGACCCTGATTATCCTTTCATTTGTTTTTACTGTGGAGTGGAAAACAAGCTAATTTAATTACAACCAAAAAAAAATGAAATGAAAAGGAACATTTGTGTTCCTGGTTTTTTTTCCAGGCTCTGTCTAGACTTCAGCACATTTAGAGAACGGCCTGTTCACACTCACCATAAACAACGTGCAAATGTCTCTGAAAATCAGACAGATGGATGAATACTTTTCACATCACCGTGTCTCCAAAATAGAGACAAACACAGCAAGAGCTGATAGTCACAGATGCAAAGCAGGGGCACTGTGTTTATATTCCTAGTTCCCAAACTCAAAACTTGCTGTGCCTTTTTTATAAAGGACACGGTGACTTTTAAGTGAAGATGCAGAATGGGAGACGCATGCAATCAACATATCGAGCAGAACAAGAGGACGAGAGGTGCACTTCAAAGGAGGAATGGAGAATGGCCAGCTTTGGGATCCATCGGGGGTCACTGTTCAGGGGTGGCCTCTAATTTTCAAAGACGTTTTAATTAACGCATACAGTTAGAGTTATCTTAAGGGCAAAACAAAATCAATTCATCAGATAAAGCTGTCCAGATGGACAGGAGAAAAATAATGAACGAAAATCCCTTCGGAAACTCCTGTGACAAACTCTTTTTAACCATTCTAAAATGGATTTGTTTATTTTGAAAACAGACGACTTTGTTTAGGTACATAATATACAGTATACACTGTCACCTACATATCACTGTCACCTTACCGTTTACTATAAATCCCTGCTTTTGTTAATGTTTACTGTTTATTTATTGTTTCCTTATCTGTCCTTTTTGTCTTTGATGTGGTTTACTGATTCTCCTATTAAGGGGGAGCCAAACAGTTTTTCATTGCGTGCAAAAATATCAATTTTCCGGCTTTTACATACTGGCATGTGAAGCTCCCGTTTTCGCAGTGTGCACAGTGAGTACGGAGACCCCTGAGGAGACTTTGCTCTGTTTAACTCATCATGCACTACGGCTCGCACACTGTTCGCAAAGATGCTGCTCTGTTATGCTCTCTTCTGCCTAGAACCGGTAACAGAGTAATACCGTCGGCTTTGTGGGGGCCGCCCTGGGACGCCGGCCGCGGACTTATGAAGATGGACCATATCATTAGCATCAAATGAGGAGTGGCACGCTGCTCTCCACTGCCCCTGGAATCGGCTGCCTGAGGACTGAATGATGGCAAGTAATTATCTTTGGCTCCCATCCCTTTTGCACCACTTCAGTCTATCGGCTTTATTTTGCTTAAAGGCACACGGATGCGTAACGTACGGGCACACACTGTGGAACAGCAGGGGGCGCCCATCCGTTGGCTAGCGCACATTACTGACTGCACAGGAACGTCATCGGGGCATTGTTTAGGCCGAACGGGAGGCAGGAGACTCAACAGTGACCAAAACTGGACGCAAGCAGGATTATTTATGTCCGAGGCAGATACATACGGAGAGGGGTCCTTTGTTTTTTTCTTTTCTCAGCATTGATTAACAGGCAAAGAGGTCACATGTTAGCTATTTGTCAACATTTCACGCCACCCCGTAGCAATTTAAGGATTAATAGTCTTGCTCCCCCTCCCCCCTCCCCCCAAAGTACTGGGTGTGCTATTCTCAAGTGAATATGGAAACACTGCCCCTCCCTCTTCACAACTTGGTCAAAATGATTAAGTCCTTTGCTATTGGAAGTTGGCTTAATGGTTTGGAAAACAACCCTGGCCTCTGAGTTCAATTTCCTGTCAGGATCCCTTCCTTTAATTATTAATACAGTGCCTGATAGAATTCAGCCCCTACCACCAGGCCCGGAATCCCCAAAGGGCAGTGCTGGGAGATCCTATAAATGTGTATAGTTAGTCAAAACAAGTTCTTATCTTATTTCCCTTTTTGCTCTTTGTGTCGATATGCAGCAACATCTTCTCTCGTAACATCTCCAGGCAACACCTCAAGGTCTTTTTTGATAAACCATACACGTTTACATAAAATGCGTTTTACATCTGAATTTGCAATTCTGTTCATTAGGAGATGTGTAGGTTTCAGATCTGAGGCCAAAATACGGCATTTGCAAATCCAAGAGAATGTAATGACCCATGTTTCTGTAAAATTTTAACCTGAAATGGGATATAACCTTCATGTCCAAATGCAAAAATTAGATAAACTGGATTAAATCTGATATACAAATATAAAATATTAAAAATGTAAAACAAAATAGTATATACTTTGTAAATACTGAAAACATTGATTCAAAATTCATCGTCTTTGTTGGAAAATATATGTAAGACTCTAAAATGATCAAATGAAACTTATAAGAAGGTCATTCCAGTTTGATATTCCAAGAGATAAGATTGCAGTTAAGTTTGAGTTTGATATTCCAAGAGATAAGATTGCAGTTAAGTTTGAGTTTGATAAGCCAAAAATCAAATGGTGATATTTTGCAATAGAATAATTTGCTTATGCAACATCACAAAGACCATTTGATCTTTGAACTTTTTTGTGATAAAGTAATTTTTAACACATTTCAGAAGAATAATTAAAAACATAACTCTAAGGTGTCAGAACATCTCTGTCGGCAGAATCTACTGAATCTTAATGAAATGGAAAGTTCGTTTTAGTAGCCAGATGCTGTCTAGATATTTCTGCCCCTTTTAAATGTCGATCTGGGCAAGATGCTTTGAAAGAGTTCAATTATCGGGTCATGTGGACCAGCCAGCGACGTTCAGAATCAGAATTCATCGTGTACAAAATAGTAAATGGAATTAATTTAGGTGGTGGCCCAGGTATACAACTCAAACATACTGTCAAGACAAAAAATACACAAATACACAAAACAATATATAAAATAAAAATACAGAGAAGTGTTCTGGGCCATTCGGGGAGGTTCACATGTGAATGCCTGATTTTCAGAATAGCACTTTCACTTTGTTTTCTGATTTCAGCCTTATCACTGTCAGTCCTTTCCCCATGTGCGCGATATATGAACTTACAGGCTGACCTTTGGCTCAAATTAATTCCGCACCATTTCTAAGTGGCTGAAACTTGACAAGGCGTGTGACGTGTCATTGCTCACGCTGGGAGTCAAAATAAACCGGGCCTGAATCGATAGGCCGTCCTCGCGTGCTGCCCCGGGGATCGATAGGCGCTCAGCGGGCCGAGGGGATGGGGGGGCTGGCGTGGGCCTATTGACAAGGATGCCTGAAATATGTGTCTCAGTCACTGGATTGTTTTTATAATTAAAAGAATGAGAGATGTTTAGTCAAGGGCAAGGAATTGGAATCACACTACTATAATGCTAGTGGGAGGTGTGTCACTCATTGGGCTACAATGTAACATCTGTAATCAGAAGGTTGTTGGTTCAAATCCCAGCCTCAGCAGAGTGGTGTCACCATTGGGCCTTTAAGCAAGGCCCTTACCCCCCTACTGGATCCAGGGACTGTCTGACCCTGTTTTCTCAAATACACAATACTGACTATGACCCTGTGTGATTGAATCTAATATATCAATGGCTCTTTAACTGACGGCAAATGGCATTTAGCTGCATTTTGCTTGTCTCTGTGTTTTCCTTTGAGCCTCTGATAATTAAGATGGGAGGCGTTACCAGTGATATTCAGACTCATTCTGTCGGTAGTATTACTTGCCAAAGCTGAAATCTTGCATCCAAGTGATCTGCAGTGTTTGTATTTTTCCTTTTTTTGTTTTTTATTAGAAACATCAGGTATCTGGTGCTTCTGTTTTTCTCAGGACATATGGTTTATTATGGCTCACATTATTATTAATAATATTAATATTAATACTATATTATTAGTAGTAGTAGTAGTATTCGATGTGTTCTTGAAAGTGTTATACCGTCAGCACCAGAAGTGCAATACTCTGTGCAGAGATGCAAGGAGACCCTCAACACACATCTGAGGACCAGCTGCTTCTCCTCGAACATCAGAGGGAGCAGCACTGAACGGGACAGACTCTGAGCAGCTCTAACCTTCGCTGGATGTCTCGGCTCATACCAGGCACAGAGCCCTCAGCCAGTCAGAACATGCATGTCGGTGCCCGCTCTGAGCCCACCACCTACCGGTGAGGGATGGCGAACTCTCTCCGTCGAGGCTTCCAGTTCTCTTTTGCATTTCGCTTGATTTTTCTGGTGATGGTGTTTTTTTTTCTATCCTTTTCCCCAAGAACATATAACAACAGTAATTTTTTTTACGTTTTTTTAAGTGACTTACCTGTTTGTATCTTTAGGCAACGAAAGTTTATTTATATAGTACATTTCATACACAGAGGCAATTCGAGGTGCATTATAGAGAAAAAGAAGAAAAGAAAAGGAAGAAAAATATATATAATACTACAGACAAATTGAGTAATATATAGCAAAAAAAGGACTTAAAACAGGTAATATGGTAAAAAATATAATAAAAATAAAGTGAAAATTTGACCTAATTGAAGCTTATAGTGGTTAAAAAAAGAGGCCCAGGAATGGATCCTTGCGGCACGCTGTATGTGATCTGTCATTTGCAGAAATAATGCCATGAATAGGGTTGCTTAACCTGCTCTCGTCATGCTGCTTTTGAAACCTTGAGGCGCTTATCAGCACAATATAGCAGTTTTATGCTTCATGCTGTCACACAGTCAAACACTAAGATGAGGTCTCTTTCTGAGTTCTAAAGGGGCGCTTTATTTGCCATTTCAACAACTACATTGGAATTCTTTAGTTTGCACATATCCCATCATGCTCTCCTTTTAAGATATACAGGTGAGAGTGAAACACAGGGTTAGCTATCCATTCACTGACCCTGGAGCATTTTTCGGGGGGGTCAAGGGTCTTGGTTATGGGCCCAATGGAGATGTGGCTACACTACCAAGCCCGAGATTCAAACTGACAACTTTCCAATCACAGGCAGAGAAGCCTAACTCACTAAACCACATACCATACATGGGCACACAGTCTGCTTCTCCTGCATTTTAATATGGCTAAATAACAAAATATCATTTTCCACTTCCAACAACCTGTTTTTCACTGGTGGGGAGTTTGCTGTGGTGTTTTAGCTTTAGGCCTCTCCATTACATTGTTGTATCTACCTTCATTTGTATCCTCTTTCCTCATCTTTATGCCCTTTTCCTCATCTTCTCCTGTTATTTCCCTTTCTCTCCCTCCATCATTGTTGGGATCTGCTCTCTCCCCCAACACCTTCCTCAAGTGGCAGCCAACTAGTTCAAGGGCTAGAGTGGCCGGTACAAACCGCGACTGCGCATTTTAGAGGGTATTCAGGAGAGGACCAAACAAACATGCTTATTCTGCCAAAGCGTTTTGGAAGGCTGCAAAGTGGCTGCATTCTTAATATTAACTTCCTCTCAGCCAAACTGAAGTCCTGAGATCAAACACGGAAGTGCTTCTGGCGGAAGGTCAATATTTTATCGCTGATTTCAGAGGCTGAAAACACAGCCCTGGGAGTTTGGGCTGTGAATTATTATTATTTGTTTTCTTTGGAGAGGATATCATGAAAAAGAGACTGTCGCTGTCGTGCTGCCACCATGGCAGCCTAATTGCCTCTCGGTCGCTAATTATCCAGGCGTATTTGTATTGTATTTGCAGACTCGCCTGGGTGCAGCTGTCGTCTCCCTCAGACCTGTACTGTAAGGTGGGCTGGGGTTTCCAGCATACAATGGGGTTTGTGTAAACCGGAGGCACCTCCATGTCAGCCTCATGTGACCCCGTGCCCCGCCTGTGTGTGTAATATTGGCGCAAATAAGAAATGGAACAACTTATTTATGTAAGGAGTGGCTGTCATTTCATGCTTCCCATTGTCATTGCTTGTCTTCTGTCTGTTTTTGTGTCGGGGATTAATTAAAGTGTCTGTTAACGGAGAGGATTTACTCTGCATTTTTCGACGAAGCCCTGTTGAGCCAGTTATTAATTAGAAGGTTTCATTTGAAGCAACTTCTGAAGCTCTAAGACACTACATTAAACTTAGCTGAACTTTTGACATACTTTTATCCGAAGCAATATTCATTTTTGCGAGTCAGACAGTCTATAGAGTAACTGCAGGTTAGGGGCCTTTTTCAGGTGCCCAGTGGTGAAACCATGCAGCTGGCCCCAGGAATCGAACTAGCAACCTTATGGTCACAGGGAGAACAGCCGACCCCACTGAGACACACTACATCCCCCATATGTTGTTTACAGATGGATGTATTAGTGGGGTCATTCAGGAAAAGCAGCAATTCATTGCTTCTGGTAGCAGACGAGTGCCAACAGGGACCAGCAAGCTGCACCGTGTCCTCAAAGCAATTCTAGTTTGGATGGGGCCCTGAGCGAACCCCCCCCCCAACAAAAGAGAGCACAGTTTGGTACTAGCTGTTGTTTTTATTTAGACAATTAGAATGATAATAAATAAATGCAAAAATATATACTAAATGGTATTCATAAATATCAAGAAGAATTAACAAAGAGAAATATTATTATGAGGAGATTAAATAACTGCATACCTTTATCTTTTGTGCATTTCTCGTTTTCTTCTTTCCTCTTTTGCCTAAACTGGGCACCTGGTCAATGGCTTTGACCTTTTCTTATCCATGCATTTATTAGGTTTGCACTTGAGCATAAATACAATATTCATCCACCAACACTGTCAACCAACAGCCAAGACTAAACTGATTCACCTTGATGGTGTGCAGTCTAGCTTTATATTACTCACAATGATTTCACACAAACCAGAAAAAAATCCAACCTGTGAAACTATTAATCACACTATTATAAATGAATTGTGGTTAATTTGGTAGCACTTCTTAGTGTGACTGATTTTACAAATTTTAGTACTGTACAAAGCTAGCGGTGCACGATTTCATAGATTCCCCTGCTCTCCCTACCGCAGGCTTCCAACCTGAGGTCAGCTTGCCCCCGGTCCCCTCCTTGTCTCGTACTTCTGAGCGGTAGCCAGCCTAGATCACAAACTAGAATCAGGGCCGTCGCACTATCATAGTTAATTGACCCAAACGGTGACATGATATCACGTGATGTGCAAATGACATTTGATGTGATGTGCAAATGATATTTGGGATGATGTGCAAACAATATTTGACGTGAATGACTGATGGAAAACCGATTGCACAAATGTCACCATTCCCATTTCTTTTTTGTCTGGGTGCCCCATGCCACCTTCAGCGAGATACTGCCCTGGGCAGCTGCCCATATTGCCCATACCTAAATCCACCAGTGGGGGTCCTCGTGTGGTCGGCAACTGTCTCCCATGATCCTTCTGCACTTCCTTACTTTACACTTCACAGCAGTATCACAGACAGCTATGACAAAATACACTTTTCTTGTCTAGTTATTGAACACTCCAAACAGGAAACAGCTTCTTTCCAAGTGCCTCCTTATACCAAGACTCCACAAAATTTGAAACAGAATTTCACCTTTCATCCTCAGTAAGAAAGTCTCTCCCGCATTAAACCTATTGGAAACATCTTGATATCAAAATGACAAAGACTTACCTATAAAAGTGAATCAGCCTGGCCTTCTTATTAGTTAGATTTGTTAGACTTCTTCTCATTGGTTACTTTTATTATGCTTCTTATTATTGGTTTGTTTTGTTTAAGTGGGTGGGGGCTCCACCCAGGTGGGGATTTGGGACTGTAAACGATGCCGCATGCAACAGAAGCAATTACTTCATCTAACATTTGAACACCCGTGAGGATCCTGTGCACTCTACAGCAGCAAAGTTTTTAATGAATACGTAAATAAATCAGACATGTTTAAAAATACTCTGGAGTCTTTTGTCTAGACGGCGCAGAATCCCCCTGTTTAGCACAGGTACCGTTTAGCAGGCAGGTGTTGAGTTTTGAATGTTTTTGAAGACTTTTGAGTACTACCAGCTGATTGAAAGACTACTGGCCCATTATTGATTGACTATGCAGTGTGTGTGTGTGTGGGGGGGGGGGGGGGGGGGTTGGGGTAAAAAAAAGACAAAAATTTTAAAAAAAAAAAAACCCGGTATAAAGGCCACAAAGCAAATTTACCAT
>JAODLD010000044.1:14200541-14217807 GCA_026781065.1 Mormyrops boulengeri | reverse complement strand
TTTGGGCTTAAGTGCCCCCCCCCCCCCCACACTCTGTACAAACTGCTCTGAAGGTCACACCGGAAGGTCTCTGTTTCCATTTTAAGGCTTGACGTCTCAGCACCGAAGTTTAACAAAACCACTTCCCATGCACTAACGGAAGCAGAAGTGTCAAACCTCTTGGAATTCTGAACTGAACTGTTTATGTTCAAGATGATGCTTATTTCATTTATTTATTTGTTTGTTTGCTTGCAGAGGTGGCAATTTCAGGTCCAGAAAGTAAAAATCCAGACCAGGATTTTGTTTCATCCAACCACTTGCGTACTATTTGACTGTGACTCTTTACGCTCAGCTGGTTGGAGGTGCCATAAAACCCCAGTCTCCTGTCCAATACACTGGACCCACAAGAAAGTGCAAGGAAAAAGGCTATATTTGTTCAAAAATAGGCAGTTACATGCTGTTATTTTACCAGTGACAATGTGTTCTCCATGGATCTATTGTACTGTTTCACAAATTGCAGTTGTGTCAGTCTGAAAACTGATAATAATGACAATTTTATGTGGTTATACAAATGGACTAGTTTATAGGTAATTTCAGACCTCATCTCAAACATCAAAACTGTTATCTGGGACAATGAAATCAAACATAGAACCATGTTTGGAAAACATAATCATCTTTAAGGATGAGAATGGTTTTGACGCCATGAGGCTGATGTAAATCACAGAGCCCTTGAGCAGTTGTAGAATAACCTGAAATGAATAGATGTGTTTTGCCTTGGATACATTGTGCGGCTTGTTCTTTGCTTGTGATCTGGATCATTTTCGACACTTCTGTATTGTTCCAGTGATGCTTTGCGTGGTATTTCGCTCAGTACACTGTCCATTCATACCACGACTGATACTTTCGGTTTCTATAGTCCATGGCTTCATTTTGTTAGGGAGGTATTTTTAAAATAAAATAAATCGTTCTTAATGAACAGTACGTAAGCATTACTTAGCTTTAAGTTAGCGGTAAACATGAACATCGTCAGTTTGTATAATCTACATGTATGTGTGAATGAAACAGCCTGCTTTAGCAAAGTCTCTATCGCAAAAAACAATATCCACGATCATTTGACTGATAAAAGCAGCTCCATCAGTTTGGCAGCGAGCAGATCTGCTGGTTAATTATCAAGTGCGTAATATCATCAGATAGCTAGCGGCAGTAGGCCAATAAGACAGTGGGGTCCCTTAGCAGGACTAATAAAACAATAGGCCTATAACGTGAAATTTATAGTTTAAACCGCACAACTTTGTGATTACGAAGTATGGGAAAGTGCTAATGTTAGAGTCTTTGTTTTATAAAAAGCAGCTGCAAGTTAACGTGCACTAATGTAGGATTTCCAAGCCAACCTAATGACATCACATCCTACGCTAGGACAAGATGGTGCTACACTTGCCTGAAAAATGTAACTTGGATCAGTTGTTATTTTTAATCAAGTTTCACCAGCAGTGTTTAACCTATACGGATGTTTAGAGCAGGAATCCATCTTGTAAAGTATGCTAACTACATTTAGCGTTTCATAACTTTAAGTGCGGCTGGTATTTCAGCACTTCAGCGTAAAATGCGAGATTTCCACGCTCACCTTAAAACCTGCTGGTATTGAAAACCGCCGTCACAGGACCAGCCTGTCACTTGTCTGTTTTTCCAGTGAAATCCAAGAATGGGATGATGATGAAAGAAAAGGAAAAAAAAAAGATTGCCGGCTGCATTTTGGGATCAGAAATAAATTTCACTGTAACTCAGTACCAGCTTATGTGAAACCATTTCAATGTACTACCTTAAACACAGTGGAGAACTTAAGCTACTAGCTTAAGAACTACAAGTATTATAAAAACCTGTTGAGGGCCCCCAATCACATAGTACATTGCAACAACAAATCTGCTGTATTTGTGTATTCTATTTTTCACAGTAAAGTGAAAATAAAACAATTATATTTATTAAATTCTCTTTGTTGATATTATTAATTTAGACTTCATGCTTAAATAACGGTCATTAATTTTACCATGTCGGGGGATGGTGCATTGGAGGGCCCCATAGATTTTTTTGCCTTGGGCCCCCAGGGTCCCTAGAATCGCCTCTGCTGACGTCATTCTGCAGCTGGTCTCCACACCCTGTCATTGGGACGTTTTTCATTAACAAACACTAAGGGGCAGACTATTTGTCTCACATTATGGACTGATGTGACATCAGACTACAGTCATCATTATTCATCAACATTATTATTTACGCAGGATTGGCTCCCAGCAAACGTCAACATGTCAGAGAGCAAACATCTCATTCTTGTATTTTTTTTCACCTGTAGCCCATTTTTACAACAGTAATATGCAAGTCGGTTTCTTGCTCCCCAAAATCTTGATACGGCAGCCAGGAAAAAAATGGCCTTCTGTCCAGGGCCAGAAATGGCAAACTGTAAGACGTTCAGTGCACTGCGTTAATGGGAGGTACCCAGGTGCAAAGTGTGGGGTTTCTGCCGATCCAAAATTGATTCTGAGCGAGGTACCTCTCACACAAAATGTCACATCTGAGGAGAAAATGGCAAATAAAAAAGATTCGCAAAAGCAAATTTGCAATTTTGCCTTTCAATACCCTCATTGAGAGTATTGGTTGAAAATGTAACCTTGGATGGGCAGAAGGAAAAGTTCCTTAGATTTTAACGTTTAAACATCTTCTTCCATGAGGGCCTAATAAGAGCCATGTTTCTTAGTTTGTCGCTATGTCTGGTAGACTGCTGCTTCAATGTTTGTAGATCTTTTTGTCAGATGTTTCTATGGTATACTCAAGTTTAATTACAAGCATTTCATAAGTGTCAAAGGCATTTATTGACAATTACATTAAGTTTATGCAAAGAGTCAATATTTGCAGTGTTGGCCCTTCTTTTTCAAGACCTCTGCGATTGGCCCTGTCATGCTGTCAATCAACTTCTGGGCAAAATCCTGACTGACGGGAGCCCATTCTTGCATAATCAATGGTTGGAGTTTGTCAGAATTCGTGTTGTTTTGTTTGTCCACCCGCCTCTTGAGGTTTAACCACAAGTTCTCAATTGGATTAAGGTCTGAGGAGTTTCCTGGCCATGGACCCAAAATGTCGATGTTTTGTTCCCTGAGCCACTTCAGTCACTTTTGCCTTATGGCACGGTGCTCCATTGTTCATCACCAAACTGTTCTTGGATGGTTGGGAGAAGCTGCTCTCGGAGGATATTTTGGTACCATTCTTTATTCATGGCTGTGGTCTTGGGCAAAATTGTGTGTGAGCCCACTCCCTTGGCTGAGAAGCAGCCCCACACATGAATGGTCTCAGGATGCTTTACTGTTGGCATGACACAGGACTGATAGTAGCGTTCACCTTTTCTTCTCCGGACAATCTTTTTTCTGGATGCCCCAAACAATCGGAAAGGGGATTCATCAGAGAAAATGACTTTACCCCAGTCCTCAGCAGGCCAATCCCTGTACCTTTTGCAGAATATCAGTCTGTCCCTGATGTTTTTCTTGAAGAGAAGTGGCTTCTTTGCTGCCCTTCTTGACTCTAGGCCATCCCCCAAGAAGCTTCACAGATGCACTCACACCTGCCTGCTGTCATTCCTGAGTAAGCTCTGCACTGGTAGTACTCCGATCCTGCAGCGCAATCTTACTAGCACCAATATCCTTGCCTGTGAAGCCCTTTTTGTGCAAAGCAATGATGACTGCATGTGTTTCCTTGCCAGTAACTATGGTTAACAGAGAAGAACAATGATTTCAAGAACCACCCTCCTTTTCAAGCATCTAGTCTGCTATTCTAACAGTCAGCAGGTCCTGAAATGCAGTGGAAATGGGTTTTTTGGGATTAAGTTCATTCTCATGGCAAAGAGGAACTTTGCAATTAATTGCAATTCATCTGATCACTCTTCATAACATTCTAAAGTATATGCAAATTGCCATCATAAAAACTGAGGCAGCAGACTTTGTGAAAATCAATATTTGTGTCATTCTCAAAATTTTTGTCCACAGCTGTACATAGTATTGACTGAGGTAATAGCTATGAGGTAATAGCTTATAAATATCACATGATTAAAGGGTCTAAGTACAGATGAATGGAGAGTTTGTGTATGTTCCTCTACAAAGACATGCAGCAAATAAAAAGGAAATATTGGTAGCACTTTACCTAAGGCCATGTTTTTAGCAATTTATACACACATTCATAATGCATTATAATGCGTTCAAAAAGCATTATAAACATTGTTATAAATATTTATAAAAAGGCATAACACATTATAGCCATGCTTATTATGTATTATGATTGCCTTATGAAGTTCTCATCTATAATGCACTATTGATACCTTTATAATGCAGTGCAAAGCATCCTTAATGCTTATATTGGCCATTATAATGCATTATAAAGGTATCCGTAGTGCATAATGCATATTAAACATAATGGCTATAATGTGTTGTGCCTTTTGATAGATATTTATACCCACGTTTATAATGCTTTATGAATACATTATTATTTGTTATGAATGTGTTTTTAAATGACTAAAAACATGGCCTCAAGTAAAGTGTTGCCGAAATATTTATCATAACAATGTGAGTTAATTCAGAGAAAATGATTATCTACAGGAAAAATACAATACCTTCCCAGCAATAAAACTTACACAGGCCTAACAAAATTGAAACATGTATTTTGTGATCAATCACTGAAATCCTGTAAAATATTAGCTTGGTGTAATAAAACAGTTCTTGTAATTGGAAGACAGTGATCAAAGATTAGAGATGTTACAGCAGGTATAAAGATGAACAGATGTTTGAGAGCTTGCTGATGATGTCATTTGGAATTAAAATAATTCCTGGGACAGCTGCGTGATTGGAGGTGTAATGCATGATTCGCTCCGGCAATCAGATCTTTCAAACACCACCCCAGGCTTTTGAATACCATATATCTATGGTCTTTTTTTTTTACTTTGTTGCTTTAGTGCTGAAATGTTTTTCTATGAATAGCTGTTTTGAAAAATGGTAACTAACAGTAAGTAGCAATATAATCTGTGATCCATCTCTTCAGGGCAGTACAGCAGGGGGCAACATTAGAACCTGCACTTATTCCTGCTGGAAACACAAGATATTTTTTGTTCGGGCACAATCACGGCCCACTCTGCCATGTGTGATTAAGGTCCAAAAGTATGTGGCAGACATGAGGTAAGCGATATTGAAATATTTAAAATCCGAGAGCCTAGACTGTGTCCCATCCCAGTCCATCTTCCGGTGAGGTAAGGCAAGAGCCTCTCTGGAAACTTTGGGATTTTAATTCTGTTTTTATTTTTCAGTTGTTGCCCATTTTATCTTTTAAGTCACTGTGGCTAATATTAATTTCATTATTAGACATTATTTTAGAAAAAATATTGATATATGTTTTTTTGCGAAAGCAAGTTTAGAGAGTCTTTGGAACAGTTGGGGATTAGGGCTTTGCTTGAGAGTCCAACAGTGACATCATTCTCCCAACATTGGGACTTGAACTAGCAACCTTCCAAGCACAGATACAGCCTCCAAACCCACGCCACGCTACGCTGACAATACTTCATCCATCCGCGTGATGACCATCTCCGTAATCTGTCGGTTCCGCAACAATTTTCTTGTGAAGATATTCCGGAGAAAAAAATAATAAAAACGTCATACACCAGCTTTATAAATGTCGACTTGAACATAGCCTCAGATGAACAGTGAATGATTTTGATGAAGAGTGGTCTGTCACCTGCTTCCAGAGTGTGGTACTGGTCCTGATGGACCAGCCAGTTATGAACGGCAATGTGTCTGTGGCCCAATTAAGAGAAGAAGTGAGATTTCACGGGTCCTCTAATGACTCTACCTGCACACACAGAATCACCATTTAGTAGTGATATATTAAGGTGATCCTCAACCTGTCCTTATACCTAAATATGCATGAATCTTTGTTACACCTGTATTGTAACTTGTTTGTTGGAAATAATGAATGTAATGCAGAACAACATTATCTGACCTACTGAAATTTCTGCTGGAGAAAAGGCCTTCTTTAATTATTTTTAAGATGAATGCCTTTATTTTGTCTTTCTTACAAATTCCAGTGAAACTTCAGAAAATTAAAATCTGGAGTGAAGACACCTTCAAGGAAAAGAAAGATGAACTGGGACGTGGGGCACAGATGTCAGGGGGGCAGAGAACAAACCATCAATCCACAAACCATCAATCCACAAACCATCAAACTGCATGTCTGGTGTCTTTTTTTCTTCCTGTGCCCCAAGCTCTGTGTCTATATGTTATTTTTATTCTTTGGCTTGTGTAGTTTTAAATGAAAGGGTGGAAAATTGTTTTACATTGTGCAACATGGGATGAGAACTATTCAGAAAACAGTAAGGTAATGGGAAAGAGCCTGGTTCTGAACAAGTAACCATTTCCTAGTCTGTGCCTGCCTCTTCTTTATATACTGTCCAATCTGACCGCAACTTACTGCTTTTTAATGTAGATTTCAAGTTATGTTGTTTGCTATTATATCATTTATATATTTGTGTCCTTTTTTCCAACAATGAAGACCCTTTTTGTAAATGCAGAGGAATTTAAAGATAGATAATAAATACTCATAACTCTGATGTCGGACTTGTGGGTGACCTCAGAGACAACATTTACATACGCACAGACAAAGGTGCAAAAGGCTACATCTGGTGTTACAAATCATTCTAAGCAATCTTGAAATGATCTTGAAGATATTTTTAATTGCTTTGGGGCCACATGGAACCGAAATGCGCCTTGCATCCCCATTTCCATCGCAAACCACATGCATTTATGCATAAACCTAGGGGCTGGATATTATCATATAAATCACAGCTGTCGCCAGAAATGGCTAGACACCTGATCACAGCTCCCCGTAAAGCATCTACATCCCTGTGTGACACGGACATCTGTGGCACGCTGGCGTGAGGTGAAACACGGAGCTTCCTTACAGTTGAAAGTAAGAGTGCCTGCAAGGGTCATTTCAGGTCTTGTTTACAGGCTTTTCACAAAAAAAGTCATAGAATAAAGTCATAAAACTATTTTTTCGTCCTTCTTGTCATTGTTCTCATTTGTTTTTCAATGGGGACGTGAAAATGAACGATCGATAAAAAACAACAGCCAACATTAAGTCCGCAAGACAGCAGGTGCGAGTTAAATTTTATCTCCTCTCTGTGGAATGTCTGCTTTTAGGAGATACCTTTAGATCACCTGTGAAAGAAAGGGATCGATCTCATACGAACACAAGGTGGAGAAGTTCGATTGGGTCCATCTCGCCAAGGAGTGGCAAGTTCCTTTGACACGTGACAGAACTTCTCACAGGTAATCATGCCCGGGTCAGTGTGTTTGGCTGGCGTGTACAGTGTGTTTGGCTGGCGTGTACAAGTGGTCGCTGGGTAATTTCCTCATGTTGCAAACCAAGATGAGTCTGTTTGGAGCAGAAACAAAATTTAAGCATCAATCTGTTATGGCTGCTGTCCCTGCATTTCTACATAACGAGAAAGACTGATCTGCTATTTTTTTTTCTTTTTTTGGCGCCTCGTCCTGGGTTGTTCACTGCCTTTCACCTGTAGCCTCCACAATAGGTTCTGGACCCCCTGTGACCCTGAATAGGACAAGTGAGTACAGGAAATGGATGGATGGATATTTTGGAACCCAAAATATCACAGTTTAAAAAAAATTACACTGCAAAAAGGAATCCAAAAAAGTGGGGTCGTTTTAATTTTTTGAAGATAATTTTTACTAAATACCTCAGGACTAAAAACAGGACTCAGGATGTTTGCAAATGTTTGACATATATTAGTTTGTGTCTCTTTCGGTAAATTTCTCTCAAAGAATTAATAAAGTTCAATTATGATATGTTCCTTGGACCACATTTTCTAATAAAAAAATTTCAAAAAATATTATTTAAACATTGACTTAAAATTTGTGACAGACTATCAGACGGTCTAACTATCATTCCGAGTATTAAACTGAAAAAAAATGTACTTATAAATAATTCTGTTTTGTTATATAAAAGTTATCAGTGATTTTATTTTTTATCTTTCATTTTTTTATTTTTATGATTAATGTTTGCTTTTCCAATATTATTGCATACATTGAAATTAGATTCTTTCATCTAAGGCCAAGATAGAACTGCTCACAGAAGAAGGCATTGATTAAATTTAATATAAACACCAAATGATCAAAAAATGGTTTAAATTGACTGTAGTTCAAAGTCAACATGTGGAATATCAATTTATCCTTTTTAATGGAACAAGCAAGAAAATCTATATGTATGTAAAAAAAAGAAATGGACAGAATCGCCAGATAAAAGGCGTCTTTAACTTTGAAGTAACTAAACCAAGAATATAAACACAGCTAGAGGAGGGACAGAACATATAAGGTGTCGTGTCAGCATATGCTGAATGTGAACAAACTGCATCGGCAAAGGGGAGCAGCAGGAGGAAGCTGAGGCTCATTGACGTGAAACGGCTGTCTCAAAACATCATCTCATAAATGATCAGAGAACTGAATTAGCACCTCTGTCACCAAGAGTCAACAAAAACAGTACATTGTGGGCTTGGCAAAGCTGGAATTAAGGCAGGGCTGGTTGGGCTGGTTGGGAAAGTCATGTAAAGACGACCAAAACTGGGACCCCTAACCTACGAAATTAAGATTTGCAAAAAACCAAAGGATCCATCCCTCAAAGATCTGAAGGCTATTCTGCTTGAAGTTGCAATATCAGCTATGCACATTAATATATTATTTGGTTCCCCCTTTGTATACGTGTTTACATGCATACACGTAGAGCACTCTGTAGCCTCACACCTGCATGGTTTGGTTTGAACCTGAATCCTGCCCTGAGCGTGGATACTCCATGCTATCTCTGTGTCATGTGGGTTTCCCCTACTGACTCTGTTTTCTGCCTGCAGTCCAAAGATATGCAGTTAGGTGATCTTTAAATGCTCGTGGGAGTTTTACTTACACAAAAAATGTTGTTCAGAGAGATAGCCAATCACATTGTACGACAAGCTACAAGCAACTGGAGGAGGCGGGACCAAGACGTCTGATCAGTTGGTCCAGCCTCCTCTAGTTGCTTGGACCCCCCCTCCTCTGCAATCTGGTTGTTTATCTCTCTGAACCAACAATTGTTTTGGTCTGCCCTCAGAACCCTTTTGTGTCAGTAAAACTCCTATGCACTCTTTAAATAGCCCTTATCATGTGACGGTGTGTGTGTGCCCTGCGATGTACTGGCATCCTGTCCAAGCTGTATCCCGGCCTTGAGTCCTATGCAGCCTGTGTCAAGCTCCAGACCTCCCACGCCTCAGTGTCGGCGGTTTGATGGACCCCTTGTCCCTTCCCAGGGTCCACAGGGGCTGGGGACATCGTATCCTCATTACTTACAGCCTCTTCTCAGCCCCAGAGCTGCTGCAGATTTCCATGAACCAATTTACAGCAAGTACTAGATGGATTCAAGTGCTTCCCTTCTGCAAGCTCCAATTACATTTCCAATTTAGACCCAGCAAAAACAATCAAGCCTTGAAATTTCCTTAATGTGTCAATATTACTGGGGATTTGTGCTTCCAGGAACACACCTTCAGCAAAAAAATAAAAAATCCCCTTAAGACGCTGACCCTAAACACTAAGCAAAAATACTTTTCTAGTGCCACGCCCCAAAACTCTCCCCCCAAAAACAACAATCTCAAATCATTTTATGGATCTGCTGTGATCCATTAACACAGCTGCTAGAACATCGTCACTGTGCCTTGGTATCGATTCTCTGTGGGTCTAGGTCTGAGCTTAAGGGATGCCTCACCATGCTTCCATAATACTGCTCCGGAATCTTCCGTAGGTACTCAGCTGGTGTACGAGCTGGTGACTGACACAGTCATGTCATGTGGATTGCATCATTTTGACGCTCAGACTGTTCAGTGACCTCTCATACCCTGAGAAAATTCTGGAAAATTCCAGGATAAAAATAATTCACAGGATGCTTTTGTATTTATCGGAATTATGGACAGTCTCACATCTTCATACAGGTTAAACTGCACCCCAGCTTGTCACTTGCCTTTAGTACTACACTGTATTCCTTTGGACAAGCCTTCACTTCCCTCTCATCCTGATGTATATTTCTTGCCAGCGTGTAACTATCTGACTTATTTTTGCGACAAATGCCACCTCACATTAAGCTTGTACTATTCTTGAGAATGTCGCAACCTTCCTTGTGGACAGTTCAGCACATTCACTGTAGCTACCTACTGTAGCTTAATTGTCAATCGTTCATCAAAGAGAATACTTTATAAAAAAAATGTAGATGTCCTTATGTAAAATACGTATGATAGTATAACACAAAAAATTAATATAGAATATATATCGACCAGAATAATTTAGATGAATATCCCTGACTGACCTTTACAAAGTATAGCAAGCGACAAATTTTGACGTTATGTCAATACTGCATATCGAACAGCACAGGTCAAGCACTGGCTGTCAGATGATAACAAAATGGCAAAATGGTGACATTAACGGTGGTGCCAGGGCCTGTTAGTGACGAGCTTTTTGTGCTATCAGTCACTAGGGGATCTACAGCTGTTAAGTGAACCCACTAGTGCCTCATGGAGAGAGACAGTTAACATGATTTTTCAAGTGTTGTTCTGCCATTGAGTCCATTTACAGAGTATTATAATCAAGTGTTTCATAAAGGCAGTTCATAAAATCAAGTTGTTTTTTCTATGATTTGTCCTGTTTGCTTTATTCCTAAGAGCACTGATGAGTCGGTAAATTCTGCTGTGTTACTCGCCTTTCTGCAAGCCAGAATGCCCAATACCCAGGATGCCCAATACCCAGGATGCCCAATACCCAGGATGCCCAATACCCAGGATCCCCAGTGCCCAGGATGCCCAGTGCCCAGGATGCCCAATACCCAGGATCCCCAGTGCCCAGGATGCCCAATACCCAGGATCCCCAGTGCCCAGGATGTCCAATACCCAGGATGCCCAATACCCAGGATCCCCAGTGCCCAGGATGCCCAGTGCCCAGGATGCCCAGTGCCCAGGATGCCCAATACCCAGGATACACTGTGCCCAGAATTCCCAGTACCCAGAATGCCCAGTACTCTGGAAGCCCAGTACCCAGGATGTCCCACTCATATGTCACTTCCTGCCTACCTCCACCCGCCAGCAGTTTTGAAAACCAAATTAAATAGTGAGTTGCTGTCGGAACATCGTAGCTAGTTAGCCAGTTAGCAGACCATGCTGCTTCAGCATAAATAAGGAACATCTTTATTTAATATTTAGTGCAGTAACTCTTAGTGGCCAACAGGCCCCCCTCAACAAACCTCAGGGGGAGTGCTAACCTCAGTGGGAGTGCTACTGTGTGCTGGCCAAAAGCGAGCTGGAGTATGGTCTGCAGGTGACTGAGTGGAGAGCTGAGCTGTGGGCACATTCCTGAACTGTAGAAAGTCAAAATGCTGAAGTAGGATTAGGCAGCCAGTTGACCTTTGAACCTCAGAGGTTTATTCTCTGATGTCTGATTCTTCATTCAGTGTTTTGGGGAAAGTTTAGGAAAGGGACTTATAAAAAAATTAACTGAACTTTATGGTTCAATGTCTTTATTTTGACTGTTGATTTGGTTCTTCTGAGATAAGAACTTATGTATATATGGGGACTAAAGATTGGGTTTGATTGTAAGGCCTTTTTGGAAAGTCTAGTAAGCAAAGGATAATGACCCCCAAAAAGAGTAAAGGCTTACTAATATTCCCCCAAGGTCTGTTCAATTAGATCTAACCAAACACATGTGAGTGAATAGGATTCCTCTTCAAAGTGTTACCTACTCAACATGCTAATACCCTGAGCTCCTGTCTGCGACTTTGCACTTTAATTCCACTGTCTGGGTTTAAAAAAAACTCTGATATTTTCCATTGAGTTTGATATGAAATATTCTGTTTTGGAAAAGCAGCATGATTTCACAGCAGACAAACTCCCCTGGAGGACCCCTGCTGGTAATGTGTTTATTTATTTATCACCATTTATTCATAGATTAGCTTTAAACGGCAATATGTCATTAGACTGGTAAATTTCCGTCTCATATCGCTCCTGAAACAGTGTCAAGAAACATTTGATTATGTTAGATTTGCAATCATACCTTAGGATTAAAACAAAAGAAACGAATGAAGTGAATGTTAGTGGCCTCTGCTGCAGTCCACAGCGGAGCTGATTTTCACATTTAAAGGGGCATCTGCTTCAACAAATATGGCTCAGGGATTGGGTCAGTTCAGGAATGCAATTCAAACCAGGAAATGGAATTCAGCAACAACTACAGGAAATGGAATTGGAGGCTCAGGAAGTGGAATTCAATTCAATGAAATTCTGTCTAATTTTGCTGTTTATTTATTTGCAATTAGATGTAGTGACATACAGGTACCAAGAGATGAATGAGAAATAGTTGATGAAACATAACTTAAATAAAACTGAGAACTTGAACAATTTATGAATGAAGAGTGAACAGTATATAACTGACACCTTATATAAACTCTGTATAAATAGTTAAATAATTCACGGTGCATGGAGTGGTGTCCAGCCGATAGAGGTGATCCTGGAAGGTCCTTCTTGAGGCATTTCTTGAAAGTGTAGGAGGAATCTGATAGCCACATGTGGTTTGACAGCAGTTAATAGTAATTAACACTAAAATTAGGACTGATTTTTCAGGATGCATGATGTGAAAGTTCTAGGTAATAAAGAAGTTGAAATTACTGTTATGAACATGGCACTTGGGTTTATAACTTCAGTGAAAACCTAGTTTGTAAGAGGTAACAGTTACACTCTATTAATCCCTGTGGGGAAATTCTCTTTTTGCTTTGAGCCCACCTTGCTCTTTATGAGAGACACATGCGGGAGAAAGCAACGCTTGAGGGTCACAGCACAGGGTCAGCCACGCTGTGGCACCCAGGGGTTAAGATCCTTACTCATTGGTCCACAGACATGTGACTGTTTTCCTGAGGCGAGAACATGTGACTCTCTGATCACGGGCGCAGAGGCTTCGCCCCCAATGGTAAGTCGTATGTATGATAAACAGCATGATGCAGCATGTTGTTCTTCGATTAAAATAATGAAAGCTACCATAAAATCTAAATATTTATATTATGTATTGTTCTTTCTTGAACTGAGGTAAACAAAGGGTTTAAATCTTATTGTTTTTAGGATGAAATGTTTGCCAGACAAGTACAGTATGAGATTAACATCAGCTTTCACCATATTAAATATTAAACAAATTTTATTTTTGTTTGCTTTACAAATCGATGAAATGTCACCTCATAATGTTTATGAACCACACCGTTATGTTGGCTAAAAAGAATAGTTGATCACGTTAGACAAAAATTCATAGTTATAATCGGGATCCGGGGAAATTGGAAAATTCTAGACAGTTCTGGCTGCCTCCGCTGCAGACATCCTAATTACACTTTCAGAAGGAATATGTGAAAATGGGCCTTTTTAACGTTTGGTTATAGTTGACAATAACTGACAGGGCCACAGCTCTGTGGTGTGTGTTTGGAATTATGGGCCGATGGAGGACTCTCCGTCTCTGGTACCGCTGGGGCCCATAACTGACAGGTCTTTTTAGATCACAGATGGAGTCTGCAGTTGGATGCTGCCGGTCAATAATCTTCTCATTACTTATCATAATGAACTACAGCTTAAAAATATCAATAAGGGACCATGACAGAGCAATCCAATTAAGAGCCCAAACACAGATCATGCAAATTGCACCCTGGCTAGACTGGCCCTTAAATTTTAAGCTCCTCTATCTCATCATTGCATGGACACTGTTATATTCAGCAGGCTAAAGTTTATTGTATTAGATCTGCATGCCTATTTGCTAGATTGTGGGTTCCTAACCGCCGGTCAGTAGCCAACAAAGACATCAATGAAGTAAAACAGAAAAAAGAAATCAGTTACAAATATGATGACTTTCTCAATGTTCATGATATTTTCCTATTAATATGTAATGTTGTGTAAGACCAAACTGCATGTAAAGCTGCAAGGAGGCCTAATTTGCACCTAGTTGTCCCTGTCTGACCAGTAGGCCACTGAGGTAGGTGATAGACCTTATTCAAGAAACTGTCCCATTTATGCTGCTCTGAACCACCCAATCCCAGGTTTCCAGGAGATCTCCACCGAGTGGATAGATTTCATGACGTTGTATCTAAATTTACTTTCATTCCCAACCTTTGCAGAAATTACAACATCTAGCATAGCTTTTTAAAGCCTTCAAGGCCGACGTGTATCAGACTCAAGTCTCTGGAGGGCTCCACTGTTCGACTCCAGTCTGAAGTGTTTCTCTAACAATCCCTGCTGGCTCATGCACGATCACGGCAGTTGTGGGATGTGTAAACTTTTTGATTTCCGTGTCTGCCAACAGAACAGGTTTTCAATTCCTCCCTTTTCATCTTCACTTGGGTGTAAAGTCCCACTTCTGCTGGGAACGTTCATATCACATGCATCAGTAGCAGGGCTGTGGTTCTTCTGTTCTTCTTCTGCTGTTTTCACTCAGTAATCCAGCCTGAACTTCCCAGCTCTGTCGGTATCACCAGGATCACCCTGCTCCAGGGAGTGTTGGGGGGGAGGGAGGGAGTGGGGGTATCCGTGATGCGTCTCCTGTGGGGTGAACTAAAGGGGTACTCAGACAGCGTAGGCCTCAGAGGGCATGACGCAATGACAATGTAATCTGGCAGAATATTGCTCAGTGGAGGTAATTTTGACCCCTGAATCAGGCCAGGCTTGCCCAAAATCCAGTAAGTGGGTCCAGAAAGCAAAAGTAGATATCTTACACTCTCCATAAGCCACAGGGCATCATTACCACCATTTCAGTATTGCCCCATTTGACCCCAGGGTTTACCTGTCCCGTTATTGTACCTCTGTGGACCTGGAGTCATCATGAAGGCGTTGTGTTAAGGACACGACATGTGGAGCACAGCTCCAGATCCCAGGCTTCTGTTCTAACAGCCTGATGATGTAAAACTTAACAGAT
Source organism: Mormyrops boulengeri (assembly GCA_026781065.1). NCBI lineage: Eukaryota > Metazoa > Chordata > Actinopteri > Osteoglossiformes > Mormyridae > Mormyrops > Mormyrops boulengeri. The sequence goes on along the minus strand of JAODLD010000044.1, from coordinate 14,202,793 downwards.
CCTGGGAACAAAACCCGAGATACGAAGAGGGGAACCACCCTCGTATCCAGGACCTGAACTTAGAACCAACGGGCCATTGACTCATCCCGTACAGTACCTGACAGATAGATATTTGGCTTTATGTGTGTGTGTGTGTCTCAAAAGCTGCAAGGGGTGCTTTGATTACCTTTTTCCTTGTATCCATCTCTCTTTAATAAGCACTAATCCAATTAGGGTTATTCTGCAGATAGGATCATAAGCTGAGCAAATAAGTTTCACAAACAGAGTACTCTCGCCAGGTGCAGTCAGTCTGCACATCAATTACACAATGTCACCGAAACCGCGTCTTGTCCTCGAGAGGCTCATTCCAGATGGTCTGATGGGTTACCTCAACTCATAAATCCGAAAATGTCTCAAATTATGCAATTCCTTTGTGCTCGATTCTTTTGCCTGACTTTTAGATTTATCAGCATAATATCAGGGCAAGAAGTGAAATGTAGCTTTTAATTAGGCATTTATGATGATATTTTGAAGATTATGGTTTAATAGCTGACTCTGGCGCCTTGGAGTTTGCTGGATACCTCATGCCATCGCTGGTTCCCATAATGCCATTGTTGTTGTGTTAGCGATTTGTTTCTTTTCTGCCAGTCGTTCCCAAGCTATGAGGCTCAGCGCGGCTGAGTTTGTAAACGGGCAGAAGCAGAAATGTCACATAAAATAATGCTAACGACAAGGCTAACCTCGTGCTTCTGCAAAAGTGAAGCCCCATGTTAGACTTGTCGAGTAGCGCGCGCACAATGGCCGTAGTCCTTAGGAGAAGCACCAAGGCTGAACACAAAGCGGCCCCTCCCCCAAGGACTCCTGGGTAATGGGATTGGTGTGAACTGCCCAGCCTCCCTTGGACTCTTGCTCACACAGCTTGTACATGAGCGTTGTTGCTACTGAACAGCATCGGTACAGCAGTCAACAGATTTAAGTGCAGCTCACTGGGAGAGTGCCTGTGATCAGAATTTTGCCAGTTCAAATCCCATTCTATCCCATCTTCAATTGGCACTTGAACAAGACCCTTACCCTACTACAAATGGGATTGAACCAACAACCTTCAGATTAAAGGCCAAGTAACGCTGCCCACCTAAATAAATAAGTCCACCTAAATACCGAACTCAGCTGAGAGTTTGAACCCTCGATCTTCTGTGTATAAAGAAGAAGTGATAACTCCTACCCCAGGGGTCTCCAACTCTGGTCTGGAAGAGCTAATGTCCAAAAGCTTTTCCATTCTACCTGGCTTCTGTTTAGCCACACCAGGTCTCAGGTAAATACCAGGAACAGGTGTGGCTAATCTGTAGCCAAGTAGGATACAAAAAACTGAGTAGACAGTAGCTCTACAGGACCGGCGTTAGAGACTCATACCCTACGCTATGGAACGCATGAAGCAGTGGGAGATGAAGGTGATGGGATGCCATACAGGGGACTGGCCACAGAATACTGAGAATGTAAGGGAAATTAAGCTATATTTACCACTCGCACAAGTATGACAAAAGGGGCCTGTATCACGAACATAGGGCCAGTTTCATAAAGCAGGACTATATGGATAACTTGTCAGATTTAAGACTGAGATTAATGAAAGTAAATTAAGATAAAGTCACCTTAAATTGTGGTACCTTAAATCCAACTAAGGGAGAAACTACAGGCACAAAAGCCTGACTTTCAGAGCCACATAGCCTCCCCTAGGACCATCTGACTCCACTGGGGAATGAACTTGGACCTTTTGCGTGTAAAGCAGATGTGATAACCACTAAACTATGGAGTCATAGCAGATAAGGGCAATGATATGTGATTCCAAAACCTTCCAATCACAGGCCTGAACCTTTGAGTCAGATTGCCCCTATGCCCACCAAAATCACTGATTCCACTAGGGCTTGAACTCAGGACATTCTGCGTGTAAAGCAGACATGATGACTACTACACTTTGGAATCACAACGGATAGAGTTGATGGTATCTGATGTCAAAACCATCCAATCACAGGCCTAAGCCACTGAGTCAGATTGCCCCCATGCCCACCAAAAGCATTGATTCCACTGGGGCTTGAACCCAGGACCTTCTGCGTGTAAAGCAGATGTGATTACCACTACACTATAGAATCACAGCTGGTGCAAGTGATGGTGCGTGATTCCAATATGTTGCAATCATAGGCTTAAGCCACTGAGTCAGATTGCCCCCATGCCCACCAAAAGCACTGATTCCACTGGGGCTTGAACCCAGGACCGTCTGC
>JAODLD010000044.1:14190309-14200441 GCA_026781065.1 Mormyrops boulengeri | reverse complement strand
ATGGTATCTGATGTCAAAACCATCCAATCACAGGCCTAAGCCACTGAGTCAGATTGCCCCCATGCCCACCAAAAGCACTGATTCCACTGGGGCTTGAACCCAGGAGCTGCTGCATGTTAAGCAAATGTGACGACCACTACACTATGGAATCACAGCCCGGAGGGTTGCTGGTATGTGATTCCAAAACCTTCCAATCAGAGGCCTGAGCCACTGAGTCAGATTGCCCCTATGCCCACCAAAATCACTGATTCCACTGGGGCTTGAACTCAGGACCTTCTGCATGTAAAGCAGACGTGATGACTACTACACTTTGGAATCACAACGGAGAAAGTTGATGGTATCTGATTCCAAAACCATCCAAGCACAGGCCTAAGCCACCGAGTCAAATTGCCCCCATGCGCACCAAAACCACAGATTCCACTGGGGCTTGAACCCAGGATCTTCTGTGTGTAAAGTATACACGATGGCCACTACACTATGGAATTATAGCAGAGAGGGGCGATGGCATGTGAGGCCTAAGCCACTGAGTCAGATTGCCCCCATGCCCACCAAAATCACAAATTGAACGCAGGATTTTCTGTGTGTAAAACAAATGTGATAACCACTACACCATGGACAGAAACAAATAAATTTGGTGTGATGTAAGGCAGAGGATGGGTGACCGAATGCCGTGAATGTAACAGACATTAATCTTTATCCACCCCTTGCAGATGTATGACAGCAGGGGCCTGAATCAGGAAGCAGAATTTCTTTTTTAGCCAGATAACTTGTCACATTCATGCACATTGGAATGTGTGTGTATTTTTAAAGTCTTTTGCCCCCCCTATAGACCTCAGAGTGAAACCTGGGGTCTGAGAACAGCAGCCTCCGTTCACTCTGTAACACTGGAGTATCTTTTGGGGGAGTAGCTAAGGCCTCTTTGGAAATGCAGCCACTGTGCTAAAAGCCGGATTTGACCCAGCAACCTTCAGATTACAACAAAGGCCTAAGCAGTGGAGCCAACCCAGGACTCTCAGCGTGTAAAGCAACGTGACAACCACTATGCTAAGCTTTCTTACTGAAATTGCGATTGCTTCTGAAGCTCATGCACATAAAACTGTGCCGTGTGCAACGATCAGCCAGTCACGTAAGCATGGATCGCAACAGGGCGACGTATTTCAATGCAAAGGAACAGCGAATTATTATGGAAAAATGGGAAGAATTTGAAAATACAGTAAAGACAAAGAGTAATGCTGCATCTGCCACCAAAGCTAGAAAGCCACACTGGCAGCAGATCGCACAGCGAAAATGCATACAAGCAATTTGATCATCAAGAACATGTCAATAATTGTCTTAGAAACGTGCTTTCAGGTTTTCGTAATTATTCTTTGTCTTTTATTCATTTTCATTCTCTTTTTTATTCATGATCAGTATTTACTGAACTTGTCACCCTTCCAAACCCATACAATATTCCTTTATCCGTCACACACACGTGCGTGCGCACGTGTTGCGCACACACGCACACACACGTTGGCCTACCTATGTAAATTGATAGGAATACCGAAAATGGACACTCGATCAGTACAAGGCAGGACGTTCTTTATTCCTGATAGCCTGACACAGGCAAAACCACTCAGAAAGGGGAACCGGAGGTTGTTAAACCTCCCGACAAGTAGGCGAGGTGGAGATGGGGAGGCAGTAGTAGTTGTCGGGCGATCGGTGTCAGATTGCGGAGGACAGAGGCGATGATCGGGATTGGGTAACCAGGTATGGGTCGGGCAATCGGCGTTGGTCATAGACGGGTGGAGGGAATGATCGGAATCCTGGGTCCAGGCAAGAGTTGTGCGATCGGCTTCAGCCGTTGATGGGCTGGGCAAGTCTCGGGATCTAAGGGACGAGGCAGACGCAGTACACGCAAATACAAACATGGGAGGAAACGCTCAAACTCAAGTAACACCATGAAGATGTCGTGACAGGCTGGTGAGCCTGACCTCCCCATATAGGCGAATGATTCACCGGAGATGGGGAGCAGCTGGGAGGGGCGTGACTCCAAAGCGGAGCCACCGGGGCAGTCATAAGGAGGTCGGGTTTTCCTGGTCAGGTGTATGTGAATGATGAGGATTCCCCAGGGGGTGTGACCGCAGTGATGCAGGCGGGATACCACTGGAGTGGTCCCTGACACTAAATGGGGACCTTCCATTCATTTCTATGAGAAAAACCCTATTCCCAATCACTACACCCTCAACCCCTACCTACCCCCAACCTTAAGCATAAGTATCCAAACAAAATACAAGACATATGGCATTTTTTCTTTTATCATTGCATTTACAGATTTTTATGAATTTGAGGTCATCCAAATGACAACCTGAAAAATGCCCCCAAAAGTAAGCAAGTTTCAGGATTTACCACACTTTAGGGACATTCTGGTCCCTAAATGTGATCTATGCAAACTGTCACACACACTCACACACACACGCACGCACACACACGCACACACACAGCATAGGTATGTGGCCGGGGAGATGAAAAAAAGGTATTGATGTATTTTAGCAGAGTGACATCCATGTTCATTAATAATTACACCATTCACAGTGAAAAGGCCAAAATAAATGGGTTAATGGCTATAAACAGATTCCAGACATGTCCAGTAAAGTCTGTTTTATGGAATGGACTATGGAGACAATGCAAAGCAGATGTAATAACCACTGCACTGTGGACCCACATGCTACATCGGGAGATGGTGTTAGATAAAGGTGTCGGGATAAGATGAAGAGGACGGGTGACGGAACTGCCAGACAGTAGGAGCACAGGCAGACCCCAGTTTGACACACCACGTCAAAATCTCCTGCCACTATGTTCTGTGAAATTGCTAATTCAGCAAGCTGTGGGATTGTGGCACAGCACAAGGACTGAGGACCAATCGCCCGAGTCACCTCTGTGCACACTCATTGTGTGCTTAGATTACAGAGTGTGGGAAAGTGCTGGCTCAGACAGGTGGGGGAGGGGGGGTCTTCAGGAAGGCGATGTGCAGGGGTAGGGGCCAAACCTTCTCCCCGTTCCCAGAGTCAATGAGCTCATCAGCATGAACCTGTCTCCATTATACCACCCCACCTCAAAGCCTCACCTGGTATACTCCACTGAAGACAAATTTTATGAAAAGTATAAATTAATAAGAGCAAAATGACAAATATTAAGATTTTTTCAGTTATAATCTGTATGATTCCATACTCAATCACCAAATATGTGGCGCTCAGCTGCAAACACAGCGAATGACAAGAGGCGTGGGCAGAGATGAGCTCCACCTTCCCTCTGATCGCGCAGACACTCAGTACCTGGGTGGAGTGCGGGCATCGATGAGCTCCGCCTTCCCTCTAATCGCGCAGATGCCCAGTACCTGGGTGGAGCACAGGCAGTGACGAGCTCCGCCTTCCCTCTAATCGCGCAGATGCTCAGTACCTGGGTGGAGCGCATGCTGCGACGAGCTCCACCCTCCCTCTGATCGCGCAGATGCTCAGTACCTGGGTGGAGCGCATGCTGCGACGAGCTCCACCCTCCCTCTGATCGCGCAGACACTCAGTACCTGGGTGGAGAGCCGGCACCACTGGCTGCATGTATGAAACTGTTGGACTGTGGGCAGTAAGCACGTATTACTCACTATATGTATGTGACCATTGTAATGTCTGTAGGTCCTGTCATTATATGTCCTCACCTTCCACAGTGTAGGTAACTTATTTCATGTGTGTGTACAGACTCACTGGTCTCGTAGGCTCTCTGGTCTAAAACTCAGGTCTCCATGGTCCTGATAAACTGCAATGAAAAAGCATGTACTGCAACGAATGCTGATATGAAATATGCAACATCCAGTCACCCAACCAATAGCTAATTGAATGCTGAATTTTACATGTGTAAATCTGGCTGTGAGCCTAAAAAATACCCCTGTCCCCCCCATTTAGATGAGGCCTCTCTGTCTCCCTGGGAGTCTTTCTCATTGGGGATTCTGATGGGCCGGGATATGCCGTTGTCCAGCCCCATGGTGCTGAACCTTCTCCGGATGCTCATTTCCCTGCTTCTCCGCTTTGCTCAGATCATTATGAATTCTGCCAAACCACCAGTGATTTGTTGTTTCTCAGGCCCCCACTCAAAAAGTTACATCAGGCCCCCCAAACCTCCCACCTCAAATGTTTTGAAAACTAAATAAATAGCTTGCAGGTGCAGTCAGGAGATGGTAGCTAGCTAGCTGGTTAGCATAACATGATGCATCAGCATCTTCTAATTAAGGAACACGGTTATTTAATATTTAGCGTAGTGACTGTTTGTTAAACCTCAGGGGCCCCACAGAGATGTGTGGTTGGAGTCCTGATAAGCACTGCTATTGCAGTCACCATGACCTTAGCTATTTAGCTAGTATTGTAAGCAGCTGTAATGCTCAGCCCGACAGAACAGAATGACATTTGCCCATTTTCTAGGATTCTCTGCCTTTGTGTCTGACTCTTTCAGTCAGTGGTTAAAGCACCAAGGATTCTGGTTTCCAGCCTTTTCTGTTGTGGGCTCACTGGTCTGTAATTTCTGGAAGATCTGCGCTTATCCCTTTTTAATTTGAGCCACATTAACTCTGTGGTGCTACGTTGAATGCATTTCTTGCAAACACTTTATAATTGATCCTGTTGGGAATGCCACACATTTCCTTAACACCATTGTTTGCTGCTTGCTAACCTAGAACCCTGACATTTTTGATGGTTTTAAGCTGACTCCCATCGCTGCTAGGGATAGGCTCTGGGTCCCTGCAACCGTTTCTGAGATAAGCAGTTGGAAGAAGGATAAATATATATATATATATGTAATTCTGATTTTTGGAATGATGAAAATCACTCTGCCAACCAGGGATTCGAACCAATGATCTCTCAATTACAGGCACAGCATCCTAACCAGCTACTGCTTGGGGAATCACAGGCTTAAAAATTTCCTTTACGTTGAAACAGCAGGAATAAAGTTTACATCTGTGTTTGTACCTCTGATAAAATAAACGGGTAGATATGTCTCTCAGCAGGCAGTCAAGAAGTAAAGGATTTATTTATTTTTTTTGCTGAGGCGGAAGAAGCAATAACTTTGTAGCTATGTAAAAAAAATACTGCAGCCTATGAAGAACCGGACACACTGACTCTCACCAGGGAGGTGTTGTGTAGGGTATTACAATGGCCCACATGGGGTAAATGAAACAATGCAATATGGAAAAAATGCAGTGGTGCAGTGCGCTTGATGTAGTTAATTTACTTCAATCACTTATTTGGTTCAACGAAAAATCAATCCTCTGTCTGAAACATTGTGTATAAATAAATCATGCCATAAGGTAAAAAATTATCTGAGGAATGAACTCAATATCAGAATTTATAAACAATTTAGTGGGTAGATGGATATACAAAAAGAAACTATCAATAGGCAGAAATATATTTGTCATTTTTGTAGATTCTGATTTCCTTAAAGGCAGGGGACCAATGATATTTATTAATAAGCATTTTTCATCTCAAGAACATGAAAGATGCTATCGGTAGGTTTTATGGGTCATACAGGAGTGAGCGTATGAGCTGCAAAACGAGCGTACTTCGTTTTCCGTCTGATACACATTCGAATAATCATTCTACAAGATGAGAGATAAGAAAATGTTCTTCTCATATGATGCATGACTTTGGCATTTGCGGTTTTATTACATCGGCTAACACGTTCTTTTAGCGACACATTGTGAAAACAAATTGAGTTCCTACAATTCTTTTATCTGATGCTTTTATCCAAAGCAATTCTCTGTAGAAGGAAGGTTTGCAATTTACGTCGGCACCCTGGCATTCGGACCCATGCCTTTTGGTTTTCTAGCATAACACTGTACTTGTTATGCTAGAGGAGTTCACTTAACAGTCAGAATAAAGGGAAAAGGAGAGATACTTCTGTTCCAATCTGTTCCCACTTCCTGTTTCTCAATGTCTTGTTGCTCATGTGTGAAATCCATAAGTGTACTAAATTAAAATATGAGAGAGGGTGGGGGACCAGTATAAGGGTTAGGGGATTGTGGCTTCTTTATTTATGCCTACGATTAAGAAAGTAACATGACATCTCACTGAATCCTGCCATCTTTATTGTACAGCGAGATCAAATTTTAATTGCGTTTTTATGGAGAATTGTTCCACAGAAGCTGAAATCGTTAAGCCACCTAGAAGCATGTCGAAATGCACGAGAGAATGAGGATAAAATAATTGGGGTTCGTGTAATTACTGGTATGAGTAGAGCTTGGGGGGATGAATATTGTGCAGTTTCCGGAGACATGAGACTCAAACTGCTTGGGACTGGAGTTCCTGACTATGCAGATTTATATAACCCATCATGGAGTTCCACATCACCACGCTTTAGTTCAGGTTTATGAATATATTTCTATAAAAGGAACAGTTTCTGACACGCAACTCATGTGTGACCCATCGTCGCCTCCCTTCAGTCTGATTCTGCTATTACGACCTAAAAAAATTACTAAACCGAGAGCAATTTGCGAAAAGTTTTTGAGTTAAACGACCTCACCGTGTTCGCCATTTTCCCCTGTCTGTGTGACTTAATAAAATGAATTGCCTGTCTAAAATATTTATGGCTATTTTGTATCTAATTCACAGAAAAAAGCATTAAGATGAACAAATGTGTCACTCTTCTTGAAAACCAATATTGCTCCACCGTACATGGTTTGATTGTGTACAGTGTTATTTCAACGGCGAAAAATTCCACTCAAGCTCAGGACGCTTTAAAGCCAAACTTCCCCGAGGAAAGAACAGAGAGTCAGGCAGGAACTTCACATGGAATTACAAACCAGGAGGACATGATAAGAAATGGCGTGTTAAGGTAACTGTGGTCTGGTTTTTACAGCCATCTGAAACCTCCCATATTCAGTGATGGGTTTTCTGTTCCTGGGGCCCCACTCAAACCCCCCCCCCCCAGTTGTTTCAAAAGCTAAATAAATAGCTAGTGAGTAGAGTCAGAAGGTGGTAGCTAGCTAGCTGGTTAGCAGAACATGCTATTTCAGCATCTCCTAAATAAAGAACACATTTATATTTAATGTAGCGACTGTTTTAGGCCAACAGGGGGTGCTTGAACTGCAGGGGCCCCACACTAATGAATAATTTGATTGGTGGCTGGAGATACGCCCTGGACCTCACAGGATTCATGCCTGCTCAAGCTACAGGCAGACACCAGCTCACCTAAGTGCATGTCTTTGGGCTGCTGGCGGACTGCAACGCAGCACAGGGAGAGCATGCAGCTCCTCACGTGCAGAGCATAAGCAGGACCCCTGGAGGCCGCAGATGGCACTGCTACCCGCTGAGCCAGTCTGCCATTTCTATATGTTTCAAATTCTTCAATTATAGGCCATAAATGGAGTAAAACTGCGAAGGGCTGTTCACTCATATAATTATATGAAAGCGGATGATTTTACAAGGCAGACTTTTAAGCAGAGAGCTGGAATTTGTCATCCAGAGGAAGCCTTTTTGTGGGTTTATAAGCAGAGATATTTTTTCCCATAATGGGGATTTTTGCCATTGAGCAGATGTTGGCCGAGACCTAAACATCACTGGCAGCACAAGATCAGTGCGAAACAAGCGAATGTAATGAATGTCTAAGCTGCTGGTTAACATTCGCCAGCCCGGCCACTGGGATGATGATAAGGTGGGGGGGGGGGGGGCAGAGGGCCTCGTGACCCCCCCAGTGTTAAACATACCTCATTTGTGACACAGCCAGAGAATTTAATTACTGAGAGAAGCGAGGGCTTTACAGCTGTGCAGATGGGGCCCCCACATTTTGTCATCCAAGACAGGTCCCCGGGGCCCCCTCCCTTTGTTGGGGGCCTTGGATGAGAGACGGATTCTCCCTGCAGGGTTCATTTAACCGGATATTTAGTTCTAAAAGGCTCCTGGTGAGTGGGGCAGGGTGGGGCAAATGCTTAATGCGGGGGTAAACCTCCCTCTGATTTTATTCCACATCACCTCCCCCGATGCCACTTTTCTGTTGAGGTTTGAATCTCCGTCACGTGTGGACAGCGAAACCAGCCTTCATATTGATGATTGTGGTGGGATTTTGTTCTGTAGAAAATGCCTCTATTGGAGTTATTGAAGTTTATTTAAAATAATAAAAAAAAAACATTTAGATGACGCTTTTATGTAATGGTAGGCACAGTTTTCAGAAAGCAATATTATCTAGGGCCTGGATGAGGGCTTAAAGGCTGTCTTGGGGATTTGAACCAATGACCCTACAACTACAGCATCATAACGCCCTGAACCACTTAACACCCCCGAGGGGAGAAGGGGCATCCAAAGATATCTATCTCCATGTTTATCTTCTGGTCAGCTGCACCTTGTATGCACAAGATCCTTATTCAGGAAATGGTTTCAGGGGTTTGACTGCATTGAACTTGGTAGAGTGTTAGCACAGAACCACAGTAATGGCTTTTTGACATTTTTGTAAGAGCTCCTTTTCATGTTTTGTCCACGTTCAGCTTGTGGAATCTCCCCACCTTGATGTCATTCAGCTCCTTGCCTGTGTAAGCCATTGCAGAAACCACTTCTACGCTTTCATCTCTGTGGTCATCGAGACATCTGAAGGGCATCTTTGGATGGAGGCTTTAGTACATTCAAGGACAATATTGAGAAATATTGATTGTTGTGTTTGCCTTCGCTCTGAATGAACTGAATCCCTACCTTGATCCAATAGAATGAGAGATTGACTGTCAATACACACACATTATTAATCTTGGTGGGGTATCAGTCTTAAATGGGTCTGAAGGCAGTAAATAATCATAACCTATCTTGGGGTTTGCTGAACTTTGATGGATTAACAAAAGGCTTTATTCCGAGAAGGCAGACGGTATTGTGTTTGTGCTGTGAAAGTCGAGCAGAAATGGCAAAGGAACGATGCCATTCATTGATTTGGGACCAAAAAGTTGCACAGAAGAATTTCTCAAAAGTAGTTTTTGGTCTCCTGCTTTTCTTTGCGTTTCCTTGTATTAACCAGAGGACAAAGTGAGATAAGTTGCTTCCAGCCGAATTCACTCTGCACTGATTTAATCATAGCAGCACCCTTATGTATGTTGTACAGCTCTGAAACAGAAACTCCGCCTTGTATAACGCTATAGACTTTTCAGGATTTTGACGGGTTGCTCATTTACTTTTATGGGTTCTGCTTTTGGCTGTTCTTAAGGCAGCCTTCACCCTGTTCTCAGTTTTATTCTGTAATAGCCATATGATTCGTAGTTTGCAGGAGCAGAACGTTTAAGTTAACAAGTGCAGCTAATCATTGGTTGCAGTTGAATATGTACTGTAGAGCCTGCAGGCAGGGCTGGGGGGTTCAGGTATTGCACGGCTGAGTATGGTAACAGTGGAGATATGTGATCTAAATGATTTAAATATGGTGACTTTAGGTGCCATAAGCTGTTTCCCTGCAATTCAGGGCCTGCGTCCTTCTAAAGTTGCATTCGAAGACAAAACGGCGGCATGACGAGGATGTCCCATCCCTTCAAATGCGGCCTAGAAATGCCGTGAAGGATCCACCCTTATCCCAAGATTCATTGCGTGGATTTTTAGAAGGAGTGGGCTAAGCATCTGTGCCTGTGACTGGAAGGTCGCCGGTTTGGGCCCAGCCTCAGCACATCTGCACGTTTTTCAGCGAAGCCCTTAACCCCCAGCTCCCTGGGCGCTGCTATGGGTGGCTGCCCTTCACAGCCAGCTTGCTCTCACCTACAGAGAGCAAGCTGGGGGAGGCATAAAGAGAATTTCCCCGTGGGGATCAATAAAGTATCAATTATTATTAATTAACATCTATAACAGCTCTTAGACAGCGTCCTACAATGGATGCAGCCCCTGAATTGGGACAAAGCTACAGCCGCGGAAAAAATTAAGAGACCACAACATATTTTTTGTTGTCTGTGGATGTGCGTCTGTGAATAATGTTTTTTTTTTTTTGCAAACTGCAGCCTGGTTCTTCCCTGCCTCTCATTGGTCACTTCATGTCATCCTGTAATTCATGAGAACCTGTTGGATAAGCTAACGGTAGGGTGACCTGATAACCCATGTCATGGAGGACACTCTGAGCTAGGACAGGAATTGTAAATTACCATTTCAATTAAAAGGACCCGGAT
>JAODLD010000044.1:14150253-14164027 GCA_026781065.1 Mormyrops boulengeri | reverse complement strand
TTCTCACCAATATCACCCAGTGAACCTCAAAAGCCTGTAACTTTCACATGCGTGTGACGTGCTGCCCATACACATGCCCCCCTCCTTCCCCAGGGCAGGTAAAAGCCCCAAGAAGATGGCCTAAAACCTTAGACAGCACTGTAACCACAGGGCCGTTCTATCCTACGGGCACCGACCTAACAAACTACTGGCACCACTAACTCCCAGCAATACCTCCACCATCCAAGACAAAGTTGGGCTGAATAAAATACATTCAGACATCGAAGTAAACAGCTGTTTCCCCCATTTGGAAGGCGGAACAGAGACAAACAAAATCTGTTTTTACACCTTTAAGCACGTAAGAGTTTGATTTCATCCCCTGGAGATGCTTTATCTTAAATATTCCCAGTGCATGTTATTCGTTTACTAGACAGTTTCGTTGTTTAGTGGACACTTTAATAATCCAAAGACATTTAAATGTTTTAAAGTTGGTCAATTTGCATAACCGGATATCGGTCCCAAAATAATTCAGTTTAAGTGGCTCGCTCAAGGGTACAAACAGCTGAAGAGCATTTTTTTATCCTCCCTAAGTCCAGATCCTTAATCACGGTGATTCCTCCTCCACACTCTGCCCCTCCTACGCTTTTTAAAAATGCTGCTTAATCGAATTTCCCTTTCCAAATATCCGGCTTAATATGGTTACTGTCCACTCGTCCTCCGTAACACACCTTATGGATTTCATCCATAACGCAAGCCCCCATCAGTCAAGTTTTATTTAATATAGCGCGTCTGTAACCCCAAATTTGTCACAAAGTGATTTTTTACTGTGATCTCCTGTCATATTTTCAGAGTGAATTAAAAAAACACACACACACTAAATCAGCAGCGAAGGGAAAACTGAAAATTATTCCCTGAACTCTTCAAAGAAAGGCAACCAAGCAGAAATGAACTGTCCAAAAAGTAAAAATAACAAATGAAGTTCCATACAATATTTGAAAATGTTTCGATGATGGAAGTCAGTGGCTGAGGTGGGAGATTCTGGTCCGGTGATCCAGAGATCCGAGCGTGGGCCGGCGCAGACAGTCAGGTCGGTATCCTGACCCATGCCAATGCGTGGACCCGTCCTCCAGACCCCGCTGAAGGCCAGCTGATGTTCTGTTAGCTCAGGGGCAGATGGCGCCGCGCGGGAGGTGGAGGGGAAAGCCGAAATAGCGGCTAACTAGCATGCTGATAAATAGTTGGGTTGCTATGCAGAAGATAACTAGATACCGCAAAGAATAGCTGCAGTGAACTGAACGGTGGTGACATGATACTGTACAAAGAAGAGGCAGGCAATCATAGAAAATAGTCAATGCTAAAATGTAATGGCTAACGGGCGAATCACGTGACCGATTAGAGTAACAGGATTGGCTGATTGGCTCGCCAACATCTGTGAGGTCTGATCCTGCCTTCAGTGAGGACTTTTAGTTAATCTACAACAGTGCACTGGTTTGTACTTTGTGCTTAAATCTGAAGAACACTTTGGAATCCTACACATGAACAGGTAGAGTAGGATATCTATGGAGACATTCTTTAATTTTTGGTACAGCAAAATATCCACCATTTATCTTTGAAAACAAGAAGTTGAAACCATGAGGAGGTGAGTACAGTGCCTAATGCTGGCATGTTCGACTTCCAGTAAACACTTGCATCTGGACCCTGTACCACTTCAAGAGACTCAGGGTAATGACTGCATGGGCCAGAATTCCTGCACCATTAATGGACAGCTTTTTTTCTGACCTGACCTGTGTTCCTCTGGTGAAAGAAAGGGTCTTTAGTTGTATTATTAAGTGTACCAGTTAATAAGAGTCATCTGCTAGGTCTTCATGATCTGTAACACCATAAGCCCAAACCAGGAAACCAACAATATTTGCGTTTCTGTCCAGAGGGTTGTGTTAATATATGGCTTCAAAAGTCAGTTACCACAGTGTGTTACCATTGTCATAGGTATCCTTAGACCAGGGGTCTCTAAGTTCGGTCCTGAAGAGCTACTGTCCAGTAGGTTTTCTATCCCAGCTGGCTTCTGGTGAGTCACACGTGTACTCAAGCAAATACCAGGAACAGGTGTGGCTCACCAGAAGCCAGGTAGGATAGAAAACCTACTGGACAGTAGCTCTCCAGGACCAGACTCGGAGACCCCTGCCTTAGACAATAGTGAGATAAACCAATGAAAATGGCTGCTTTCAAGGAAAGCCTGTCTCAAATGGGTAGGGCTTTAGGACCTGGGGGCAGTCTGCCAATTATATCTGTCCTTAATGAAAACATGTGACTCTTACCTGTAAGGAAGAAAGAACCTCATTCCCTGCGGCCGTGAGGGGGCAACTGCTATTCCAAGGACATTGTGTGGGAGAATTCAGTTTAAACTCTTAAATCCTAGAGCTCATCGCTCATGGGAACCAGGCTTCCTACCTTAGTGGGCGGGGTGCTTTTTGTCTTACAGAGGTGTGCACTTGCAGAGGCAGATCCACTGGCAAGTGGCGAGGACTGGGGGGGTTGATTCTCGCTGGAGAACAGGTCTGAGATCGTCACCTTCAGAGCCAGCAGCGAGACACCTCCAGCTCTGAGCGTAGCTCGTTTTTTGATTATCATTGTGGGTGTCTTTTCTTTTCAGGGTCCTTCTTTATATTAATATGGGTGTCATTTTTACATCTGGGCATCTGGGGTGATCTGTGAGTCTAACAGACTCTTAATGTGTGTAGCCTGTAGCACGACCCCCCACCTTATTTGATATCTTTATTTGGTCCAGCTTATTACATCTGCCCTTAAATATACAAATATGCGTCATTATTGTCAACTGCTCAATGCATATCTGAGATCTCCGCTTAGTTTGCATTATAAGCAGGTTATGAACAAGAAGTGTGCCCATTTGTGGTTTCTGTTTTTTGCATGTTGGCTGGGAACAAATAAACGGGAATATTTTTGCAGCTTGCCGAAGGATTCCAGAAATTCACAGATGACGCGTAAGCCAACAACAATATTGAAAATGATTTGGATCACATAAAATCATATAATATATAAGTATTAGTAATACATAATATATGTTAGTGTAAGTGCATACTGTAGCTTTAATATTTTGATATATTTAATAGCCTTGGCTTGAGTACAACACACATATTTTTCTCAGCAACCTGCCTTGCTCACTTTTTAGCCGTCATTGTGACCACGGAATCTTGCGTTTCTGCAATACCATGTGAACTTTTCAGTGGTGTTAATTTATCATTTTTAATAATGAGTCCAAAACATAGTGCTAATAAGTAGACTTTTATGCTATTGTTCAGGTTTGCAGACTGTTATGGGTAGAGGTTAGGGGTGCCCAAGCAAAACAAGCCCAAGCGGTGAAACTTCGGGAGTCCCCTGAGAAGCTGCAGAGTGACCGGGGGAGGAACTCTGAGGACAGAGGTTCGGCGAGGTCTGCCAGCGGTAGAGCAACTGGCTGGTGGAGCGTATTCACCACAGCCTAGCTGGTGATTCTCGTTGACCGGCACCAGCGCAAATGGAACGCCCTCCTTCCCCTGGTCCAGTGGGCTTGTACAGCAGTGCAAGAAAGCACTAGCTGCATCCCCCGCTGCCATCATGTTTGGTTGTTAGCTGTGGATCCCACTGGAGTTGGTGTTCAGCTCACCCCCCGGGCCGGAGCCGTGGGCGACACCAGGACTGGAGCACCTGCGCCAGTTCAGGAAATGTTTGTGGACTGTACCTGAGCCGGCAAGGCGATAGCAGGGAGAAGCTACAGCCAGGAAAAAGAGGGTTCATAATTTGCCGTGCCGGGGCCAGGTCTGAATGCACATTACGCAACATCTCAAGTAGGGGTCTGATTACAAGAGTGTTAAGGGATGCGGACAGGCATCCAGACGGCCATGACATAATTAGAATATCCTGGAAAAATCCGGAAATTTCCGGAAGCAAATTAAAGTGATTCTTCAGCGGTTATTTAACGTTCTCCTTTTGTAGGTATCGGACAAGGACAGGGACAAAGGATGAACAAAGAGCATGCAAAAGAGTATGAAAAAAGAGGGCGTGCAAAGTAAGAACTGCCATTTCAGAGATGGAGGAGAAGAGAAAGCCATGCAGTACAGCTGTGCTGTCTTGCTGGTCTGCAATGACAGGTATGGGGATAGGAGCTGCACTGCAGTGTCAGAACAAACGGTGCAGCCCAAACGCTGTACGTAGACCCAGAAACAAGGTACAGGAGGTGCGAATCAACATAAAAAAATGGCAGTCATCCCACCTAGCCTTCCCTGAAGGGACACTGATCTCCCAGATAAACATCTACCATGAGTTTTCGCGTGACGAGCTCCAAATCCATCATTAGCGAATGATCTGAGCTTCTGACTTGCGTCGCTGGGTCACTCGGTATAACAAAGAAAATGCCTCAAAACGCAGAGGATGTGGAAAGGCAGCGTAGCCCGCAGACGCATCAGAGACCTGCCAGTTACTGTGAAAATCCTAGCAACGTAGCCTAGCTTTTTATCTCAGAGATTCTGATATTCATTCTGCCGTCAGACAGATTCATAATGTCATATCTTTTGTATTTACAGCTTTGTTTTTCAGAGGTGTTACAGTATTAATTCCAGAGCTTAGAGTGGTGGGGAAAAAAAACATCAAGCAGCCTTCCGGTCTCTGCTGATGTTGCTTTTGATGACACATTGTTGAGTGGAAAGGCTTTCAAAGGAATGATATTATATGTGTAAGCTTTGTGACAGTTGGGGAGGTTATCGCGGGCCCGTAGTGAAATACCTCTTCCCGATTTCAGTGATTTGCAGTCAGTCA
Source organism: Mormyrops boulengeri (assembly GCA_026781065.1). Taxonomy (NCBI): domain Eukaryota; kingdom Metazoa; phylum Chordata; class Actinopteri; order Osteoglossiformes; family Mormyridae; genus Mormyrops; species Mormyrops boulengeri. The sequence continues at coordinate 14,159,239 of JAODLD010000044.1, read as the reverse complement.
CAGTCCCTTCGTGGTTCGATTTAATATGTTTTCGGAGGAGTGTGGAAAGATCGATTCTGTAAGTTAAGATCTAGGCTGTAATTATGATAATGAGCAGGGCCTATTAGAACGGCAGCAGCAAAAACAAAATGAAGGTTATCGCCCGCATTTACATGTGAATGCCGAAATCTCATGAAATTATAATCCTGTTGGTTTAATGCGACGGCACGTCATCTGTAAACCAGATTTGAGTCTGCAAGCGGATAAAGAGTAAGAAGCATGCAGCAGTGAGAGGCAGAGCTTTTAATGCTGCCAGTTTTGCATAATGGAAGACGGGCACTTCAAAACATCCAAAAACATTGTGAACAAATGTGAACAAATCCCAGAATCAGAAATTCCATCAACACCAAACCCATGGCCAAAAAATTCTGATAGACGGAGTAACCGTGTGGAGAAACCTATATTATAATAATGAGACTTTCATTGATCCCCGTGGGGAAATTCTCTTCTCGCCTACTCCATCTGCTCTCTGTGACACACAGACATATGTGTAGGGGAGAACAAGCTTGGCAGTGAAGGGTTACCACCTACACAGCTGGGGGTTAAGGGCCTTGTTCAAGGGCTCACTGACATGTGATTATTCCATCCATCTCAGGCTTGAAACAGCAACCTTCCAATCACAGGTACAGAGGTTCATCCCGCTGAGTCACACGTTGCAAGCTCACATACTAATGCTAGGCATCCTAAAGTCCCTAAATGAACATTTTAGTCAGTATTTAGTGAATTCACAAAAACCACTTAGGTCCAACTGACATTATGTGGAATAATCCATTTTGCGTCATATATTTGTGTCTTGCAGTGTCTGCAGAACAAGTTCTGGATATTGCTTAAGCCCTTGTAGCAGCTAACGTGATGCAGTGGTTTAAAATGGCTAGCTTCACATTCTCATCGAGCGATCTGTCTCTGTGTATTTAAGATTAAGTCTGCTTCAGTGAGGCTAGCAGGCAGTGAGTCTACTTTTCCTTGTCTCTGAACCCATGGGACAGAATTATTTAGAATATTTCTCACATTTAGAGATAAAAGAGACACAGCACAGCACAAAGGATGGGATTGTCTTTCCTCAATAGGCCATTGTTATTAATATGCATTGCTCTCCTCACGCTGTAGGATTTTACATGCCACTATTGCAGACCTGCCCTCTATGTGAGTGCAGACCTCTGTTTGCTTGATTGTAGTGTGTACTCCAAATGCAAGGCCTTTAACCCTCAGCTCCAGGGGTACTATGTGCTTGTTGACCCTGTGCTGTGATCACCAAGCTTGCTCTGACCTGTTTGTGTGTTGAAGCAGAGGAAAGTCTGGCCACTGGGGCAGCAAAGCATTTAATAAAAGAAACACCATCACAGATTTAGCAGGATGCTCACCTGACATCAATTTTCCAACTGCTCATTGGGTACGGGCTCTTTGGGGGCTTAGAGCCTATCACAGGCAGAATAGACACAAGGCTGGTGTAGGTACAGGCTCTTTGGGGGCTTAGAGCCTATCACAGGCAGCATAGACACAAGGCTGGTGTAGGTACAGGCTCTTTGGGGGCTTAGAACCGATCACAGGCAGAATAGACACAAGGCTGGTGTAGGTACGGGCTCTTTGGGGGCTTAGAGCCTATCAAAGGCAGAATAGACACAAGGCTGGTGTAGGTTCGGGCTCTTTGGGGGCTTAGAGCCTATCACAGGCAGAATAGAGACAAGGCTGGTGTAGGTTCGGGCTCTTTGGGGGCTTAGAGCCTATCACAGGCAGAATAGACACAAGGCTGGTGTAGGTACGGGCTCTTTGGGGGCTTAGAGCCTATCACAGGCAGAATAGACACAAGGCTGGTGTAGGTACGGGCTCTTTGGGGGCTTAGAGCCTATCACAGGCAGAATAGACACAAGACTGGTGTAGGTCTTGGATGAGATGCTAATCCATCACAGAGGGGTAGGAAAACCAGGTGACAGGGGAGAACATGCGAACTCCACATACAGGCACGTATTGCAGAGGCGGGGATCAAATCCTCGACCCTGAAGGAGCGAGGAAATGATGCTCCCAGCTGAGTCTCCCCATTCTGGCCGGCGAGGGTTATAGATCAGATTAATGGCAGGCTTAGGAAAATAAGACGTTTATGCAATGTGAGCAGGGCAAAGCAGAGGAGAACGGAGAGGCAGCTGTGTCTCCTGAGCGTCTGGATGCTTAGTTTGTGTGGCAGATTCCATTGCAATCCAGATTGTCTTTGATTCTCCGACAAACACGGGGAGTTGAAATCTCGTTGACTTCTGACAGTAAGAGTAACTGAGCCGAAGCCCGACGTCGCTGACTTACACACAATTTGCTGCTGCAAGTACAATTTTGGCTGGTGACAGTGAAGCGAAAACCCGGAACAAAAATCGAATGGGTTTCCTCAGGAAATGACATCACAAGCTCAACAGCCTATTGCAAACATCTGCAACCTCTACCAAATGCAACCCAATGGGACATAAGCGTGAAACAGCTCTGTCTGAGTGCCGACCTCTAATTGGCTGATTGTAGTGTGTACTACAGATACTTCATGTACCCTTGAGTGTTTTTGCTATTTCCATGTACAATGGATGGGGCCTGGTCAAGCAATCAGAAAGTGCTTTATTTTATTGCATGTCGTAGCTCAGCTACTCATTTTCACTGCTGACTTGTTTTTGAGTTTTCTAAACGAACCCCAGTGTTCAGGCTGAATGCGGACACCTGCTAGGCCCTCCCAAGGGAATGACTATACTAAAGACAGTTGTTATAACCCGTTTGGTTTGTCATAAGCAATAACAGTGGGAACCTGTCTTGTTCACTCTTCGAGGAGTGTCATATGCGTCCTACGTTGTGTGGTGAATGTTCTTCCTTCACAAGTTCTGCCACTTAGACACCAGTGACTCATGGGGACTCAACCTGGTGAGATTTGGAGCATTGTTAATTGCTCGAAGAAGGTTTGAGACGAGAACTTTATTCAAAGGTTCAACCACTGATTCCAGCTACTTCTATTCCCTGACTTTTCTTTATCGTTAATTTGTTTGTTTTTTGGACACTTTTTCAGAATGGGCTGACACAGCTCATGGGCTTAACTGTTTGACAAGCCTTGGCATTTGCTGAAGCAATTCCTTCAGAAATCACATCTCCACGTTACAAAGAATACGCGGCGCTGCGGCGAGCATAATAACGGATCACATGATGCTGGCACATATTTTCCCCCTGGCTGCCAGTCAGGTTTAAGGACTGATTTCAAAATCCCGCTGCTTTCACCTGTGTGTGGGCAAACACAACAGAACTACCGACTGTTTACCAGCCAAACTGCACTCTATGCACTCTGAATTCTCCCATCATTAAACTCAGGGTGTCTTGTATTGCCAAAAATAAATACAACTACTGCTGCCAGTAGAGCTTTCTGCTCCTTGGCCCCCACACTGGGACATAGTTCACCTGGAGACCCATCTTTTGCCTTAGCATACAATAGGCAAAGCTTCTGGTGCCGCTTTGCATGTCACTTCCTGTCTTGATGCTATTTCCATAACTCATTTTATCATCATTGTATTAATTCCCTGCCACTTCCTGTACCATCCTCTGTTTTACACCAGCCATTCTTGTACCTTGGGTCTACAGCTCTCAGCCTCCGACAGCTTAAAATAAACCCTTTGTCTCCACAACGACATTTGCTTACCCCAGGATGATGGCTAGACTTAGCTAGGAAAGCCAACAAGCAGCTTCAGCAGATCACATGTGACTGATATTTGGACATCTAATTTACCTTGTGTTGTTACCATTCCCAGGAGGAATGGGCAGCCAGCTGACCTTGAGCCCCCAGAGGTTTTTTTTACCCTACTTGTCCATCCTAAAATTTTTTTCTACTCCTCCTTTGTCTTCTGGATTTTGCTGCTTGCACAGTGTGCTGTGTCTGTTTATATACGTATATGTAAAACGATGAGACATCTCTGATAGATAAAATGAATTGAATATGTGCCTGTAACTTTCAAGCGTCTCCCCATCCACTGGAGGGCAGCACAATCAGCTTCTCTTTCATGGAGACAATAAGAAAAACCAAAATTCAGCACATATACTATTGAAGCCTCTGTTGGCTTCTTGAGTACTGCTGCCTCACACCACCAGAGTGGGTCTGTGAATCTGACACCGGTTCTGCGTGTGTGGAGGTGCATGTTCTCCCCATGATGTGTGGATTTCCTCTGGGGACTCTGACATCCTCTTGAATTTCAAATACTTGCAGATAATTGGTTTCTTCAAATGGCCCTTGGTTGTATGTTTGTCTGTGAGCCTGCCTAGCAGTGGATCTCATCCAGGGTGGACCCCAGCCTTGTGCCTGACTCTGGGGTACACCCTGGAATAGATAGATAGATCCTTGCCGGCAGTTTGAGTTTTATTCTGGTAAGCTGTTCTTAATGGTAAATGAAGCAATTTCGCACTAACCTGTTTGAGCAGTTTTTTTAACAACAGGCAATCTCTGGAAATTAGACTCTTCCCAAGCTTTCTTCTGGGGTGACTGAGCAGAATCCTGCACACCGTTGACAAAACTGCAGCTCCATAATGCTTCAGATGGAAACGATTCCTTCTTCCACACCCGCTGTAGCCATTTTTGCCTGCTCAGTCATTTGTTTTCATATTGCCATCCATAATAACTTCTGCCAAACACTTCCTCCACCAGTATAAACTCAAATTTCAGTTCTCTCTCCACCCTGGCAAACCCCTTCATTCACAAGTCTCATCACACCTTTTTTGTTACACACAGACTTGTGCTCATTTGACTCAGGTCATTCCGATTTGCTTCCTGGATCTCTCTACTTACCATCACTAATACATCACAACCAGCAGCTGTCATTTGCCGGTGAGATCATGTCAATCAGCTACATACGCCTGAGAACATTCTCCTTTTGAAGTTGCCCAGCCTCAGTTCTCTGGCTGCCCGTTATGACGATATTGATTTGAATATCCCTAAAGCCAGGTTTGCTGCAGAATCATAATGTTTAAATATATCCCTTACTTTTTTCATTTTGCGAATCTGAAAACAGAATAAGCCTGGATTTGATAGCAGGGCTGCCAAATCTCACGCATGTGGCATGACAGTCGCGCTTTCAGACTCTCACGCTCACGCAAGGAATCTTACGACAAATCTACGTTATTCCATTATAAACCTGAAATTAGCCAAATCAAAAGTGTTGGGGTAGTTTGCAAACACTACAAACTATTTACAAGGTAATTAAAACGTTTTGTGCATGTTAATGCGTGTGCAGACTTGTCTCGAATTGAAAATCTCACGTCAGCTAGCTGATCAAAGTTGGCAACCCTGTGATAGTCTGAATTACCTTCAGCCTATCTGACTTTGCCAGACTTTACCATTGGGCCCTTGAGTCAGACCCTTAATCCCCAATTGCTCCGGGGACTGGCTGACCCTCCCTTCACAGTTGTACATTTCTTAGGATAAAAGTGTTTGCTAAATAACTGAAATGTAAATGTTTTGCATGAGACTAACCATGGAGGTGCATGCTTCTGTGAGATAGCATGTGGAGGGGCACACAAAATGGAGGACAAGCTGGAGGAAGAGGAGACCTTCGTTACCAGCCCAAGGTCAGAAGTGCTCCAATGTGTATCATTTGCATGAGCTGATTATGAAGATCTCCAAGGCACCCACCTGGCAGGTGACCCTTGTGGATGCTGATGAGTGTATGGCATGCGTATCCTTTTAGGAGATGTTCTGCCACCATTCCGACCTCAAATGTTTGCTGCCTATATATCCCAGTTGTTTCCCCAGATTCATATTCATAAGCGTAACCTGACTGGTGAAATATGCAAGGTCAAATCACAGAGCAAACATTTTTTTTTCCACCTTATTAAAATAACTTAATTGTGTCATTGCTTTTTTGTATTATTTGCTTAAAATTGTGGCAGGTTGCAGAGCCTGATACTCAAGGGCAGGACGGACAGCAAGGGTGAACTGTCAGGGAGTGACAAAAAAACACGGAATGGGGTTAAGGACCTTCTACCAAGAACAAATGCAGTGCAAAGATTTAATGAAAAACTGAAATTCAACGAAACATGTCATCGCCTCTTCCTTCCAGCCCTGATGTCACAATATCTCTCCCAGAGTGTGCATCATTTGCACAAGAATGTGTTTTCCCACGTATCCCATCACGCTCTCCTTTTGTAACACACACACACAGAGGTGAGATTGAAACCTGGGGCCTGAGTACCATCCATCCAGCTCCCCAGAGCATTTGTCAGGGGGGTTAAGTGTCTTGCTCAAGACCCTAGTAGAAATGTGGCTACTCTTCCAAGCACGGGACTCAAACTAGCAACGTTCTGTTCACAAGCAGAGAGGCCTAACCTGCAGTGCCTCATACTGCCCATAAAAACACATTCCAAGTGGTTAATTCTGTTAATTGTGAGATGAACCATGATTGTTATTTATAGAACCGAGGCAATAATGCGATACGATGTGTATACAAGGAACCACATACTAAAATTTTTTTATTTAATGATATCTACATGTGTTTTTGCTAAAAACAAAACAAAAACAAAAAAAACATTTACATTATACTGGATTATGAGATATGAGCTCAAAATGTTCCATATTTAAACGTGGAGAGCACAGGTAGCAAGAATGAAACGACACACAAATGCGTGAAAAATATTAAGCGCATATGTCATGTTTAGATCATTAAACAACTGCACGATCGTCAAAGATTATGTTGTGATTCTGTACTAGTGCTATCCACCCATAAGTCATATTCAGAGATTATGTGGTGATTTTTTTATTAGAATTTTCCGTCCATGAGTCATACGTAGAACATTAAACATGGGTGATACCTTTCCTTATTTTCCACACTTCATCAGCACATTTTTCCAGAAAAATCCAACAGCTGCAATAAAGTGGCAGGTCCCTGACTAATGTATGACACGGAGCATGGAGGCACGGCTCTGTCGCCTCTACTCAAAGGGTGGGAATGCACCTGGAAACAGGAATGGACGTGACCGTGTGTATAAATCTACCACCTTGATGCAAACTTAATGTTATGAACATGTGACCGAAAGCCAGCCAATAGAAATCTCAGGATTGCTAATTCTGCTATAACTGCTACTACATATTCATGCTGCTATGGGGCATTGAAGCCAACTTATGAGGAACTAAAAATGAATGTCCACAGAGTGAGTTAAAAAATGGACATGTGACCAAAACTAGCCAATACAAATCCGAGCACTGCTAATGCTACTATAAGCACTAACATAGTATAATAATGCTACTAAATACCTGATGCAGTTCTCTTCATTGAATATCCCATCGGTATGTAAGAATAACTTATTCATTGCACTTTAAAAATATTTACAAGCAGCTTAGCTGTATTCTGGTTGAGCATTAATCATTTTCCAGAGACAGAGGACCCACAAACCACAGGGCCTCACAAACGTTCTTTGGATGTATCCCCTGACCTTGCCAAACATTGAGATGGACTCCCTGACGCGCCCCACCATTACATGCAAGGTCACTGCCTCATGCAGGGTAGAGTGTGGAGTACAGCCGTGATGAAATGTACACAGGTGGCCTATTTACGGGGGCGACATCACTCACACGCCTTGGTGCAAGCCCTTTCGCTGACAATGCAGGAGGAAACGGCTGTATCACTGCGCTATCACTGCCATTAGCGTGCAGGTCACTTTGTTATCAAGATAATTAATGTGCTTGTCACCTTTTTACACAGAATGGGATATTTATGGCATACAATGTTGATTTATTGCTATTTGTGGGACATAATATTGATAAGGAGCACTTAAAAAGATATCAGTTAGATAATAAGTAGCCCTAAATTTCTGTTAATAACTGGCACCTAATAACCGGAATTTAACAGAACGAACTGTTCTGCGATTACAGGCGTCGAAAGTGTGACCCAGACGGAGCATCAGGAAACCTACGAAGACTCTGAAGAGAGCGACGTCATTTGAGACAAAGGCCATTTGAAGTTTAAGAAAGCTCTGTCGAAAGGTAAACGCCACCAGGAAAGGTAAACGCTTCAGCCAGTGACGTATCATCTCATCAACTCCAAGATGGTGGTGTTTTTGTCAGGAACACAATTATTCAAGAGGATTTTATTTCCGTCCCTGTAAAAAAAAAATATTAAGAATAATAAACAGAAAAAAATCCACTGGACATTGTTTCAAACGGAAAGCTACTGGAAGGATACTAATTAAACTGCAGTCTGTACAAAGGCAGAGGTTTCAAAGGAACAAGACCCATATTGTCACAGCAGAGTGAGTCAGAGGACCTAGAACCAGAAATTCCAAATATAAAATAAAAAGAAAACAATTAATTATAAAAGTTAAATTAAGTACATTTTTAATTAATTTTTGAAGGGAGGATGGCCTGATCACTCCTCTTTCCAGCAAGCTTTAATGGCCCAGCAAACCACACGGCTTGTGCGTGAGCAGTGCCCAGAATTCCCCTTTCAGCCCTAGTTTACCCAAAGTGCCTCGTTTGACACCCAAATTGGAGGCTTTTCAACAGATAACGATCACCACCTATCACTTCACCAAAACGACGCTAAGAACCTTCTACCCCTGAAAGTACAGTATTTTGTGTTAAAAAAAAAATCAATCAATATCTTTGATCCTTAACTTGCTTTTCACCATTATCACCACATTAATAAAGAATTTCCAAGGTGTTCTATGTTTATAAATTACAAAGTAGCACACTGTCATGCAATTCTAACTATTATATTTACATTAATCTTAACAACCACTTCAATTAACAGCAAAATGTGATGGAAGCTGAAATCCTGTGATATTAGTTACTTCAGTAATGTTTGCCCCCTGTATGTCAATATGAAATAAAGCTGTATTTCTATAAGAACATATCTGATCATGTTTCTTTTTCAGAGGCGCCCATATCCTCCTGAGACCCGGGCCATTCATTTGTGTCCTCTGTAGTGGACATTTTGTTTTTGCATCTATCTTTTCA
>JAODLD010000044.1:14126439-14136755 GCA_026781065.1 Mormyrops boulengeri | reverse complement strand
CCCCCCCCCCCCCCCCCCCCCCCCCGCCCCCCCCGGATTGCCCGCCCGCACAGGCCCGGGCCAGCTTAACGCGGGACCGCACGATTGGGGGTAGGGGGTGTGGCCACTAGTCAGAGGCATTGCCCCCCACCTGCACAGCCCATACGCACACATGTGTTCATTGAGCATGCATACACACACACACACACGCACACATACACAGACACACACACACACACACATACACAGACACACACACACACACACACACACACACACACCCCACACACACACATACACACAGCTTTTGCTTAATGTATGAGAAGCCAGCCTCTTGCTCCTGACACTTCCTGTCGCTCCTGCATGGTTTCGACTCCCCCCGTCACTCCTTTCGGCTCGCTCAGGTCCCCTGTGACAGCAGAGGCGCCTTCAACAGGGACTGATGGGAGATTACACAGCTGCATGCCGGTATTGCCGCAGTCAAGCTCACCCGTGTGTCCGCCTTCAGACAGGAGCAGGTCGATTCGCATCGCTATGCCAGCCGGTCCTTCATTCCACCTGCTTCCCTAAACATTTTCTCCTTCCGTATCTTCCCCCTCACTCTTCTGAGCTCCTCGGATCAGCTTAATGCAGAGATAAACCCAAAAGAATAATAAACACACCCAAAGCTTGAGAGAAAGTGACAGACCTTTCGGAGATCGGCGCTTGACCCACCCTAGAGGGGAAGGTGTGGCCTCATCTGGGGACATACATGCCCAGTATATATAAGAATGAAAGATATGCTAACCAGCTAGCTAGCTACCATCTTCTGACTCTATTCGCTAGCTATTTTTTAGTTTTCGAAACATCAGAAGTGACTTTTTGAGTGGGGCCCCAGAACGAACAAGCCCACTGATAGATACAGGGCAGATTTCATTCCATGTTATGCAGTACAGCCCCTATGGATCCACCACATCTCAGCAACCTCCATTACAGTACATCTCCAAAGTTCCCTCAGGAGAGACTCAGACACTGACGACTTTATTTCGCCTGTGTGTTCCAGATGATTATGTTCCCGGACATCGGTTTGACACGGGTGTAAAATTATACAGCGCAAAGCAGGCAGGATGCAAAGTGAGGCAATCCAGGCTAGAGATAAAAGGCACATCAGGATCCTTGCATGCCAGAGGTCTGTTTTCATTATCGCTTGATTGCAGCCATTAATCTAGTTAATCACAGAGAATGAGGCGCAGAGAATCACATTTATCAACGAAGCGACACAGTGAGGGGCCACTACCTCCTGTCCAGACATGAATCACTCACTGTCACTGGGACGCAGAGGACGCGGGATGGCAAACATCCGAATTCGATTCTTCCTGAACAAACGAAGAAATGCTTCACGAGGCAATTATTGATGATAGCCGTGAAGAACTGTTTTCTCGATAAGGAGTCTCACAAAAACACACCGCAGTGGGAGTGTGTCCTGAAAACACACCGGAGGGCGTGTGTCTGAAAACACACCGGAAAATACACCAGAGTCGGTGTGTCTAAAAGCACATCGGAGTGGGAGTGTGTCCCGAAACCAGACACCAAAATGGCAGAGTGTCTAAAGACACACCGGAGGGACTGCATCCCAAAAATACACAAAGGTGTGAGAATGTGTCTGAAGATACACTGGAGTGAGAGTGTGTCTAAAAACACATCGGAGTGGGAGTGTGTCTGAAGACACATCGGAGTGGGAGTGTGTCCCGAAAGCAGACACCAAAGTGGGAGTGTATCCTGAAAGCAGACACCGAAGTGGGAGTGTGTCCAGCGTTGCTATTTTAATTTGAGTAAATTAAGGATTTTAATGGAAACTCAGTCATCCTCAAACACCAAATTAGATGCGGACATTTCCCGCATCTTTTTATGGTGTTTATTTAATTCCTCTTTCTTTTTATAATTAACATGTCAGCTTTTGTGGGATACTCCATGAGCACAATGTTTGTCACTGGACAGTGTCAAGGTTTTCCTCACTGCTGTGAATTGTTTTTAATACATTTTCCATGATTAAGATGGCAGAGCAACGAAGCACTTCAAATAATCATTATTTGTTTTAACCACGGCAAACTTCCTGTAGTAGCAGTATGGAAATGATATATACACACTGTGTCCTTCTAGGGGTTTGTCTAAAGTGTTCATATCATCACTGTGAAGTCTTTCATGGAGAAATGAAGTCCCCCACGATACTGCCACTGGGAAGATAATGCATGTTTTTACAACGAAGTCTATTATTACCTTTAGTTATACATAAAATTATCTACCTACCTACCTAACTATCTGCCTACCTACCTAAACATCTAAAGTGAAATAACTCTGCCACACTCTGTTGAGACTTTTCCTGCCTCCCAGTTGTTGGAGGAGCTTAATTACTCTCACACTTATTTGGCCGATTCCAATTACCTTGTTCATCTAACCATTTATATCCTTCGTACAGGCTAATTATCCCATAGACATCTTTGCACAGTCTGCGCCATTATCAATCAATGGCTAGGATCCTGGGGCATGACAGGTGGAGTCGAAACCAAATATCACAAGAGTCACTCTGTCGTTGGCTTTGAAAGGTCGCTATGCTGCCCCCTTGGAAGCTAATTTACCGCTTTCATGCAAAATGCTAATTTATATGTAGCATCAATTTTTTTTACCCCAGGTATTTTAGAAGTGCAGCTTGATGTTTGACCAATGAAATGGATTTGGTTGAACATGTCTGGTAAATACCAAGTGCTTCTTTCAGTTGTAAACACTCCTGCTCGTACCAAGTCGCGCTATGTCTCCTTTTTCAGGGCAAAACTTAGTTTTGTTAGGGGTCAAGGGAATCTGGGCTGCCTCACACAGCCTCGGTAAAACAGAGGCTTCAGCCATTATTCTACTTTATGCAGCCTGATGCTTAGACACATCCCAAGTTTATACAATTAATGTTCATTTTGTTAGCAATCCAGCAGCACACGGAATGCATAAAGAAAGCCTCTTTTATTAAAGTCACCGCAGTGTTGGGCCTTCCTCAGTGTAGTCGATTTTTCAATAGCTTCAAAAGCGATTTTGTTAGCTTTCATTGTCTGCCCGCATTTGCTGCTGGAGAATTTGTTCTTCTTCTTGAATATTCCTGTTTTTTTTCTTCATTCCCTGAAGGAGTAGTGATTCTTAAAGGCATTGTTATATCGTAATCACATTGATTATATTTCCCACAGTTTCAGTTTCGGCACACGGAGCGGCTGTGGGATATCCGTGCCTTGTGATTTAATCCTCACAAACATCTGCTCCTGATCTTATTCCATCTGATTTGCATTTTCAAATCTCATTCATTCTTAAATATCCACCTAGGTACAGTGTGTGTCTGTGATTGGAAGGTCATCAGTTCAAATCCTAGTAGCAGCAGAGTGAGGTCACTACTGGGCCCCTGAGGTCCTTAACCCCCAGTTGATCCAAGGACTGTCTCACCCTGCTTTCCTAAAAACAAGTATGTTGCTTTGGATAAAAGTTTCTGCTAAATGAATAAAACGTAATTGGCGTCGGTGCCTCCCACAGCAGGACAAAACACTTAGCGCACGACAAAACCATGAGTCGATGGAGCAATGAAGTAGAAACGACTCCATGATGGAGGGCAGACCTAGAGCCAGATGGCTGTAGCAGGAGATGAGCTCTGTTTATCTCAAAGAGCACCTGCTTCATCGATCGCTGGGTGAGACAGATTTATTCAGAGTCACCTGTAGGCACAGCACTCTTTGCTTTGGATTGCCTTTTCATTCATCTTAAAATTCAAAATCTCTAACTAACAATACTTATGGATTGTTCATGGATTCAGGGATTAACAAGGCATAGGCACAGAGGTGCGCGATCGTATAGGTTTGAGTCTTACTTAGTAAGAAAAATTACAAAGTGGGTCAATCCAAATCATTTCAGTAGCGTTGGTCTGAGTGGGCGTCATGTGGCAGAATGGAATTCAATAAAGGGTGTACCCTGCCTTCATTTATTTATCTAGCAAACGGGGTAGGACATCGAGCCTGTGATCAGAAGGTCACCAGTTATATATTCCAGGGTCAACAGAGTTATGTCACTGTTGGGCCCCTGAGCAAGGATCTTAAATCCTGGTTGTTCCAGGGACTGTCTGACCCTGCACAGAGTCACATAGTTATGGGAGGAATGAACGGGGTCAGCCATGTAGACAGGTTATTTTTCCTTTCATTCTCTGTTGTCCTGTCTTGTTTTTTTTTTTTTTTCATGGATTTTTTTTTGCTCATTTGCACAGCTTCAAACTACTATTTTCTCAAGAAATTCTCTTGATTCTATTGTCTACCATATTTAGTGTTGTTATCATGTGTTTTTTGGTGGTCTTACTTGTACTTTTAATTCTTGTGATTTCCTCGATAAGGAGTCTCGCAAAAACACACTAGAGTGGGAGTGCGTCCTGAAACGTACTCGCGACAATAAATCTGACTCTGATTCTGCTCTTAAACGGTCCTGTGATGGCCATGCCAAAACACACTATCCCGTCCTGAAAGCTGGAGCTGTTCTGCACAGTGGTGGAAAATTCAGGTTCAGAAAGTACAAATCCAGACCAAGATTTTGTTCCAACCAACCAGTTGAACATAAACAGTCGCAGTCACAGAGTACTCAACCGGCTGGTTGGAACTAAATCTTGGTCTGGATTTATACTTTCCTGACCTGAACTTTCCACCTCTGGTTCTACATTGTGCTTTGTCTATTCCTGAGCAGAGCAAGGGCAGCGGGGGGGATGGGGATGGGGGCGCGGCTGCCTCTGAACAAGCTGACACCATCTCTCTAGGTCTCCTTAGCTCAGACGATGAAGAGCACAATTGTTGTTATCCTCCCTGATCGGACTGTAATGAAGTCTGTAATGAATACTTCATATTCCTAATGGTAAGCTTCTCACACACACATTCACGTTGAAGGTTCCTCCGTATGACACTTTAAATCTGCCCCCGATAGCCTGGCCTCGGTGGAGGACTCCTTTAAAGGTCAGGTATGAAGCACACCTTCACTTTTAATACCTCGCTATTAAGACTACTTAAAATATGAGGACAGAATTATGCACACGGAGCTGTGGCCACAGATTGCTTAGCATGGCTAATTAGCTGCTTAGCATGCGCATTCTTCAAAAGCGACTGCTTGCGTTTTCATTCCTGTTTATGCCGTTAGCTCATTTCAAAGATTCAGTGTCTATTTCAAAGGCATCTAAGGTAAGACCCGGTGTGACTTTATCTGTAATCACTATGATACCTTCTGACCTAGAAGTTGTACAGATAACAATAATTCATACTCATACTTCTTATTGTATAAATTAAACTGATAATACTTATTCATATTTGTTCATATTTTCCATGCTCATTTATCATTTTCATTATCCAACATTTTCTCATCTAACAGTGCAACTCTACAGCAAACAAAAAGTATTACATAAAGTATTTGAGTAGCATAATGGTCACGGTAACATAATGGAGTAGCATGGTGTCAAAGTTTTATTTTATTTTTTTTAATAATCCCTTACAAACTGTGACCAAACCAGTGTTTGCTTTTGTTTTGTTAAAACATTTCCAACACTTCTGAATCCTCATTTACTGGATATGGAAGACAGGAATCATAGAACACAGCATTTCCAACCATGTGATCAGCTCACCATACTGCTGGGGTCCGTTAGCGATGGCACACTCTGTATCGTCTGGGTTTCCCTATGTAAGCTGAGCTGCTGCGGTTTCAGCCACCCATCGTGAAGAAGACAGCTGTCTATAAGGGTCCAGATGAACACCATACACCTTACGTCAGCTTCACCTGGGTCATGTGCCCCGGCCAATCAGAAGAGGTATTGCTTAAACATCCGGGCTACATGCCTTGGCCAATCAGAGAAGATGTTGCTCAACTGCATTCTATCAACACATGCAGGTCAACTGTAGGGCAAGCACAATCAGGAGACTTCTAAAACAGGACTTTATTCATTTTTTATAGTTGATTGTAAAGTAGCAGAAAAACCTTTTCATTTGAACTTATCTTGGTAATTATATCCTGTAAGGGGGAAGGGATGGCTTGGACAAAGAGGAGTCAGGTGAAAAGCTCCTCATTCAGCTGCAGCCAAAGTTCAAATAAAATACAACATAGGTCTGTCCATCTCTCTTGCCCCAAAGACTAGATGTTCAGACCTTGATGTCCAATCTCAGTCCCCCTAAATAGACCCACACCAATCATGTCTTCCTGCTTGATCCCCCCAAAGTTAAGAATCTATCTGCCACCCAAGCAGTGCAAGGACTGGCAAAGACAGATTTGTTGAGCCCACTCAAAAAGTCATATTGGGCCCCTCAGTGTAGTGACTGTATCTGTATGTGGCCCTGAAACTTTGGGGGTGTGTGATTTAAGTGGTGGTTCTTTTTGGTTATTTTAAGCAGCAGCTGGGAGGGGTAAATGTCCAATATTAAATGGCAAATGAGAGTGTCTGCTACTGTATATGTGCATTCTTCTCAGGCGGTAGAGTTGCATCATTTACAAACAGGCAGAAGGTGACGTTCTACTGGCGCTGGGCGCATCCCGAAATTTCAGTGTCATTTACCACAGCGGCGCTCATACAAGCGGCTGAGCAGGGGGCGGGTGCTGCATCTGTTGAGGCCTCGCCGCTAAACAGGCTGCTGTCAGCCAAGACGCAATAAACACACCCAGTGCCCCCAGTGCCCCCAGTGCCATCTTGCGACTTCTCGCTCAGGGGCCGTAAAAAGCCTCAAACAAACCGCATCTGTTAATGCTGATCAGCATAAACGACCGGAGAAGGGAAACTGCAAGTTGTATTGTGAGTCACTTTGGTGCCTTCCAGAACGTTCCTGAACGATCTCCATGATGTTGACAGGGCAGTGACTTTAACGGTGATGCCGCAGTGAGCCCATCGGGGAGAGCTGCTGATTTCACAACGTGGAGATTGAGTACCACTGCAGAACAGGCTAGTAGCACTTCAGGACAGTAGTAGTGCTCTTGAACTAGCAGAGGATTGATTGAAGACTTACCACCATATGACCAAGACTCTCTTGACTTCCCATGTATGTAACAATATGTTATGTAGCTGCAAGGCTGGAATTATTATTTGTAAGTGACTTATTAAGATGTAAGCTTCTCTCTTTACCCATAGAGATCTCACTGATAGTTTGCATTGCCGTGTTTTTGAACAAAAGCATCACGTTTAAAGGTACAAAGGCTTGTCCTTGGATCTGAATCTCTCTATAACATAGTCTGTAGCAAGATTCGAGGTTCTTTACTTGCTTGTTCTATATCAGTACCTGGGAATTCTTACTACCGCCACTCAATAAGTAACACACAACAGGATTAGACAGCACAAAACATAACAAAGGCGCTCACAAACATCAAAGTACACATGTAACTATAGGAACTGCTGTGCTTGAAGTGGGGAAAAACAGATACTAGTGCTCCCCTTGTTATTCACTTACCAGCAAATATTGAGAGGTGCCAGTACTCTGAAGAGCAAAACAGCGTGGTGCTGGTACTGTACTGGTGAGTACCAGCCCATTTCAAGCACTGAGTATTTATGGGATACATATGAAAAAAATGGAAGCCTGAAACAGATATTATGACTAAATAAAGTATTAGTATATGAAATAAATGAAAGACTAATAAAAGAAATGGCTGAAACAGGAATTATGGAGGAGTAAAGTGCATTATCATTCTGGCCAGTAAAGTGTACTATGGATTTAATAAGCATCATTACTACAATACAATACTTTATTTGCCTTTTGTACATCACTACATGGGAATTCTTACTCATGACATCCAGTCAGTAACATGTGACTCGGGGGAGCGGGGGTACCTTTCGCACAGGGCAAATACTCTGGCACACCGTCAGTGAGTTGCACACTTAAGGAGCCCATTGTTCATCCGGCCAATGGCAGCACTACTCTAAAGCCATGTGACCTCCAGGGAAAACCTCCAACATTAAAAACCCTCTAAAGGGCGGTAGACAGAGGAGGCCTGCATTGTTATTTTTTCCCTTTAAAGCAGAACGAATTTGTATGTGTATTTTTGCATCAATCTAAATCCCCAGGCCTTTTGCGATGGGGCCCATAAGTCTTGCGTGATGAATATTGCATGGGCCAATGTGTGACTGGCCGACCAGCCCTGGCAATTTTTTAAAAAATCCCTGGGAATCGCAAGGGTAAATTATCCAAAACAGCAGTGGCGGCGATTAATAATGTATTAGTAACTTCTTTGGCTCGGACTACATAAATATCTCCCTTGACGAAGGTCCTGTAGGCCAGCTGTTATTAGCATTTTAGAAAGCACCCCCCACCCCCACAGGCAGGGGAAAAATAAATGACTGGGGCCTTTTGGCATGGGAGGGGCAGCCAAAGCCAATAGGGGCCCCGTGGTTGCATTTCTCTCCCAAAACGGCCCTTGAGGATACAGGAGAGGGGGGTCCCACCAGTGCTGGAACTGCCCCATCAGTCAAGGGAAGTAAAAATGCCTTTGTAATGTAGGATTCAAGTTACGCACACCCACGCCCATCATCCAGAGATGTTCATGAGTCACAAAATGCAAGTCTGAGTCAAGTCTGACGTCTCTTGAGTTAGACTCCAATTCAAGTCGGAAGTCTCTGAGGGATGAGTCTGAGTACAGTGTCAAGTCTTTGAATTAGAATCCAAGTCAAGCCTCTGCTGTCTGCTTCCAACTTGATATAAGTTCCAAGAGCTTTTTTCTTTTGAATTGTATCCAGTGCTGTAACTAATAAGGGCTAATAGTGTAAGAACCACAATTACAATACCATTTATGCACAATGCCCAAATTCAAAATGAAGAAAAACCCTTATACAGGTCTGGAAAAAAATTAAGAGAACACTCACTCTATATTTTAATTTTTAAAAAAGCATTTTTAAATCCTGGTTTAATCGTGGTACTGCTGGCAGAAGGCTACACTGAGCAGCAGGCTGCTTCCACGTTCAGAATTTCTAAGACAGCAGTACACAAAACCAAGGTGAAGCAAGAGACACTGGGAATGACCAGAAACCAACCAGGTAAAGGGCGGAAGCGACTCTCTAATGGCAGGGATGACCGTTATGTAACATAGTAATGTCACTTATCCAACAGTTTCTCATGTATCGTAGGATGACAACAAGCGGCCTTCACAAGGGATGGGAAACATTAAGTGCAGGTGTGAAGTGTACTGCTAGGACAGTTTGTATGGGACTCCTAGAAGCAGGACTGAAGTCCTATAAAGAAAGGAAGAAGCCCTTTATTGCAATATATAAAAGTATGTGGGTGTGTGTATACATGTCAGATGTCGGCATCGATGCAAACATTGCCTCACTGAGTGGCAAAGATACAAGAGTAACAGCAACTTATATACAAATTAAGGCTTGAAACTAAAAACAAATATTAAAACATAACGAAGGCCCTGGAGTGAGGGCTGGGAGTACTGTGTGGCCTTCCACAGTGCAAACAACAGAAAAAATATATAATCTAAAACGTGTTCAAAACTGAGCCTCAGCAATAACATCTTGTAGGAATGCTAGTTTCATGACCTGAGTCAGCTAATATGGGTCTGTCTATGTCTCCCTTTTCCTGTAGACTTTGTTTATTTGTGCTCTTTATGAGATGCATTTGCAGTGGAGCCTAGCAAAAAACACATTTGAATGCACAGAAAGCAGCAGTGCGTTTGCAAATATCGTGAATAATGTAAACTCTTGCAAATTTTGCATGACTTTGCACTAATTGTGGTGGGACTGCTTAAAAAATCATGGAGGGCTGTAAAAAAAAGACTTTGCTCCTGCAGAAATGTTCAGCTCCTCGTTAAATTATGAAAGACCTTTAATGTTCATGAGTGTTTACCCAGGAGTTTCGAGTATAGTTGTGAGGTAAGCCAAAAGTCTGTTTATGTGCTGCTGGAGCTCAACTCTAGTAGGAGTTGCCAACTCAAGTACCCAACTCGGCCGTTGCCTTCGCTTATAGGTAGTGCTGCTTTCCAGTTAATGAAACTGTGTGTGGCTCGGCAGGTCAGAACCCTGTGCCCATGATCAGAAGGTCATCAGTTTGAATCCCAGGGCCAGAAGACTCTTGCTGCTGTTGGGCCCTTGAGCAAGACCCTTAACCCTAATCACTCTAGGGATGCTGAGTGACCCCGCACTGTGACCTCACCAAGCCTTCCTCTCACCTGTGTCTCCTGGAGAGCAAGAGCTCTCATCCCATAAGGATGAATATGGTGTCACCATTTTATTAGAGATAGCCAGCCTGCATGGCAGTTTGGAACTCGAACCTCTGTGGGGGTGGGGGTGGGGGTGGGGGGGGGGGGGGGGGGCTGCTTGAACAAATGGGTACTGA
>JAODLD010000044.1:14105468-14116567 GCA_026781065.1 Mormyrops boulengeri | reverse complement strand
CCCCCCCCCCCCCCCCCCCCAGAGACCCTGGCAGATTCAGGGGGCCCCACACTTGATAAAAAAAATTATATGGGAGGCCATAATTTCTAGGTCCGCCCCCGCATTTCTGGTCTTCCTGGTAACCTGGCTCTGTACTCCTGATTGGTTCTATATCCTACCCATCCGTCTTCCATAACTATCTGTAATTTTCACCAAGTGGCCAGCAATCAGGTCCCTGCAACGGCCGCAAACCGCATTTCCCTAAAATACATCTACAGCCCAACACTGGCTGAAAAACCATGGCGTGCAGCATGCAAGTGTGGTTTGTTAAATGTAGAAAGTGTGCAAGAGGGCATGTCAGTGCAAGGAATGTTGGAATAAATGCAGTATGTACGGGACAATAATAATTTAATCTGCAGATCATCTGACCAGTAGATGAAGTTTAGTCACCGGTTTACTAGGACTATTATGGACCCCCTACTTTTTAGTCCGCTCCCAGACTAGGGCTCTGTCACCCCCCGACAGCTGACATGGATGACATGATATCTCTCTCTTTTCCTTCTGCTCTATCTCAGTGTATACTTGTCAGGATGGCTGACCATCACCCCCAACTCAACATTTCAAAGATGGAGATACCTAACCCTACTACAAGTTCACATAACAAATTAAATGTTGCATCATGTTTAATTAGCTGATGTCTTAGCATTGCTGTTTATGAATAACATACAACAACCTCTAACCAGGTGAAGAGGTCTACCCACACTTATAAGGTATCATATCTCACTTTGGCTACTGCATCTCCTGGCCAAATGTCCATCAGCTCAAGCAGAATGCAGCTGCATTGTTATCTTCGGCAACCCCAAAGGCTCATGGTCCACAAAATCTGGACAATGTATTATCAAAGCTTTAGAAGGCCAGAACACACAACATTCTGCCTCTTTCCTGGGTTCCTCTCTGAAATGTGGATTCTCCTGGTTCCCAGGACTGCAGTTTCCCTCCCATTCTTCAGAAACGATTTTGGACATCGCTCCATTAAACTACACTTGCTTTCTGAACTACTGAACTGCTCACCCTAAACACATTTTAGTGGGAAGGTCATCAGACCAGTAGATCGGGTTTAGTCACCGGTTTACTAGGACTATTTTGAGCCCCCTATTTCATAATCTGCGCCCCGACACCCCAGGGCCCTCTCAACTCCTAATATCACCGTCATGCTGATGCAAACAGATTTATGTCTCCCTTTTCCTCCTGGCACTAAATACCCCTCTAGTATCTCAACACATCTTGATATATTTGCCTGGATGGCTCACCAGACCCTCTACGATAAAGATATTCCATGTGCTTTCCAGTGTTTCCACTTCACCCCAAGTTCACCACAAATTATTATTATTAATCTTATTAGGTTCCAACAAATCGTGGTCAGCTCAGCTCCCAGCTACCATAAAGATGGCCTCTGATCAGAACATCCTGTTTTTCACTCTGCTCATCACGCTCTGCAATGGCACACTAAATCCTATAATGATTTAGTCCATCTGCCAATCCTGAGAAGGCTCAGGTCATTCAGAGTCTGCAACACCGTATTACAGATGTGTTCTGTGAGCAGCTACGCAGAGGTCGCGGATGCCAAAAGACTCAAGAAACTGATCAGGAAGGCTTGTTTGGTTCTAGGGGAGGAGCTGGACATCACCATGACCGTGGTGGAGAGTAGGATGCTGTCCAGACTTCGGTCCATCATGGACGATGCTGCTCACCCACTTGACACTGCTGCGGCTGGACAGAAAAGCACATTTATTCCTAGAGTCCTCAACATAAAATGCTCCACTGGGCACCTCAGGAAATCATTCCTTCTGACGACCATCTGATTGTACAACCAATGAATCACACCGGGCACAAGTGCAATATTGCCTGTTTCTGTTAAAACCTATTTATCTTTGCGCAATATTGACCAGAAAAATTGTGTTTTGTCACCACAGTACTGTACCTAGTTTCCTTATCACCTACTTAATTTATTACCATCTTTATACATTTATTTATTTATTTATTTTATATAGAAATTGTTGTGTGTGCCATGGTGTATTTCTGCTTTTCTCTTTTGTGTATATGTGTACCATGCCATCTGTAACTACAAACAATTTCCTCTAGGATAATAAAAGTATTCTGAGTTTGATTCTGATCTTGTTGCTTGTTGTCCTCTTCATCTTCTGCCTTGAATGCCTTGGGGGTGGTGTGTGACTCAGTGGATTAGACTCTGTGTCCGTGATCATGAGGTCTCTAGTTCCAATCCCAGGGTCGGCAGAGAGATTTTATTGTTGGGCCCTTGAACAAGGCTCTTAACCCCCAGAGCCTGTCTGACCCTGCTTTCTCAACTGCACGTCACTTTAGATAAAAGCTTCTTCTAAATAAATGTTCCACAAGCATTGTGGACTTTTCAAATGCACCCAGGTTTCATATAAGATGCCGAAAGTTAGTGAGATACGTGTCATAACTAATCCCTGCATTATTTTTGATGAAAACCAGACGCTTAACAAGCTGTGCCTGGTAAATGCATCCACCCACCCTTCATGCCTAAGGTATTGCCTCCCTGCCCCCCACCCCAACTGGAAGTATGCCAAGCAAATCTTAATGGGGAGTGCATTAACCTGGTATACCAGATCTAGTGATTCATCTGCAAGGACTGTGGGAGGAATTCAGAGCTAGTGCGTTGGAAGTGGAAAAAAAGGTACTGATACTTTGGGGAGATGTCAGTGACCTCCGCAGCACAGAGCTGGAGGGGGATAGGGCCGCAGAACCTTGGGGGTGTGAGGTAACCATGATACCCACCGAGTATCCAAGTGTGATGTAAGAGGCGCCGACGTCATGTGGAGAGGGTGGCTGCTTAGGATACTTCAGTGTCCCATGACGAGAAGAGAATATTTTAATGCAAAAAAGTGTGTGACAAATACACATCAGGCCGGTTGTCTGTATTTTGCAATTTCAACAAAATCCTCACCACTTTTTCCAGTCCAAAAAGAATAAATGAAAATATTAATATTTTCATGAGGTACATGACGCAAAGTACCAACAACTGTGACGTTCAGGCTATATATTTCCACTAATTGTTCCCATTCGAGGTAAAATGGCTACCTAACCTAAATAACACAATAAAAAAGCTTAACAAAAATTACCTACCTGAGCGTGGGTGAAACTTAAAAATTATAACTTTTCCAGTACTTAGTCCTCCTCTGCTCACTTTGGAGGTATTTACTGAAACACACATCAGCGGGTCCTTTAACAAAACATGAGCTGTAGTTGAGGTTCTTCTGTGTAGTAAAAGTTGATCAAGGTACCCAGTAATGTCTGTGAAATATTCTCGACAGAAGACATTGGATCAGAGATATAGAATAGAATAGAATAGAATAGAATAGAATAGAATAGAATAGCGACTTTATTGTGATTCAGAACATACACCGGTTAGTGCACATCAGAATGAAATTACGTTGCATTTACTCACCGTCGGCTTAGCAGAGTGTGTTAATACTAGAAAAAAACTATATAAATATAAAGTCTAACTAGAAAATGAATAGGAAATAGAATATTTAGTTAATAGTTAATATAGAGTTATATGCAGCAGTAATGTTTAGCACCACTTAAACCATGCATTTGCATGGGGCCCCAGAGGATTGGGGGCCCCTGTTGGTCACAAATAGTCACCTCACTAGGAGGGAGAGGCCCCATAAAGTCATTTTTTTTAAAATGGGACCCTAGAAACAACAACCCAGCCCCTTGATATATTACATTTTTTCAGATGAAGTACCACTCTGTTCTTCGAAGTCACACTACACCCTCTGGTTTGGTTCTTTTGGAGAAGAATTGATGCTGCACCAGGATAATGACGGCAAACATTCCCCGAAGCTTTGCAGGAACAAAGAAGAGCATGCGGAGTACTGACTCCACAGGCTTCCACCTGACCTTAACCCCATTGAACATTTATGGGGGCAGAGAAAGCCAAGCAAGCGGTAATGTCACAGGATGATCTTTGGAACATTCTGGAGTCACACTGGGGCAGCACGGCTCATCATGTTTTTCATAAACCTGTGGCAGAGAGAGTTCACACTGTGACTAAAGTTAAAAAAAAAAAAAAAGGGAGTCGGGGAGGCACAGCAAATGCTAAGAAATTTTGTAATTCATTTTTTTTTTATTTTTTCAAGATTCAACTTTTCACTCAGACATTAGTTGGAAATAACATTTTCGTATTAAATTAATTATATATCAATACAAAATAGAAGCATTTTTACTAGTGGTCTAGATTTTTTGACCCCACTGTATGTAGAAAAAAATAAGTTTAGGCCAGAATCTGCCAGAAATCCCATAAACCCAAGTCCTCCAAATCCAGGGAGAAAGAATTTCGTCAGCTTCCTTCCAGCAGTTAAATTATTCCTGTCATTCCTATACAATCAAAGGCAATGTTAACCGGCAAATGTCAGCACCCACTGTGCTTCCAAAAACGTTTTATCAAGTTGCTGGGCGGGTCGGAATTGTCCTGTATCATTTGAACCAAATGTATTCTTATTCTCTTTTCTTGGAATCTTATCGTATTATCAGGGGATTTCCGTAAAAGAAATAAATAAAGGAATATCAATTGCACATAGAAAGTATGGGGTAGGGCAGATCAGGGTGCGAAGAGTGGATGGGCGCGAACTGCTCCTATCCAAGGATCCCATTTTATGGTGCGGTTTATGGGAGATCACACTGATCTCTCGTGAACGTTTGTGGAATGACTGCAAACTGTTTCAAAGTAATTTTTTTTTTGTGGGGGGAAGGGGGGGGTTAGAACTAGCATTTGTCTGATGGAGAAACATTACACTTTTGCAAACAGGCACTCCAAGGATAAACACAAGGATGGAACACAGATTTCCCTCTTTGAAACATAGATTGTAGGCACTCGGTATTTAATTCGAACTGTCTACACCCCATAAAGCAGGAAACACATCTTAATACAGCATCCTGTCTAACTTTGTATTAACATAATGAACGGTATACCAGAGGAGCTCTGTAACACTGACATCACTCTGTGCACACTGTGCACACATGCATAAACTATGTAATCTGAGCATATCTCATATATTTGTTATATTTATGTTTTATTATTTTCTCATCATGCACAGCTACTCAGGTGACCAGGGTTACATTTCACTATTTGTTGTGTACAACTGTGTACGTGCCGAATAAACCTCTTGAATGTGCCTTGCACGACATGACGTGGCTTTCTTATTTTCCGTCTCTTCCGTCAACGACTTGCGAAACAGGTTGCTTACTGTAATCGCGACCCCCTGGGGGGTCGTCCAGGGGCCTGGGAAGGCTCATTTAACGTTACAAACGCTCTGCGCATGCGCAGCGGCTCCACCGAAGCTATGGTGAAGCCGCCGCGGGTCTGAGCTCCACATCCCCTGGACTTTGCTGGCGCTCGGTCACGGATGTGCAGGAAACAGAAAAAGGAGCGAAAATAAACCGATTATTCTTAAGTTTAAAGGTGAGTGAATCTGCAGCTTTTTCGACAGTATTACGGAGAACAACACTGTACCGTTTACCTTAAGATCGCTGTTAATCTCCATACACAAGGTTCTTTTACTGCAGTTAAACCATATAGGCTCACATACAATTCATTCGACTCCGCGAATGGTAACATAATATCCACGTGTTCAAAATAGTATAATTTATATTGCTTGTTTAGTTATTAGTGATTTTATCATTGTAACATTTTCCAGTGAATACCACGCGTTTGGATGCAAACTTCCGATGAGGCTACTAAGTTGCAGTTCATGATGTTCTGACCCAGTTTTCGAAGTTGTGGTAAACTGGGCAGGGTTACCACTGATCTTTTATTTCACGTTCACCCGCTCCGTCACCGCTGTGCGTTTCACACATCCAGAAACCACACACTTATAGCAGGCTGCTTGTTACTGGTGGTTCGCCATACATTGTAACCCGAAGTTTACCGCCACATCTTCTGTAATCAAAGCCCGATCCTCGGTCTGGACGTGGCCGCGCCGAGGTGCGCGCCTCCTCCGTGCGCGCGCTCGTCTCAGAGCGCACGTGGGATGTATTAAAGTCACCGCTTAAACTGGCTTTCGGGGGACCGCCGGAACAAAGCCCGACTTTTCTCTACTAACTTTGGGCATCAAAAGGAGTTTAGTTGTTTTCTACTTGTTCCGCAATCAGGAGCTTTTTGAAGCCACTTCGTGCATGTGAGTTACCGGCCGTGATAGTGGGGGGGATTCCCTTCGCCCGTGGAACTTTTTCAAAAACCGTTTTGCGCAGAATATTTTGGGCTTTGCATTTTAAGTGAGACTAATTTGCCCGACTCGAAGTAAGCGTTACACCCCCAAAGCCGTCAAACACTCATTGACGAATCGCTCATTTAAACGGCCTGCACTCCATCTGCAGTTAGTCAAACATCTTATCTTAAATACGGACATGTCTGGGTGCTTTGGATGGAGGTTTGAGTTCGACGTGTGTTGTAACAACTGAGGCACGCGCCTGCTTTTAATTAAATGTCGGCCAGAGTTAGCATATTATAAGTGAATCTGTTTCATATTATCACCCCGCATTTTATCAGCTCGCATATGGGAGGGAATCATGGCTTTTTAACATTGACTCAACATTTGGTTGAATATCCGCTTGCTTGCAGCCCGTATCACTCCCAGCTAGGGTTGTGAAACTGTCTGGCGTAGTTGTTGATGTTTGTAGATCTTGTTAAACTAGGCATGAAGATAAATCGCAGTTAAGTTTGGCCCTTGTGGATTTCTACAGCGTTTTGAGCATCAAAACAGTATCACGGTGATGATTTGTAGGAGGAAACGCGTATCCGGACGGGGTCTGCGGTCTCGGGGGGATGGGAACCCTTCGCTTATGTGCTTCCTGCGAGGCGCATCTTTGCTCTTTCGGTGTGGAGGTATAAATCTGGCGTTGCACCCAGTACCAGTCCTTGATCTTAATTGCTGGCTTGGGCTAGTTGTACAATTGTAATAAGTTTAACCATGTTTAGTGTTTCGATGTAATGGAAAACTAATGCAGCCCAGCCGTCATAATCCATTGGGGAAATCCATAGATTCCTATTGTGGTTAGTCCCGGACTTGTTTAATATCAGCAGGGTTGCTAACCTTGGTCAGCAGGCTAGAGTGGGATTTTCAGTTAGAGAGGAGACTAAACACGCATTCACGTGTATGTAACAGTTTTATTGCCTTGAAAATACTCTGTAGGGTTTGCAAAATACCCCCAGCGGCTTTGATGTAGGTATTAAGTTCATAAAGGAATAATATAGATTTAAAGTAAGATTTCTAACATAACCGTGCATGTCACGCTGGATGCGTTAAAGTTGGCATCCCTGATATCAGTAACCGGGGGTCATTGACCTAAGACGGGGATGCGTTGTCTCCGGCCTCTGCAGTACTCTCTCCTGGGCAGGTGCGCCGTGCGTCCGCTCCCGGAACGGCGAACCCGCCTCCCGTGGCATCTCTGGAACACGGTGACCGCTGGATGACTCCTAGTCCATGAAGGGTGTGCGGAGGGCCGGTGAATAGGCCCGGTGTCCCCGGCGCGGTGGGTGACCTTTTAAGCGAGGCGGCACCGGCCTATTCAATGACCCATTCTGCATGCAATGCCCACATCGCGGACAATGTTGTGGAATCGAATCCTGACTCGTCAAGGTCAGATAAGCTTAGGGAAAGTCTGTCCGAATCATGGCGGGTAGTGATTTTAAAGACAAAACGGTGCTTTTGTGTTAACCCCTCCTTTGTACCAGCGACACTCAGGTTCAGATTTGGTCTCCTAGCAATATCGTCGAAATCTGTGTGTTACACCTGAAAGGGAATGAAGCTTTATTTGCTAGTCTAAGAACAGGTACATCGGAATGTTAGTTTTCAGATCCCATACTCAAATATAGATATATTCCTTTATTGTGCAGATGTCCGAACGGAGCATTCGCATATGAAATAGTAATTAAAAATAAAAAGATGAAATTACTGGAGTGCAATATAGAAAAATTGATCTACGAACACTATTAGACATAACACGAAACATAATAAACCTATTAAGCCAAGTATGGGATGTAAAGTACGATAAATAGCTGTGGTCTTGCACTCAGCGTGCTGCATAGTATTGATATAGCCCAAGAAAAATAGAGGTGAAAACGAAGCTTGGGGTCTGAGTATCGGGTCAACTCTCCATCCAGCACCCTGGAGCTTTTTTTTCAGTCGGGTTAAGGACCCAACTATTGTGTTGTCCATAGGATTTGAACCTGCAACTGTATCTGATCTCAGACTTGCTGAGCCATATAGCCACTCGCTTAAAATGTGGTTTTCTAGCTGTGTTGCAATCTCCCCGCCCCCTTAATCTCGCACTCCCCTTGTGCCCTGGGAATTTCTCGAAGTCCGGCAGCGAGCGACACCCATTTTGACGCCCTTACCGCCACCCAGGCGGTGTTCCAGGTGGCGTTCCAGGTGTCAGTCATGGAATTCCTGTGGAGCGAGCTTGTCGCTGGTTGGATTTGTATCCCTCCACAGGCTAAAGTCGAAAGTCAACTTTTCATTGGTGTGTTAAGATCCTTCCTGTGTAATCTGCAATGCTAGCTGTGTTGTTGGTGCTTTGGGGGGGCGGGGTTAAGGATCATTCTCCAGTGGAGCTGATTATTGTAGTTAGCACTGTAAGCTGTCGTTCTCAGCCCAGTTCTTACCAGCACGCTATAGGTCGTACCCAGCTGGTACATACCAGTTCTACAGTACAGTGACTGCTTTCATTTCATTAGTTATTTACATATCCACAGAGCTGAAATTACCCTTTGAATTGACCTATCAGATCCACATGTGTGCTTACGTCTTGTTTATCTAGCAAATGCTTATCCAGAGCGACCTATGATTGAGACGGCTGGGTCAGTCATTTGGGGTTAAGGGTCTGGGGTGCCCAACAGTTTGAAGCCATGGGATCTGAACCAGCAACCCCTTGAGTGTGAGATGTGTGTTACTTCAAAAAGTTTATTACTTTCATGATTAAAGAGAAAATCTCACTGTTATGCCTATTAACCATATAGGTGAAGGGAATTTTTAGTGTGGGGAGAACTTTTTATATAATGTGTCTGTTTTTTTTGCTTCATGATTCTCAGGGGTACAGCCTTGTCAGAGAGATCAGTTGACTGGGTTTCTTATGAATTCAAATGGTGTAAATGCTTTTTCATGATCTTTAATTTCTCTGCCTGGTTTCAGAATTTGTGGATTAAACTCCCACTGAGCCATGAATTGAACAAAATCGAACATGTAAACCATATGCAGTACAGAAGAAAAGCATAACTTTAATATATGGTAGGGAATTTAATCACCTAGGTTTAAGGCCAGAATGGAGCTGGGATCTGTAGCCAAAAATTGTCCCACCAGCTTTATATTTGGCCTTTGTTTAAATTAAAGATCTCTTACTAGACAGGTAAGTTGGTAGTTGTGACTGGATAACGATGCGTGCGTCCCCCCCCCTAAGTTAGTATGATTCCGTTTTTTTGCTTAAAGACAGTAGGTTGTGGGCTCCACATTTTAGATTCTGATGTTGGCGCCTTTGTCTCTCTGGATGTCATTTTTTGCGAAGCAACATGTCCTTGTGAACTGGAGCAAATCCCAAAAAATGTCCTCCAATAAGGTGGATGTTTTCCGAGGCACAATTGCAAAGTGCTCTGCTCTGGGAGCCGTTCTGCATGGTCAGGGTGTGTGAGTATCTCTGTGCTCGTCCGTCGTGCTTCCTACCTCGTCTCACACTCCACTCTTCCAGTCGCTGTTTATTACTCCATGTTCGGAATTGCATTGTGTTAAGTTTTTTTGCCCGAACCCAAAAGGAATTGGAGGAACCGGAAGGTTCCCCCCCCCCAAAAAAAAATAAAAAATCGGAGAGAGGGTGCATTTTCCACAGTTCTTGTAAGGTGCAATTTGAAATTGATCCCCGTACTGCTAGCAGAAGTAGAGTGTTTTCTAAGACTCTTATACGCCCAGTCTGAGGTTGATCATGACCGGTCCATAAGCTTGTCTAATACTGGGGGGGGGGGGATGTGTCCCTCTGCAGGTTAGGACGCGTGTTATCGGAAGGCTGTGGGTTTGAATCCCTGGGTCAGCAGTCTCATTTCACTGTGTGGACCCTTGAGTAAGGCTGCCCTTAACCCATCAATTGCTCCAGGGACGATTCGACCCTGCTTTCTCCAAATTGAATGTCACTTTGGATAAAAGCAATTGCTAAATGTATATTTCCCTCTCCGCTTTAGTGGCATAGATCTATGAAGGACAGATCCGTTATCTCACGTATCCCTGTAAGGCAGTTAAAACCAGATGGGACCTTTCAGTCATTCACCTCATAACTATTCCCATGAAGTCAGTCTTTATTTTGCTTTTGTAAAGTGCCCTGATTTGAATTAAGCTCAGGGGAGAGAATTCCAATGTCCAAATGATCTGCCTTACCTATTTGTGTAAGTACTGCTTACAGGTGATTTGGTGTGTGTGGATTTCGACAATGGTGAAAACCAAATTACCATCTGAAGCATTAAAAAAGCCAGACTATCTACCCAACATCCCCCCCGTTAGCCTCACAATGGGGCCTAAGAATACGTTTCAAATTTTTAAAGTTAATTTCAAGTACTGGGCACATAATTTGCATGTAATGCCCGTATAATTCTTAGCTGCTGTAATGTGTAGATGTAATCGGGGACCTATTCAGGATATTTGTGTACACTCTTTGAAAGACTTGGATCAGTGTTTCCCAGCCCAGTCCTCGGGGAACCCCGGACCGTCCACGTCCCCCTCCCTGCTCCCAGAAACACTGACTTTGATGAAGTTGCCTGCACATGGGTTGAGTATAAATAGGCCTGTGTCTATCATGCAGCCACAGTTGAGCAAACTTCAAAGTCAGTCCCAAGAACAGTTTACTGTGAATGATGGCTCATTCAGTCTTTTGTCAGTGGTAGAGAATTTTGAAATTTCAATGCGCTTGCAGAGGTGATTCAAGCAAGGTTTTGTGTGTGCGTGTGGGGGTGTTTAACTTATTAAAGAACCTAAATATTCCTTATTCACTCCTTTCTGCCTGGGGGGGGGGGGGGGGGGCGGGGGGGGGGGGGGGGG
>JAODLD010000044.1:14034801-14050368 GCA_026781065.1 Mormyrops boulengeri | reverse complement strand
AATCCACGACCATCTCCTTGGTCTTCTGGATGTTGAGGATGAGGTTGTTGTCCCCGCACCACCGTATCAGGTCTTCCGCCTCCAGCCTCTACGCCGCATCATCCCCGTAGGTGATGCGTCCTGTCATCTGCAAACTTCACCACGAGGTTGTACTTGTAGTGAGCTCTGCAGTCATTTGTCATTAGTGTGTACAGTAGTGGGCTGAGCACACAGCCCTGGGGGTAGCCAGTGCTCAGTAGGATAGTGGAGGACATGTTATTATTGATCCTTACTCTCTGTGGCCTGCAGGTCAGGAAATCCAGGACCCAGTTACACAGATGTGAGGAGGTACCCAATGCTGCCAGCTTGGTCACGAGCTTCTGCGGAATGATGGTATTGAATGCAGAGCTAAAATCCAGGAACAGCAGCCTCATGTACTGTAGGAGTCCTTATTCTCCACGTGAGAGAGGGCCTGGTGTATCACAGCAGAGATGGGGTCTGCTGTGGACCGTGTCCGCCTGTATGCGTACTGGTGGGAGTCCTTAGCCACATTGATGGTCTGGTGCAGGTGCTGCATCACCAGCCTCTCGAAGCACTCCATGATTATAGGGGTGAGTGCAACGGGGCGGTAATCATTGAGGCACAAAGCTGCGGAGGTCTTGGAGGGATGATGGTGGATGTCTTGAGACATGATGGAACTCTGGCCTGGGACAGCGAGATGTTGAATATGTCCATCAGGACCTCAGACAGCTGGTGTGCACAGTCCCTCAGAACCTTGCCTGGGAACCCATCCGGGCCTGAGGCCTTCTTAGGGTTGACCTTCTGCAGAGTTCTCCTTACCTCCGCTGTTGTTATGCTGATTTCAGGGGGGCTCGTTGGGGGAAGGGGTGAGCCGGGAGGGAGTGGTGGTGTTTGAGGCCTCAAAGCGAGCATAGAAGGCTTTCAAGGTGTCAGGGAGCGCTGGATCCAGCGGGCACTGTGCATCACTCTTCTTGTAGTCAGTGATGCACCTGATGTCCTTCCACATGCTTTGTGGGTCATTTGTATTGAAATGGCCCTTGATCTTGAGAGCATATATGGACTTGGCTCTCTTTATGCCCCTCGACAAGTTCCTTCTGGCTGATTCAGACCCAGGTGCTGCTGCATCACCCTCCCTAAAAGCGGCATCGCGGGTTCTGAGCAGGGAGCGCACTTCTGCATTCAGCCAAGCTTTTTGGTTCGGTTGGATGGTGATGGTTTTGCAGGTGGTCACATCCTCTATGCATTTGCTGATATAGCCTAGGACAGATGATACGATACAGGGGTCTACTCTACGGACCACCTCATTCACATATAGCTAAAGAAATGTCTAAATGAAAAATAATAATATTTACCCATACATAATCATTTATATTTACAAAAGCATTATCATAATATGTTAAGACATGAAAATGTGAATGCACATATCATTCTGAGAAGAGCCGCAGCCTCATGGTCAAAGAGCTCATGAGCCACAGGTTGCCGACCCCTGGGTTAGTGGATTAGCAGAGCCCCCTCCACCACTGGACATTACCAACATTAAACACAGTAATGATGAAATACATTGTACATTATTGTACAGTACTGTGTAACTGTATTCTCCCATACTAACAAATGGGATGTTTTCACCTAACGCTCAAGAGATGATAGAGCAATGAAAAGTTCCATGCATCAAGGGATGACGGAGCAATGAAAATCATGTTATTATACCCCGCAAAGGACCAAGGAACAATGAACAAAACATACTGTTGCTCGTTTTTCAATTTTATTTTTCAGACAGTGGTCAATCATGGATAACTGAAAGTGCAGTTACTGCGATATGTTGGGACTTCTGAACAACAACCTAAACCAAGGTATGAATTGCAGGATATTCTCATTTCCCTTTTTGTGGTCACTTTCATGTTAAACTCCATTGATCGGCCAGTAATACACTTTTCAGCAGTTAAGATAGTCCAACATAAACTTCAAATTTCTTTAATATACTTTTATTCATAGGCTTAAAATATTGCAAAATATTAGTATCTCTCTCAGGCAGTAGGTTGAAGGTTGAAATGTAATTCTTGTCATTCTTTGCTTATCACCTACAGAGAACATACTTGTTTAAGACTGATGATCCCACCCACAACATAAGTGTGACTGAACAAAGTTTATCCTGATAGTCACTGTAAGACTATGCGTTTACAGATACTGTTACAAACAACAAAATAATGAATGCAACCTTAATTCAAATAGTGGGTTGCTGATACGTTCTTAATTGTGTATGAATGCATCTTAAAAATGATCAAATTAAAAACCACAAAGTTATATATTTTTTCTTCTTTCATGACACCAAAAGACAGCATGATGAACACCAAGACCACTTTAGTCATCATTATAATATGTGACACAAACTGGTATTTTTAAGTCTTGCTTTTGTTTTGTGGTAGAATGACTTTAACTTCCTTGATTCACGTGTAATTTCCAGGAAGAGAGATAATGGTTGCTTGGGAGCTACATGGTTGATTGAAAAAGTACAATATGGTTTCCACTGAAAGACTTCTAATGCTGACCCGTATGATCGGGGCGCTGACCTGAGTCCCCGTTAAAAAAGTCCAGCTGTAACCGGGACATCTGATTAGGAAATTCTTCATATTCAAAGGTTTGAGGCCCGTCGTAGAGTCCACCAGATATCACCAGAGTATCGTCGGGTGTTGAAAGCCTGTCCCCTGCGACAACGGGGAAAGGACAGAAGTCATGAGACACTGTCCCAAACTGTCTCATGATGGTTTCAGACCATCAACAATCTAATACTGCAGTCTTCAGTTCTCCAGATATAAACTCTAGGAATGGAACAAATGCTTATATTTGGAGAAGGTGGGTGGTTGGGCAAGTTTGGATGCTATTTCTGTAATTTGAAGGTCACCAGTTCAAATCCCAGGGCTGGCAGTGTGATTTCACTCTTAGGTACTTGAATGAGGCCCTTAACCTCCACTTGTCCTGGTCCTCCTTTCTCAAACATGTGTAATGCTTTGGATAAAAGTGTCTGCTAAATAAAACATAAGGCATCAAGTCCCAACAGTAACCTGTGAGGCGGATGTCTTTGGTTCTGCATTGTACAGCTCCTGCACCACAAGAAGTAGAGTGTTGTACTAACTGTGTATGTGAAGGTTGTGAGTTCAAGTCACAGGCAATGTATATGTACGTATATATATTGTAACCCTTCCCTCTACTGTAAGTTGCTTTGGATAAAAGCATCAGATAAGGGTAAATGGTAACACTCTACTTGATGGGGCATAAATACTTAGTAATAACTCAATTGCGACTGAAGTACAAATCGTGAACAAATATCATCACTACTTGAGAGAAAAGATGTCACGATTTTTTGATGATGAACAAACATAAGTATTAGTGTTATATGTTATACATTCTTTCAGTAGTTCCTTAGTAGTTCACAAACGTTTACAAAATTTACAGATACAGTAGCAAATATAGTAACTGTTTGGGATAAAAAGATGCATCATGATTCATTAATGAAGAACAAGCATGAGATCAGTATTTAACTTTTGTTATTCATGACTTGTTCCTTCAATAGTTCACAAAGGTTTACAGAATTAATATAATATAATACAGATATAGTAACAAAAATAATAAATGCTTGAGATAAAACATGAATCACGATTCATTAATGACAACTTACCATGAGATCTGTATGTAATTCAGACTTAGCTTGTGGTTAATTAATACATGAGTAGTAGCATAATACTATATTATTCGTGTCCCGTCAAGTAAAGTGTTACCATGTAAACAAATAAATGCAATGCACTGCCTGGGAAAACTGACAAGATGGCTGTGCCCCTCCCTACACGCAGAACACGCACTGTGCGTAGGGCCCCACGATCCTTGGGGGGGCCATTTTCCGCAAGGTGACGCATTCTCTGCAAATGCGCAAAGGATGCGCATCGCTGCCATGAGGCGCGCGTAGAGCACCAAGTCAGCCCAAGGCAGGAGAGAGAAAAAAAGAGATGAGTAATCTGACACCGCAAGTCATTTTGTAAAGGGGGGGGCTCAAAATAAAATTCTGCGTAGGGCCCCAATTTGGCCAGGGGCGACACTGCTTACATGCTTGAAATGCTTATTTAGTCATGAGACAAATTTCTGTGCTTCACTTTGAATTGTAATTGACATTACTGTAATTTCTGCCAAATAAAAAAACCAAATAATTGCATTGTGTTATTGGGACCTTAGCTTACAGGTGTGTGTGGGGGGGGGGGGGGAGAGATAATGTTTTCTCTGGCTGTCTCAGACACTTTTCAAATTACAGTACTGTACAAATTAAATTACTGAATTATGTATAATTCAAATATGCTATAATATAGTACAGTACTGTACATAAAATATACCTTATTGTAGTTTCGCTGCTGCATTTCGTTGGTTTGTTTTTTGGCAGTTTGTCATAAGCTTTGATGAGTCTATATTCGTAATTAGAGAAAATTGTTTTCTGTGTGCGCAGCATTAGCCTCAGGTAGCCAGCCAGAAGCAGACAGGTTACCACGAGGCAAAGTAGGGCGATCAAAGTAAAGGTTAAAAAAATACCGTAGTTTTAATTTTTTCCATGTTGTCGTCTTTAAAAAGACCAAAAATGAACACTGTAAGCAGACTACTTGATTACTGTAAGCTAATTATTTAAACAGTATTTGTACAGGAATGATTCTGTCATGAGCTTTTTGATCCAGATTAACTGTTGATCACTATAACCATAATCACTATAAGCGGTTTCCACTGTATTTATGTTTATGGGATGTTGCACGTACATTTTCAGTAGCACATACTGGCCTCTCATCAACTAATCCCTGTGCTTATTGCAGGCAAGCTCGTGCATGAGAACTGACATCAGCCAAATCCACGGAGTGTTACTCTTAGCTTCGGAGTTGGCTCTCTTCCTAACTAAAAGTTGCTCTCAGCCTCTTCGTGAATAGATTTTAGGAAAAAGCTCTTAGCTTAGGAGTACTCTTAATGGTAAGATAAAAATGCTTTGTGAATATGGGCCCAGGTTATTACTCTATTCAAGTCTTTCACTTGGACGTCCACTGGACAGCTCAGGAGGTACTCTGTCTCCAGTATCTCCCACATCTCTCATCACATCTCTCTCTTATACTCACTGTCTGTATTTTCACCTGAGTATGTTTTACTTGGACTCTGTGTATTTATTGTGTAAGCTCGAAATACTGCACTTACGTAGTTAAGAGATAGATCACCGTGCTTCACTTTGACTTGTGTTTTGTTGACACAGAAACTTTTCATCTGAGGGTGAGTATCCTCAAGACATACTTAAATACTTATATGATTTGTTTAGCCATACAGGACAGAGGACACATGTATTTGAATGTATCAATATGGCTTACCAGACTGCATGTAAACACAGATGCAAAACATCCCGAACAACTGATAAAAAGCAGCAGTTTAAAAAAACAGTGAGGTGGAAGTTATGAAGGGTGACTGACCCATTTCCTCTGCGTTGTTGTAGAGTGGTCGATGGATAAAGAGGTGTTTCTTCTGCTGGCATATGGAAATGATGTATGCCGCCATCGTGAGAACAATGAGGCCGAGGATAATGCTGATGATTATCGTGATGATCTTCTCCTCATATGTGAGCCCACTCTCTGCAACAGAGTTACATTAACCCCCATTAGTGAGTGTCTGACAACCTATTATGCAGCACAGGCCTAGCCATTATTTACACACTGCTCTTGTCACTAAAAGAAATTTCACCGTCAGCTACACCACTTGTTTCCTGTTTATGGTAGCATGAGTCTATAGGAAACTGAGTGCTAGGAACATTACAATTTAAAGAGCCTCTTCTTTGGTAGAAATATCATAATATTGGGTAACAATTTACATTAAGTGCACCATCATAATGCATTTACAATTCAGTAATAGAACATATTGTGTGTGTTCATAATGCATTTATAATCCATTCATAGAACATTAATAAGCAGCGTATAAGTATACCTTAACATGTCTTAAAGCTTTGTATTCATAACACTTTCAATGGTCAAACATGACAGCGTTAATATACATCAATAACAAACATAATTGTATGTAAGGTGATGTAACAGCAGATGTAACAAGTCAAACTCTTTGACTGATTAAAGACAGCTAGCACTCTCCGATTAAAGATCTTCTGTTAATACAATAAGCTGCAGAGCTGGTCATTTGTTGCTCTTTGTAGGACAAACCGAAGTGCATTTTTCTTAAGGAGTAACCAGTGCACTGCCCCAAACAAAGTGGACATACAAGTGATCTGCTGGATGGAGTTACAGTGGAGACAGCCTTACTTAGCCTCTGTGTGGCACAAGGTGGCGAGGAACCGGTTGTCATGGATGATGCTGTTGTTGATATCGGATGCTGAGTGGTGGTGGACGTTTTGTTTCCACCAGTCGGCTTGCTGCTGTGATTCATCGGTGCTGACGTAGAGTCAAGTGATGTTGAAGCTAAAGTCGGATGGGTGGTGGTGAACCCCTCACTGGCGTTGGTCGGCCTGTTGCCATGATACGTCGGAGTAGAGTCAGGTGACGTTACTATTTGATTGGAAGCCACGGTTTGATTGGTGGACGAGGGTACGGAGATGGTTGACCCAGAGGTCTGGCTTGCCGATGTGCTCGATGACCCTGTAACTGCTGCACTCAGGGTGACTCTCTGTGTTGTTGAGGGAATCGCATCGGTGAAAGCGCCCTGAGTGTGCGTAGACGGTGATTCTGTAGAGGTCTTCGTGCTACTGCTGCTCGAGATGATGGAGCTTGCTGGAGACAAACTCACTATGGTAACAACTAAGATTAACATGGCTAAAATCGTCATCTCGCTACAACGATGTGCAGACCTCGTTTTTGTGTCCTGAGACAACCTAGGGAAAAATATAATTCAGGACATTTTTTAAATGGCATTTTGTGTTTGATGACTAAATAAATACATGAATATATTTGCAATTAAAGAATTCACTTCAATTAAATAAAATAAAGACCAGAATCAACCTGGGTTAAATAAATATCCATTATACTATGGACAGGTAGTCCCCGGGTTAAGAGCACCCAACATATATGGGCAACTCATACTTATAGACGGACTGCCATAAAGCATATTATATAAAAAAATTAGGTTAAATACAATGGCTCGTAATGACGAAGGCACACACTACTTTGCGACACAATTTCAGCGGTCACATTTGGTCTTTAGATTCAGTACAGGACCCTATGTCGTTACTTTATTACTGTAAAATGATTATTATTATTATTATGTATTTCATTATTAGTTTGACTTAACCTACAAATTCGACTTAAGGACATACTTATGGAACAGATCTCATTTGTAACCTGGAGACTCCCTGTGTTTACTTGTTCCTATGAAATGTAAAAATTTTAAACAAAAAATCGTCATCTGATATACATAGACCTTTTTCTGTTCTATTTGTGACATCAGAAAGGCCCCAATATAAAGGAATAGGTCCTATGTCGTGGTGAGACTGAAATTTTCCGGAAGGTTTTTGTAGTGCCGCCCTACGGAGATCTGTATAGGCCTTAAACGGCTGATTACACCTGCTTTGTGAATAAACTGCACTTCAGAGAGCTCT
This sequence comes from Mormyrops boulengeri, assembly GCA_026781065.1. NCBI lineage: Eukaryota > Metazoa > Chordata > Actinopteri > Osteoglossiformes > Mormyridae > Mormyrops > Mormyrops boulengeri. The sequence goes on along the minus strand of JAODLD010000044.1, from coordinate 14,042,768 downwards.
TTGCCTCACCAGGGCCCTTTTCACGCATGGCTATGTCTGATTTTGCTAACAACACTTTGAAGCCACAGGCCAACGTACTATGCAAAAGTCTGGACCTACACATTGTTTACTTGTGTCTAAAACTAGAAATGTGGATGCAAGGTTTGTAACTCACCCAGTTTCACTCTTTTGCTCCTGAAAGGAACCCCGCAAGATCCTTAAAAGCCCTATTGTCCAACTCGTCTTGCTGTTAGCTGTACCTCTTACGGTAAGTGTGGGCGTGTTTGCCCTCGGTGGACTTATTTTACAACGCCAACGCAACATTGTTTGATGTCTTCTAGGCTATATGGGGGAGGAGTGTGCAAAACCATAATTTCAAATAAGACAAATTTAGGAGTTTATAACCCTATGTGTAAAAGACCAACCATGCAAAAAATAGGGGTTAGTTACAATAGTCAGTAGTCATGTCCTTTTAGCAAAACAATTCAAAACTTCCACATATATTATATGATTATTATATATGATTATTTATAAGTGAAAATACACCGACAAACATATTATTTCATATCTATATATATGAACTAATTTGTGGAAAATAAGACAACAGGGAGTCTTCACATTTTCTGTGGTTTTTGCTCCTTTGGGGGAGCAAAAACATGGACTGTCTGATATGGAGCTCAGAGGGAGCAAAAATACGGACCGACTATGGATCCCCACGGACCGGATTGGGAAGCAGTGCAGTAGAGTATTTTCCTGGAGATGTTGTTACTATGGGTTACTGCTAGGAAACCCATTGAAAAGGCATTTTGCATCCTGTCATAGAAATACTTCAGATTTTGCATCAAAATCCTGTCCAGAAATACAATGTGTCTCAGAATTGAAACTGAAATGAAAGTGCCGATGCTCCGTGAGTAACTTCACTATGATGTCATTTACAAGCTTAAACTACCACATCCAGAATTGTCTCATTGTCGAGCATCTTTGAACTGCCCTGTAGGCAGCCAGAAAAACCTTTGAGTGTTGCAACTGGTGAGTCTTTGGATGAAGCCCTTAGGCATTTGGTTTCACAAAGTACCAGCACAGCCTAATATTGAAGTCATCTAGAATGACGTTGTTCCCATTCTTGCAAGGTGACTGGCATCCAAAGACATGCAAATACAACTTTCTGACTGGGAACTCCCTGAGGTTTGTTTTAACAGACCTCAGGATTGAGTGATGTGCAAGTCTCCTTTTTACCAGTAGTGATCATTATGTGAATTGATTAATGATTAACACTTTTATTGATGCCGCCATAACTATGTTACCTGGGTGAATAGACTATGGGTAAAAGTCCTTTGTGTTGCCTTGGAGAGATCAAGATATGAGATGTCTTTTCTCTCTGGTCACTTTGATCGAATAACACGCGGGAAGACGGCAAAGTGTACATTCCAGAATTTTCCATCTTCAGCCTGGGTTTAGGTGTACGTCATTACTGCCACATAGACATTACATAATTTAAAAAAAAACATTGTATTTTGCAATATATTGTTTAACTTGCCTTAATGTATTGTTCTAGTTAATTATAATGATGTTAAACTAGAGTGAAAATGTTTTATTTCCACTACGTGAGCAATGCAGAATAGCCCAAGAAGCCTTATACTAGCCTTGGAGCTATCTGCTAGTCCACCTGACCCCAAACGTACAGCTTTCAAAAATACCTTACAGAAGTTCTGCCCTCATGCTGTGTAGATTTAGGTAACGTCAACAGAGCCACCTTCTCTGGCCTTGGTGAGAGGGCCCTGCAGGTGCCAGTTGGAATCCTGTCATTTAGCCATCTCTGCCGGGTCCTTACGCAAGGCCCTTAACCCCCCCGAAAAATATGCTGGGAGGGGGTGGCTGGATGGACAGCTGACCCTGTGCCCAGACACCAAGCCACACTGTCACCTCTATATGTGTGTGCATGGGTGTAAATTATGAGGGGACGGGGGGCTATAACCCCCGCCCTCCCCCCAATAATCAAAACCAGTTAATAAAACCCCCTGGACCCTCTCAAATGGGTTGAGACTTCAACCCCCCCAATGCTCAACCCAAAGTTATGCCCTTGTGCGTGTGTGTGTATCTTATAAAAGGAGAGCATGATGGGATATGTGAAAACCAATGTATTTCAATGCACCTGTACAATTGACAATTAAAGCTTCATTTCATTACTCTGTTTCGAGGGTGTTGTAAATTTATAAAATATCAGGAATGTAAAACATGCTGTGACACCTGTGATATGTGGAGGGAATGAAGCAACAGGACCAATTTGAAAAATGCATATAAGAATAGCAGCCAGGAAAAACAGTGTCAGAAGAGGCTGTTTCATCGTAAGAATGTAGGAATCAGGTCACAGGAGGGCTGCGATGGGGAGCTGAGCTGGGTAACATGGTCTATGTATGTTTACAGAGGCAGAAAAATTAAAATTCAATCTTATACAACAAATGGCAAGGCTGAGATCAACTGAATTTGTCAGCTCACTTTGCTCCTCCCTAGGATGTTGACCCAATCATTTTTAAATATTAAGGAGTTATTACCTTACTTTATCATTCTTCTAATACAAAGGTCACGCATACAGTCTCTGCTCACAGAAACGGCTTCTTCTCCAGCTTTCAGAAATAGATCTGAGTGTTTCCTCATCCTTTGTAATAACCCAGGAGTCAGTGTGCTGTTTATTGTTTTCGTCAGAAGAGGACAAAAAACAAGACCAATATAGCAAAGAGGTTTTTAGCGTAGCGCTGTCTGGCTCTGAGGGACATTGTTCGGTGTGCTTTTGCTATAGAGTTTACAATAGTTCAACTAAATGTCAGTTACTAATTTAATCAATGGTAAGTAAATACATCCAGGCCTACAATGGATACTGGGTGGAATAAATAGTGAAATAGCTGGACTGTATTCTGTTCATGGCCTCATTATTTCCCTGCATAATCACCCATAGGGCAGCCCCAGTGGCCTAATGGATAAGGCATTGGCTTCCTAAGCCAGGGATTGTGGGTTCGAGTCTCATCTGGGGTGTGGTTGCTTTCAAATGTGCATTAGGTCTCCAAAAGTTACCAATTTAAATGCCAGTACCAGCAAGTTGATCAAGGCTGTTAACCCTCAATTGCTCCAGGGACTGGCTGACTCTGCTTCATCTGTTGTATGTTGCTTTGTTAAAATGATTAAGTAGAATGAAATGTCTATAGAAAGTAGCACACTTGACTTGACTCTCCCCATGTCTACTGATTTGCTCTGGGTTTGGTGAACAATGGCTGTGTTATGCTGTAAACGCATGGTGTTAATGCAGAGCCTTGCAGCTGAAGAGAGAATGGGGTCTCCAGCTTGATGATCTCCTAGACAGACTGAAGATATTCCAAAGCAGAATGAGCTCCTTGAAGGAGGTCTAAATGCTGATGACAATGACGGCCTTTCAGCTGTTTGGGGGGTGTGCATTTTTGAGTGGGGCCCCCCGAAATAACAAATCCGACCCTGACTGGTTGGCATGCTTTGTGCTGCTGGTTCATTTGGTTTTGATTGATTTAATGTTCATTGATTTTTGCTCCATCTTATTGCACAACCCTTAGCATTCTTCATACCTATGAATGTCACAATGCTGCGGTTGTCATGGCCAGCAAACAAAGCCCCCTTTTCTCAGCTGGTGATTGTTTAGTCTCTCTGTTTGGCAAACAGACAGACAGACAATACAGATTGTGTTCTGTGGCCGGGGGAGTAAAGACTGGGAGGGCAGATAGCTAACATTGACAGCTATTCTCCTGGCTGTACAATGGATGGACTGGTTTGCGTAAAATCACACATCAACAAGAGATTTCTACTTAAAAATCCCTTTTCTGGTTTAAGTCAAACTTCACTGTCATTTCAGGATTTGCAGGCATACAATGAAATGAAGTAGCGTTAATCCAAGGCTTTAAAAAGGGCTTCACACATGACAATAATGAATAATTAAACATTTATTTATTTAGTGCTTCTTAAGACAGGCAGCAGAAAGTGCTTCACATCATAACAGGCAGAACCATCTATCCATCCATTTTCTGTACCCACTTGTCCTATTCAGGGCCACGGGGGGGTCCAGAGCCTATCCCGGGGGTTACAGGCACAAGACAGTGAACAATTAACCCAGGATGGGGCACCAACCCATCGCAGGGCACACTCACACACCCATCAGTCACACACGCACACCTAACCTTTGGTAACTCCAATTAGCCTCAGCATGTTTTTGGTCTGTGGGGGGAAACTGTAGAACCCGGAGGAAACCCCATGATGACACTGATGGCTGGCAGAGACATGGCATTCCAGACAAACACTGAAATAAAAGGAAAAGATTTAAACGAATATAAGAAAAATTACACAAATGAAATAAAAATTGATTTAAAAAAAATTAAGAAAGAAGTGCATTTACAAAGGCTGAATGATAAAAGTGTATTGTTAAACAAGACTTACAAATGCCTGCTGATTCAGCTGATGTAATTCTAGGAGGCAAGTTGTTCTTAAGTCTAGACGCCATCACTGAAAATACTTTATCACATTTGGTCTTTAGTCTGCAGTGTGGAATGACAAGTAAACCTTGGCCAGATGATGATAAGGGTGTAGCTCTTTGATAAGGTGCCACCAATTCAGATGCATACTCAGGAGCCAAACCATGCAAAGCCTTAAAACTAATCAATAAAATTTAAAAATTAATTCTGAATTGATCTGGTAGCCAGTGAAGTGATGCCAAAATTCGGGCAATATGCCCATGAACCTTTGATCTTGTAAGTGGTCTGGCTGCAGCACTCTGTATCAACTGGAAACAAGCAATGAAAGAGCAGTTCAGTGTAGCAAAATAGGCATCACACTGGTCCAGACGAGATGTACTAGTCACAGATATGATCTGTTCAGTATCTGCAAAAGACAGAGATGCTCTAGCAATATTTCTCAGTCGATAAAAGTTGAAGTTTATTTACATGAGGCTCAAAGTTTAAGCTCGAGTTTAAGATCACCCCTAAATTCCTAGATTTAATATAATGTGCCGGTGACCCCAAGGCCTGCTTCACATGAGCTGTATTCTGCTGTGGGCCAATTATGAAAATCTCTGTTTTATATGTGTTAAGCTGAAGAAAATTATATAACAACTAATTTTGTATGTTTTTACAGTTTTCTGAATTGCTGAAACACTCACATCTGATGTCTTGTCTTCCAAGACAGAGGGGGAAGAACCTTCTTGAATTCCCCATCCACCCTTGGCATGCTTCCACAGTGATGTCCTCACAGGCATCCATTGCCCCCAGTAGAGACAACTGGTCATATACATGCCACCTCCACGCTGAGAATAATTCCCAGTATTGGGTTGAGGAAGGATGAGTAAGGTGATAAGAACACCACTGACATGCAGTCCTGGGCAGTAAACCATTCCCTGACAAGATCGCAGTGGTGAAAACTGACATTGTCCCAAATTACTACATAATGTGGCAAATCGGGTCTCACCTCTGCTCTCTCATTCTCAGGAATGAGAGCATTGTAAAGCCCTCCCAGGAAGTCGAGGAGACGAGCTGTGTAATAAGGTCCAATGGTGGGAACGCGGTGTAAGATGCCGTCCTCTGATAGTGCTGCACACATGGTTATATTACCACCACCATGACCTGGCACATCCACTGTGGCCTATTAGGTTCCTGCCACGGTGCCTGACTTTGTTCAGGTTAAATCCTCCTTCATCCCCGTACACAAACGTCTATGTGGTGTCACTCGCTTCCAGCTCCATCACTCTCTGCACAGCAGTAGTCAGCATATTATATCAAATTACAAATGGAAGTCCAATAGGACATCACTGCACTCAAAGAAAAAAAATGACAAAACTGTATGTTTAAATTACAGTCTCAAATAATGTTAACATATTAAAGGAAAAAACATTACTGTACCTGCACATACAGGAACCTTCGGTCCTTCACCCTCTCGTTTCTGGAAATAGGAACCCTGTAAAGCTGTTTCATTGTTACAGTATGTCCCTCAGCCACCCGAATGGGGAAGCGGTGACATTAGCCATAACACCTGTAGAATGAGGGGAAGCTCGTTATTCTTAGAAATCTTCAAACAAACTGCCAAATGTATACACTGCTCACTGTACATTATGTTTTCCATTGTCGAATATGAATGAGAAATGTATATTCCTGAATGATAAAAAGGATCACCTGTTCTGATTGGTTTACAGTTTTTTCTGATTGCTTAAACACTAAAAGAAAAAGTCTCCCACATTTGGCATAACTTTACACTCAGTAAAACATCGGCCCAGATTTGCACAACACTAAGCACATCGTCAGCTTCACACTTCTTGCAGAACTCAACACACAGTGATTTGCAAATCACTAGACACACGTGTCCATTTCAAAGCACTGCCATTCAAATAAGCACACCCATGAACAATTTAGTTAAACAGAACCAACAGGTGTACAAACACTTAGGTGCTTAATTATAGACACACTAATCAGGTTTAGGCACTATAAAAGGGAACAGGTCAGTTAACCTGTCATCAAAACATGGAGGACATGAGAGGAAGGAGAAGAGTGAGAATGAGAGGAGTCATGCATGATGGAGAAGCAGGTGGAGGCAGAGGTCAAGGCAGAGGTCAAGGAAGAGGCCATGGAAGAGGTAAAGGAAGAGGCCATGGAAGAGGCCAAGGCAGAGGCCAAGGTAGAGGCCAAGGCAGAGGCCAAGGTAGAGGTCAAGGCAGAGGCCAAGGTAGAGGCCATGGAAGAGGCCAAGGCAGAGGTCAAGGCAGAGGCCAAGGTAGAGGCCATGGAAGAGGACAAGGCATAGGTCCAGGAAGAGGTTGAGGTAGAGGTAGACCTGGTGGAGGGAGAGGACATAGCAGAAGACCAAATTTGTCCAACGAAATTCTATACAGTGGCATCTGTAATCCGGACATTTAATCAACAGCATAGGTGAAAAACATCTCCTCTTTTTACAGTGAATTGGTAGCTTACAGTATATACTGCATCAGAACTTTCTGGTATCCATGCCTAATCATGTGATATTTTACTGTACAGGCTACATGTATTTTGTTCTGTCAACATAGGATTGAGGGTCAGGAACACCAAGGAGGAAGGGGCCCCATATTCACAGAACACCAAGGAGGAAGGGGCCCCATATTCACAGAACACCAAGAAAGAGCTATTACAGTTTTTTCCAATTGCTAACACACTAAAATCTAATGTAAAGCTCAATTGCAAAAACTGACACACATATGCACATATATCTCTGTGTCCTATTCTCAGCATTTGCAGTTCTGACAGTCCCTAAAGAGATAAAAGTGTTTTGGATTTTACATCGCGGTGTTCGGTTGGTTGGAGGAAAAATTTAGCCATGGGAAAGAAATGTTTACTATTTGGGGCAAAAGTTTGGTTTTGATAAGTGTTTATATAGTTTTGACTGCAGAGCTTCATTCTGCAGGATATGTGATGTGTTTTGTGAATTGTGCTAAATGATTTGCAAAAATGAGCCTTGTTGTCAAAATTGTGCTTTAGCAATTGGAAAAAACTGTAGAAACATGGTTTTGGCCAATAATGCAATAAGACTCACCGTTACTCACCCTTCCTAAGCCCAATAGAAGAGTTTTTCTCGGCATGGCGGTGCATGGTTTATGATCCGATATTCTACAAGATTTTTCCCACGATGTCTTGCCTATGACAACATAGCCTGTGATGTCGATGAAGCTCTGGCCAGATGCAGCTAGGCGGAGAAATGTTTAGTTTTTTACCCCCCTCTCTTTGCATGTCTGTAGTTTTTGCAGTAAATAAAGATGTATAGATTTGATATAATGTGGTGTTTGGGGAACATATTTTGTGTACTTTCTTTGTTAGGAAACCAGAAATGCTAAAAGTGTTTTAGCGTTACAGTTTTTCTGAATTGCTAAAACACTAAATCCCATTGTAAAAACTAAACTGTCAACTACCAAAACTCTTTCATCAAATCAATCCCACAGTTGTCAAAATCTTAAACACTAT
>JAODLD010000044.1:13998101-14026641 GCA_026781065.1 Mormyrops boulengeri | reverse complement strand
TTTGTTCTACCCACTGAATTAAAGCTGAAAGTCTGCACTTCAACTGCATCTGACTTGTTTCTTTTAAAATTTATTGTTGTAATGTACAGAACTTAAAAATTGAAAAACTTAGTCTCTGTCCAAATATTTATGGTCCTGACTGTAAATACCTATGAGGTGGAGACACGAGCTAAGCAGCCTGCTTTCCTGAGAGTGCAGGCATCAGGCTGTACAGTATTTATGCTTCTGGGAAGGTGCTGCATCCGTTTTACTCTAAAATGACTGTTTTGGAACATTTTTAACGGGCAAGTCTTCACAAGGCTGGTGTCCTGCCCTGTCGTCTGTGTTTTAGCACGTTTGTACTGAATGGCATTTTCTCAGAAATTCCTCCCAGAAATTAAGCCCACTTTCCTGTAGGTGCGTGATCCCTGTCAGAACTGGTTGTCAGACAGATAATAAGCAAACAAACAAACATTTTTTTTTTTTTACCGAACATGCTTTATTTGTCATTTACACAAGTACAGGTACATTGCAATTTGTCTCTTTGTCTCACAGGGTCAGCCATCGTGCAGCATCCCTGGAGCTGGGGGGGTGGGGTTAGGGTCTCACTCAAGGGCCTACAGGTGTGTGATTGTTATGCCGAGGCCAGGGCTCAAATGGGTGACCTTCTGATCACAGGCACAGAGACTTAGCTGAATTTGCGTCATCAGATAGATCACGAATGTTCTGGGAAGGTAGATTCCTGCCTTCTGAGATACAGATACAACACCGAGCATGATCTGACCCTTCGAACCCATGACCTAATGAGGGACCTCTTTTTGCTGTATTGCTCCTGGAGGTGCCTTCACCCTCGGCCTGGGCGAGCGGGGGCGGCAGGCAGGCCTTACAGTGATCACGCGCTCAGAGGATCCCCTTTCATGGCGAACGGGCATGTGCTGCGATTTCATCATGCAGCACCACCATCTTGAGTTACAAAATCTGTGCCTGCCAATCACTGGCTTTTCTGGAGCGGGATTAGTGGGCTGGACACAAAAGGGGTGGGACTTTCCAGGCTCCGCCCAGGGGACAGGTTTATATATGACCCTATGTCCCACTGCTGACTCCGGCGCACGTTGTCTACGTCCAGCCGCAGCTCCTCCAGCTCCTACCTACTGCTCCACTTGGTCCTCAGCATGTCCCAGCAGCAGATCAGGTAAGCGGATATCCCCCCCGACCCCCGACCCCCCCCTGGTGCCCGGGTCACTATGTCATGCCTTAAATGTAACTGAATGTGCAGCCAAGGATGGCGGACAGAATGTGAAAGAGTGATACAAACATGCAAACGCGATGAGCCAAAGATACAAGCGCAATGAGCCGCAAATGACGACAGGAGAACATGACAGTTAAGGGAGACATTGCTCAGTCTGATGATACTGTAAAATCAGTTTGGTACAATAGCTAAAGATGTGGCAATTAATTACAGTCTGTGTGGTAATTACAGCCTGCATGCTAATTACATTCTGTATGGTAAATATGGCCGATATGTAATTTTAGCTTGTGTGGTAATCACGGTTCTCCCTCATCCAGCCTGCCAGCCAAGCTCATCAATGGCGGCGTTGCCGGTATCGTGGGGGTCACCTGCGTCTTCCCCATCGACCTGGCCAAGACAAGACTTCAGAACCAGAGGCACGGCCAGCAGGTGTACCGGAGCATGTGAGTGCGACCTCAGGGGTCCTCCTCAAAGGTCCCGGCCCCACTGGTCCCAGAACACCACCAGACAGAGCCGGGATTGAGTTTGAGGGTGACCACACGCCAGAGTGGTGTCATTGTGACCATGTCGGTGGTTCCGGATCAGCTGGATCACGGAGCGTCGGTGCTCGGGGAATCGTGAGGAGGGACCCTCATATTCCTATAGTTCCACGTTCAGCCATTGCACAAGGCTGTCATGTCAGCTCGGTCATTTATTCCCCTGAGGGCTGGGCACTGGCATCAAGCTACAAAAGGAACATCTCAGTGGAGATCGCTCTTCTGTCAAGCTAATTTCTGCTCCGTGTTGCAGGGTGGATTGCCTCTTGAAAACCGTCAGGTCTGAAGGTTACCTTGGGATGTACAGAGGTGAGACGCCTCTTCAAAAATGATCATCTGTCAGTGGCATGAAAACGGCCCTGCTGCAATATACAAATCTAACACCCAAAGTCATCTGGGGACTTGGATTTTTGGCAAAAAACACGAGTGATTAACTTTATCTTGGGTGATAGTGAATATTTGCTCATTCCTGCCAATTAAATACAAAAACATACAACTTTCACAGCTAAGCTCTGCTTTATGCGTATATGTATATATTTTTAGTATCTGTAGTTGTTTTGTTGAATTCTATCTACCTGCAAAAAACCAACCTGAGCAAAGCTGAGCTGTGTTTGTGTAGATTTTTCCCTCTTGTCTTCTGCCCCCGGTGGCCATTTGTCGCATGTGCACATTGCATGTGCCATCCACGTGAGCTGAAACAGTAACGATGTTTTAGTTTGCTATCTCAGGCCCCGATTATTGCCTGCTTACTAGATTGTGATTGAGGATAGAGCTTGGTGGAGTAGGGTCTCAACACCCCTGCAATGTTCAACCCAAAGTTACACCACTGTATATATGTGTATTTTTGCAAATTTTAACTACAAATATCCAACACTTAAATGGGGCCCCGCCCAAGCTTGGGCCCCTCCCATATGCCACTGATAGGGCCTCGTTGGTTATAGCGTGATCACATTAGCCCCTCTCTGAAGATGCCCCTTTGTAGAGTGTTATACAGCTGGTGTGATGCATTTTTCAAGACGCTGAGCATTTGGCTGAGTGTGCAATTCTGCATGACTGCTTCTAGAAGGTCCAGGTCAGCTCACAAAACAGAATTAGCCTTTCTGATAACAGTTCTGCAGTTTCTCTGCTTCACCTGTATTGATGCTGTTGCTGCAGCGAACTATGGTGTAGAGGATTTTAGCCAATAGCATGGACTGACATAACAGCGAATGTCACACCCCAGAGACCCCAGCCTCTTCAGGAAGTACTGGCCACTCGAGCCTTTCTTGTACAGGGTTTCTATGTTAGCTAACCCGTGCTAACTTGTTGTAAAATCAGACTGCTGTAGTTCTTGGACCTTGGGTACCATCTTCCGAGGGGGTGCCGACTTAGCCATTTTGTTTTGGACGGGGAGTGCTGGTAGTGAAGATTGCCTAGGGCACCAGATGTTCTTTGAGCGATGCCAGTAACAGCAGCCAATGGCGGAGTGGGATCAGCAATCCCTTATATGCAAACGCGAGAGGAACTGGTTGGGCAGGTTTCTGACTCGTATGGATTCAGAAGTGGGTCACTGTATATGCCCACCTGTGATCCGACCCACCCTGCTGGTTTTCAGGGCCACTGGTTTCATTTCAAAGTGCGCCCTCACCCCCCAGTACTGACCCTGCATTTCCTTCCTCCTCCCGTCCACTGCTGCTGCCTGCTCTTCCCAGATTAGATCTTGAATGCAATGTCAACATGTGTCACTGTGTTTTACTCTCACTTTAACATGTGGATTTTAAACTTCATTCCCAACATATGATACACTTTTAAAGAAAATTGAGTATTTTTGCTTGAAGTGCTAAATGCGCTGGTATTTCTCTTTACATCACATTTTTCCCCACGCCTGGTCTTCAGATCAACTTTAGCTTGCCGCCCTGGTGCTGAGCCTTTTTCAGAGCTGTGAAGTCTCCCTGCTACGCCTACTAATCCTACCAGAGCTTGTGCTGTTCTCGTAATTCGAGATGTGGTGCAGTCTTTCACCTGTGACCCATTTCGTCCTGGCCCGAGACCAGCTTGGCGCTGGACCTCTGTAGCATGGTTTCGCAGTCAGGACAGGCCCTGGCATATGGGCCCAGCCTGCCTGCTCGCTAATTCCAACCCCGAATTCCTTTGCAGGTGCTGCTGTCAACCTCACGTTGGTTACCCCTGAAAAGGCGATCAAGCTTGCTGCCAACGACTTCTTCCGCCACCACTTTGCCAGAGACGGGTATGTTTTGTTCGCGATCAACCCCAACCGTCCATTATACATTAACATTAATTTTATTCAGCAGGCACTTTTGTCCAAGGTAGCGTACAAATAAGACAAACAGCATGTTACAAACATGCAGCTGTGAAGGATTTGATTTGGCATGAGTGAACTAGGCTGAGCTTCCAATAAATGCCCAGGTAGAAGTGTAAGCAGGATTGGAGTAGGAGCTACAGAATATCTTCCAACAAAGCAAGAACCTAACAAGACTAAGCTATTCAAATCAGCAGGAGGTACAACATTAAGAGCATTCAGGGAACATGAACTGGTGTCAGGCTAGTAGAGGTATTGCTGGAACAGATGAGTCTTAAGGCCTTTCATGAAGGCGAGGAGTAGTGGTGGCGAAAACAACACTTCATGAACCATTCATTGTATTTTTTGACCCTACTAGATGGTTCATGAGGTTTCGTTTTGACCATCACTAGCGAAGAGCCATTCGCATTGTGATGTGTTCTTCAAATTGTAACTGACTGAGTGCAGCACCAGTTCAGGGGGCTGTGTCTGTCCTACAGGAGGGGACTGACGGTCTTTCGGGAGATGTTAGCGGGGTGTGGCGCAGGGATCTGCCAAGTCATCATCACCACCCCGATGGAGATGCTCAAAATCCAGCTACAGGATGCTGGGAGGCTGAGTAAGTCACAAGGCCACCTTGGGGGTGGGAATACGCTGGTGTTGTGCCGCCTGGCCCCTGTGTGACTGTCGCACTCCTCATTACAGCGGCGCAGCAACGGAGCCCTGCCATGACACCCCCGCTGAAGCTGAGTGTGGCCGGCACTGCTGTGTCAGCCAGACAGTACAATGCCGGGGTAGCAGCTGTGAGAAGTGTGTCGGCCACCCAGATAGCGTGGGACCTCCTGCATAGCCAAGGTGTTGGGGGCCTCTACCGGGGCCTGGGGGCCACACTCCTGAGGTGAGACCCGAATCAACTATGCCCCTGAACCTCCCATCTGCCTCCTACCTGACTCCTCCCACCTCCATCTGCAGGGATGTGCCTTTCTCTGTGATCTACTTCCCGCTGTTTGCCCACCTACACCGGCTAGGCCAGGGGGGGCCCTCGGAGGCCCCGCCCTTTTACTGGTCCTTCCTGTCTGGCTGTGGCGCCGGCTGCATTGCCGCTGTGGCTGTCAACCCTTGCGATGGTGAGTACCAACGTTGGGGGGTGCAATGGCCAGCAGGGGGCAGTGTGGAGCGTAGCAGTTTAGCCCTCCCTGCCCATGATCAGAAGGTCACTGGTTTGAATCTTATGCTCAGCAGAGTAGCAAATTCACTGTTGGGTCCTTAACCCTCCTAATAAACCTGTTCTCTTACATGTATAATTACTCAATAAAGCTCCGTTTCAAATACTTCTCTCCCCACAGTCATCAAGACAAGATTACAGTCTCTCAGCAGAGGAGCCAATGAGGAGAGCTACAGCGGCATTGTGGACTGTGCCAGGTGGGCCACCCCTCCCTGTAAACTTATGTGGGCTTGGATGGATGGCTGACCCTGCACTCAGACCCCAAGCTTCAGTCTCACCTCTATGTGTGTGCGTGTCTTAAAATGGAGAGCAGGATGAGATATGTGAACACTAACATGTTACAATACGTCTGTACAAATGGCAAATGAAGCACCCTTTCATTTCATCTCGTCCCTGCAGAAAGATCCTGCGGAAAGAGGGTCCGTCTGCCTTCCTGAAGGGTGCCAGCTGTAGGGCCTTGCTCATCGCCCCACTCTTCGGCATTGCCCAGGTCGTGTATGTGCTCGGAGTCGGCGAGTTTGTCCTCGATTACACGCCCAACGCTCTCTTCTCCGCCTAAAGATAAGCGATGTGCCCAGATGTATCATTAAGACAATGGCAGCTTCAAGCCTCAAGAGAGTTGCAAAGGATTAAAAAAAAAAAAAATTTCTGAGCTGAGTGTTTCTCTTGGGAAAAATATTATTTTTGCCAAACCGAACACCCGTGATTGGCTAGAATGTGTCATGTGATGCCATTCAGTTGTCCTGCCCCTTTATTTCTTACTTGACAAGATAATTGGATGGCCGTTAAACTGTTTCACTTTGGAACCACTTTGGAAGGCTGCCAGTGATGTTTTTTTCCTTCCATTGGGGAGGGACATCTTTAAAATCATATCTAGATGCTCATTTGATGCAAAACATCCAAGATGGACTCTGTCTGTCGTGCCCAAGCTCACCTGCTTGGTGTCTGACATGACTTCTGGTGGGTTTCACCTGTTCTATTCCCTATTTCTCACTGTGGTGATGTTACATGGCAGTGAATTTGTAAATGATAGTGTGACCCGCTGTGAGGGCTAAGTGATTAAGCTAATCTTTAAAAATGGTGCAGGTAAAAATCCCTCTGTCAAAGGACACCACTTCATTTGAAATGCAGCATCCATCTTTGAGATGTGCAGCTCACTGTGTTTCACGGTTCCTAAAGGATTCCTAACGGAGATAGGACCTTCAGGACGGTCTGATGGGGTGTTCCTGACCATGAACGATCACATTGTGACATCGATGTAGCTAGACTTCCAAACATCATAATGGTCTCATATGTCTTTTAATTGCGTAAACAGAGTAATTATTTCCATACAGTATCAGTGAAAAGCTTGGACATACCTACCCATAGAAGGTTTATTTGTACTATTCTACATTTTAGAATAATTATAAAGACATCAAAACTATAAAATAACATATATGGACTTAGGCACTGAATTAGGCCCTTAACCCCAATTGCTCCAGGGACTGGCTGACCCTACTGTCTCCTCTACCCCAGTTCCATGAGGTGGCCTCCTGGGATGCTTTCCCAGCTGTCCTGAAGGAGGTCCCACATATATTTGCGGCACTCATTGGCTGCTTTTCCTTCACTCTCTGGTGAAACTCCTCCAAAACCATTTACCACTGTCCTTTGTACATGGCTTAGTGGGTTCAAACATTTGACTGGTACTGTTGGAGCTGTTACACTTAGCGTTATATTCTGGGTAGAACTGAAGAATCAGCAGGCTATTGTTTGTTGTACTTGCCCTTTGTCTAATTGGCTTGTCTCAGGCAAGGGGGCAGGCTTCATTTCCAGCCCTGGTTATAGCCTCAAAGCATGAAATGAACAGCAACAAAAACATAAACTGATCCCTGGTCCTCTGTGCAAATGCATTTAAGCACAGGTGGATAGTTCTGGTTCAGAAAGTTAAAATCCAGACCAAGATTTTGATTCAAACAACTAAATGAGCATTCTGTGACTGACTCAACTGTGTTTGGTTGAAACAAAATCTTGGTCTGGATTCTTTCTTTCTGGAACTGAACTGTCCACCTCAGGATTTATGATCAGAGACACAGCTTTTCCTGTAAACATAGTCAGGGGTATCAACACAACGTGAAATCATTCCTGGGAGTGAATGATTAAAGAAGACAAAGGCAAAATCAAACCAACCTTTTAGGTAGATCTGATTTTTTTTTCTCATTTATATTTAATAAACCATTGACCTTCCCATGACGTTGATCGTTGATAAGGACCAAACTGCATTAATGTCGTGTGCGGTGTTGTCTCCAAATAATCGAAATAGTTCATACAAACATTTTGGACTGCGTAACGTTTCAGGTTTCACGTGTTTATCCCGTCGACGTTGAACATCCGAAGACAATCCAGTAATTAAAGAGAACTATAATCCACTGTATATTTATGCATTCTTAAAAGGTTGGTGTTTCTGGAATTTACAATTCAAAATGAATTTTACTATTTAACAACAAGCAAAAGAACAGATATGAACCTGTAGATGTTGTTAATAATGGTTCCACTGTAACCAACTCCCTTAGAAATGCAGTTGGGTGAGATGCAATGTGAGAAAATGTACCTTCTTCTTCTCTTACTCGTTTAACTGGTCATTTCACACTGCTTGGTTCTCCTGTGCGTTCAAAGAATACATGGTCCTCTAACCTTCAGTCATTGTGTCTGGCTGTCTTCCTTTGTATATATGTGTTTCAATAAAATCAAAAGATACTCTCTGTTCTGGCTTAATGACGTGCTGATCGCCTGACACAGACCAACAGTGCTGTTGCCTCACAGCTCAAGGGGTGAGGGGCTCGATTCCCACACCTAGATCTGTGTGCTTGGATTTTACATGTTCTCCTCATGTTTGTAGGGGTGCAGTAGAGATTTTTGAAGTGGGGGGACCAAACAGTAAGCAAAAGGCCTCATCTTTTACGCTTATGTAGCTATGCTTGATGAGGCATTCGGTGTGATTTAATATACTAAACATTTAGATTGAAATTGGCCGACATAAGTACAATGTTACAGTGCAGACTGGTGTGAATTGCAAATGACCCACAAATGGCATATTAGGCAATAGTATAAACAAATGATTTTTCCATTATTTGTTGCAAGTTTAAATTCACTGAGCCCCAGTATACCGTAACGTTACATATTATGTGAGGACACATTCATAGATTTATAGCTTTAAAGTTCAACGGTCAAACTTGGATGAAGTCATTTTTTTTTGTTGCAGTAACATATATTAGCCTATCAGAGATATGGGAAAATTATGCTGACGATTGCATACAACATAGGCTTGGTATAGATTAAGCCTTTATAGAATTTACATCTATTTACAATGCTTGCTTTTTGAAAGAACACTTCACTCTGTCTACCTGCAAACAAGATAAAGGGAGACAGTGGGAATGCGTATGTACATGCAGGCGGATGTGCGCGTGTATGAGGGGACTCCTCCCTGCAGACAACATAGTAGATGAGTAGTTTGTGGTGGTCAACACAGTTTGATGAGCTCAAACATCATGGTATACAGCCCTATTTAGAGATGGTACTTATCAAAGTTTCATTGTTTTCCCCTCAAAAATGGGGGGGATGGATCAGGGTCCCTATATAACTAGGGGGTCCTGTCCCCCCCACCCTCTGCAACCCTGCATGTTTGCCTTGGGTTTTATGCCTGAAACCATGCAGTTAATTGAATTGGTGTCTTTTAATTACCTTTAGTATGTTCCTTGTAATGGCCTGTGTCCAGTAGTTATGGAAGACATCAAAACGGTAAAATAACATATATAGAATAATACACTGACCCGGCTCTCTGATTGGCTGACCCTACTGCCTCTCCCACGCTGGTTTCTTGAGGTGTTCTCCTGGGATACCGTTCTAGCTGTTCTGAAGGAGTTCCCATTTATATGCTGAGAACTCAATGGTCACTTTTCCTCCACTCAAAACCATCTCTACTGTGTTTAGGTCAGGTAGCCAGGTCATGTGATGCAACCCTTTTGACTGGTACTGTACATATCAGCTTACGTGGTCCACTTGCAGCATCAGCTAAATATGAAAGCCCAGCTGTGTTTTACATGATCAGTAGAGCACACGATTCCAACAGGGGAAGGTAAATTTAATGCTCACAGGAACTGCTGAGTATAAATCACATGGTGGTCTGATCTGGCCCTTGGGTATCACCATTTCATAGAGAAAACCCCTTAGCATTAATCCCAAGAATACCATATTCCACACATCACACCTTTTTTAAAGAAGTGGACACCGGATCCCAGCCGGGAACTCCACACGGACGCGGGTCACACTCATACTCTGGCATGGCATCTATCACACTTGGAAGCTTCCAGAAAGAGACCAATACTGCATTGTGGTTCCACCGTGACACCTGATGCAAGGACACTACTTCTCGCATGCATGGTACGTGCTGCTAAACCCCCCCCCCCCCCCCACAAAGAACTCTAAGACGACCCCTCATTTCAGGACAAGGGACCATCTCAGGATCTTCAGACACATCACATTCTAAACTACTCCCACTGATCAGCCTCTAACTAGTGACTTCCTGTAATATCGTCTTGAAATGTTTTCATTACGGAAATCCAACCATTACTGTGTGAACTCTAATGACATATTTCCTGTGTTCTTGCTTCTTGGCCCATTTTGGCTTGCACCACATTATCGGTCATCTATTGACACATAAGCAGGTGTCTATTCTGTGTCTGAAGCTTTTGGTCGTCAGCGATGGTCACCTCCACCCCAGAAAGCCACCTCACCCCCCAGTTGCTTGGTCATCCATTTCTTCGGGGCTCCTGTGCTTGATTCCTGAGACTTGGGATGCTTTTCAAACCTCTCCAGCAGAAGCCACTCACCCCTGAGTGATGACCAACACGAGAGCAAAGCCCAACTGCAGAGTTACAAGTAAATAAATAAATAAGGACAAGGTCTGGGCTTAGTCTTTGCACGAGTGTCTTCCTGAGAAGCTTTAATGTCTGTTAATACTCTCAAATGAAACCAGCCATTAAATAAATTAAACACAAGGTCCATCAAATCTACAATACATTTTACAGTACTACAAACTCTTAAATTTTCATTTATACAAAAAGAAGCAATCAAAGTAATCTTTAAAGCGGGAACAGTTTCACATTCAGAAGTGGAGAAGCAAAAGCAGAGGGCAGCTTTACACATGGAACCTGAAGTGTTTTTGCCTCCCAGTGCTGTGACCATGGCCCAAGATCTGCTGGAAACCAGTCCCAGTTATTGCTTAAATTCCTCCCAGCACATTAGCACATCCCACACCTCAGTGAAGTGAAAACAGAAGCCTTAAAGAGAGGCATGAATGCAGCCGGGGGCTACGAGGTCAGCGGAGGTACAGTCAGGAGGGTCCAGCAGGCTGCTCTGACCACGGCGTGACCGTCGCAGGCTGCATTCACAGCGTCCGTCCCCCACACTCAGCCTTCTGCCACTTTTCAGACACCTGAGCCTTCATGCACGATATTACATTTTAGTTTCCCTTTTACGACATCAGGACTGGACACTTTTTCATAAAAAAGGCACATTAAACACAAATAAAAGAAAAAAAATTACATTACCAAGTCTACATATACTACCGTCTGTACAGTACACTCCAGATTTATAGCTGAATAATAATAATAATAATAAAAAAATTCATGTGGGTTGGAATGAACTTGCTGCTACGCAAACATCAGGGCCTTGTCCTATTGTCCTCTCTCCTGAGCCTGACCAAAGTGATTGGGAGATAGATGGACTTGCCAGTTGGAGGCAAAAAACTTTTTCGTACTGCTTCCAGGTGAACACATGACTCTCAAACGCCAGGCTGTGGGGCAGCTGTATTCCTAAAGGGGGCGCCGGTAGGGTGGTATGGGACTATTACTGCAGGAATAACACAATAGCCATACTTCAGCTTAGCCAGATCATCTGCATGAGTGTGATTCTCTGCATACAGAGGCAAACAGCCTCACCACAGCACAGCTTTACACGTTTAGCACAGAAGCCTCAGGTGAACCAACATCATCTCTGTGCAAGACCGACTAGAAAACGACCGGCTACACTGAGGCGGGCAACTGGCAAGGACTGGAAATTGGAGTAATAAGTAACAGTGAGTTACGACCCCTTTCTCAGGCTGGGAACATACTGGAGTCGACGTGGAACAGGAAAGGGATCAAGAAACCACACTAACAGTGGCGTGAAACTGCAGAGGACTGAAATCTGCAGGTGGACTTCGTGCGTGGGCTTTGCACGGGGGGCGCCTCACCCCCATAAATCCTTCATCCGGCTCCGGTGGGGTGACCCAGCTGAAAAGAAGTCGTTTATGGTGGCTCTGGTGTCCGTTGGGATCTGGGAACAAGGGGAGGGGCAGGTGGAGGGAGATGTCTAGAAGACCTCTCTGCTGTTTCGTATTGCACAGCACAGGACCATGCTGAAGATCATGCCAATGATCTGGGGACACATACAAACACACACAGAAGTGTCTGAGATGCTGCTTCTGCTGAGAATAGAATTATTCTCAAGAATGGGGGTTAAAGGTCTTGCTCAAGGGCCTGGTCGCGTCATCTGGCCTCAGGATTTGAACTAGCGAACTTCTAATCATTCCTTTTCAAGGGTCCTATCCCCAGGGGCCACACACCGCCCCCAATGAGACAGGTGAGCCTGTGGGTTTTCAAGGGGCAGAAACCAAGAACCTAACCCTACAGCTCAGTATTTTTACCACCGTAGCCCAGGTGCTACTGGCTCACTATTTTAGTGCATTGCACACAAGTTTCTAAAGCTCTAATTACAAAGAGGTCACTTAAGGACCCTTGTTGGGGAGGCGCCTCCCCCCAAAGCCGTTACCATGATGCCGGCAATGCCAATCCCCACGTAGCCAATGATGTGCAGCTTGTTCTGGAAGAAGATGTTGATGGCTGTCTCACAGGCCTGGAGGAACACGGAGGTTCAGAGCTCAGTTACACCTGGACAGGACAGGAAGATCCGAGAAATTCCGCTGGCCGATGGTAAAGGCCAACCCGGGAAATGTCACAGGCTGGAAGGAACAGGCACACTTTGGCCCCATTCGTGTTACCAGTGGAATATTACTGGGATTCCTATTTTTATTCTTTACAGAAACCCTTTCGGGGTTAGAACTGAAGATTTTAAAATTCTTTATTTGCCTTTTGTACATCAGTACATAGGAATTCTTACTCGCACCAGCCAGTCAGTAACATGTGACACGGTTAGACAGCACTCACAAACATCATAGCAGACATTTAACTAGGAACTGCAGAGGTATGTATTTATGGAAATTTATGGAAAGATATGGCTAAATATAAACATACGAAATAGCAAATACATCAGTGTAAAGTACAACAAGCAGGCTTTGTCCAATACAGTGTGCTGGGTATTTATGAGATTTGAGTAATTATCATTACGATATCGTGTGTGTGTATGTGTAAACTTGCATGAGGGGTACTTTACCTGTGGGTCCTTCTTGCAGTTCTCAATATCAGACGTCCCACTGCAACATAACTTTGGGAGGTTGGTAGAAAAGGGGAAACCTCATTAGAAAGGAAAACCCCACATATGACGAACGTTCAGTTTACTGGAACACTGAGGCTGAGACAACTGTGAGGCCATAGCCTGCTCATTTTATTTATTCATACAGCAGACGCTTTTATCCAGTAGGCTCATGGGCCCAAGACTGACATCCCTCTGCCGACCCTGGGATTTGAACCTTTAAACCTATCGATCGCGGGCACAGCATCCTATCCTCTCAGCAGCATGGTTAGATGTCTGACAGGTGGAGAGATATGTAGGATTCATCTATATGACGGGATGATAAATGGCATACCACATGCTGGCCACGCAGGTTTAACAGTCCTCAACATTTGTCTGCTACCAATTAGACACACAGACAATTACTAAAATTACGAATATGAACCCCCCCTCAAAATTTGCTTCGGCCCCTGCCCCCCAGTCGGCAAAATCTAACAAGGAGGACCCCCTCCCCCCGGTGCGCTTGGTTTGTTATGCTGTGTTTTTTTTTTGGAAATAATCACGAGTACGTCAAACACGCCAAAAGTAAACAAATACCTTTCGTAACTGATTTAAAAGATCATCTCTAATTTTATAGCTAATGTGACAACAAGCAAGGAGGCTGAATACAGCATCAACCTTCAGGAAACATCCCAAAAAAATTTAATCTGCAATACTGTATGTGCAATATATCACATGGAAATCTGTACTCTTCCACTTCTCAAGATCATGTGACAACAGCCCTTGTGATGTCATAATCTCTGGTTACTATGGTGACGATTCAAATATGATGGAAGAAGACAGGTGCTTGGAAATGACGCGTGCGCCCATAACTGCTCCAACTAAAACAACACAGCTGATCCCTGTACTGCAAATTAGGGGAATTTCAAAACGACGTGTTTATGGCTGGAGAGGCTGAAAGTGCTATTGTGGTTTCATTTTGTCCTGTGATCAGTCCAGTGTCATGGGTAAATTTGCCATGTTGTTTCAGGCCAAATTCAAACACATCAGACTGCGACGGGCAGCTGTAGCGCAGAGACAACTTTATAGCTTTGGATGACAAACCAACAGAACAGTTTCAATATGTTCAATGGAATCAAAATTTAAAACCCTGAACCACAGAATTAGCAGCTGCGACGATGCTAATTTTTGGGATTTATGGTTCTTTTCATTCAGCAAATCAATACCCTGTCTGGAGAATGAGCAAAGTCGACACATCAATGCTTCCCCTGGAGAGAGGGCAGAGACTTGGATGGAGCGCTAGGGAAGGGTTTGGCCTCAAAGCTGCTGATGGTTTAAAATTGGCCAGTAATATGTGTCACGGCATGCAAACCGAGTCAGAGACGGACTTGGAAGAAGTGCCAGCGGTAAATTTAGCAGCGGCGCACATGGCTAGATCAATAACACTGCCCGGCTGTCAGCTGTATCCGTTTCCAAACTGATCTCACCCTCCTGCAGCTCGAGCCGGAGCATGAACACAGATGTTCCTACACTAACAGGACTACTTTACTGACATTATACCTATAGAAATCGACAGTTATGGGGAAATAAATTAATATAGATCAGTGTTTCCCAATTTAATCCTCAGGGACCCACCTACAGTTTACGTTTTTGCTCCTTCTCAGCTACCCGGAGCACTAATGTAGTCTATCTGGCAGGGAGCTGGGAGGGAGCAAAAATGTGGACCGTCTGCGAGTCCCCGAGGACTGGGTTGGGAAACGGCGATACAGATTATAAGCCAGGTTAAAAACATTCCGAAATTGCTCTACAGGAACTAACTAAACCAGTGACTCAACTCAACTTGGTTTCATCGTTGACAAAACAACCACTGATAAGCGGATCTCCCCTGAGGTTTGGGGCATGAAAGAAAAGCAAATCATTCAGTTTTCAAGCTTGTTTGATGAGAGAGAAGTTTTCTTTTCTTTGAATGAACATGGGTTTGATTCATGCTACCTGACAAGTTGCCATGGGTCATGGGAAAAAAAAAACACAATAACAACAACTTGGGAGAGGACAGATACCTTTATGGTTTCATTGGTTTTATGAACAGCACTGCTGTAGAACTTCTGAATCTCCTGCACTATCTGTAGAAAACAGGAACCATGAACACAGAAAAATTCAAACCTGGAGCTGTGCATCACTGAACCTCAAAGGACAATCGATATCGGCAAAATGCATCAAATTTGTATCACACTACATTTCAGCAGTAACAATACACATCACGCAGTGTTTTCCTACTGTATCTTTTGGAGTTTAAGTGAACAATTTATTCAAAAGTTGAGAGTCTCAACCGGACAGACCTACAGGGGCATTATGGGAAAAGATACATGTCTAGTGTACATACCGTGTCCCTGTTTAAAAACCCGAACACGCCAGCGGCAATCTCCGCGCCGAAGATGACCAGGAGACAGGCGAAGAACTGTAAGGTTTAGGAGAAGTATGGTCAGAGGGCACCTTTGTAGCACGTAAATACAGTATATACACGCTCATAAAACCAGGATGGATGGAGAGAGTCAAACTCACAGAGCCCAAGAGGCACTGGGACTCACGGACGGCGCCACAGCATCCAAAGAAGCCCACCAGCATCATCAGAGCCCCAGCGCCGATCAGGATATAAACGCCTGAGGGGACAGAACACAAAAATGCACGTATCAGAACAGCTGGCTGTGTCAGGGAACAGCGGACGAAGCAAAAATAGTAATGATACTAATGTTTATTACTAAGGACACTAAACATTAGTAATGATACTAAACATTCGGATTAGATAACAGATGATATTAGATATGGTGAGCTTTGTTGATCCAAGGGGCATATTCTAACCCATATAGACACATTACATATAAGTTTAAATCACTTTATGAACATTATTTAATAATTCGTTCCTTCTTTAATGTTGCGCAGATGAATTTGATGAGATTCAGTTTCAAAACTGTAAACTTCAGCTCTGAACATTTAAAGTTAAAAAGTTTACTTAAATAAATAATAATTCTTGTGCATTGTATGAGACAACGGGATGGATTGTATCTTTTCGACATACGTACACTTTACTTTTAAATTTTTATTAACAATACTTTAACACTAGATGGCAACACTCTACCACTGAGTACACTGTAGGGAACCATCCGGGAAAATAACCATTTTTCACAGCACGGCTACGTATGACGTTTATTTATTCAGCATGTAAACTGTGTTTTGGTTAAAACAAAATCCATCTGCCATTTTTGTTAGCAACTGTTTTCCAAGTACATTTTATTAGAACTTCATTTGTGTGCAAGGGCTCGTACTGATTTATGAAGCATAACTCTTAACTGATTGTACTGTGCTTGTTTTCTTTTAAGGGTTAGAACAATTTGCTTGTTCCTCTGTCCAGCCTTTTTGCTTCCCACACAGATTCCCTGAAGTATTTTCCAAAGCATTTTTAAGTAGAGCCGTTCCCCTGAATGCTATGCTACACCCATATAGTCTTCATCGTATCAGACTGAGGCAGTCAAGTGTTCCAGAAGACATACGTTTACTATTACTTTAAAACAGCCATGAACTGGAAAGCTGGTTTTGTCACAAAGTGCAGAAGATCTCTGATAACCCATCGGTCTTTCGCTGACATGCGGAGGACGCGAGATAACAAGTCATCAGGTCGATGTCCTGTCCTTGGTTGGTCAATAAAGCCCACTTATGTTGACATCGGCATAGAAAATATGAAATATAAACCTTATATATAAATCTTAGTCACGGTCCACGGGATTACCATAGGGAAAATATTTGTGTTTGTGCAAATTTTAATACAATAATAAGCAGTTAAAATATCAGTTACGAAGGAGGGCAAATGTACACAGAATCGTTAGATTACGCCTGGTGCAGGAAGCACACGGACTGCCTGTAGTTTTAGTGACCATGACATGATCTAATCCTCGGGTGCGCAGCCAGTTTGTGGTGCGTAAATTAGTTCATCGCTGCTAAGCTAAACGCGGCAGAAGAGAAGTACACTGTTGGTCAAGAGCGTATGGCGACATGTTTACAAAGAACTCCCCAAGTTACGGAAACACAGATAAACATCACTACCCTGTGCAACTTTTTCAAAAATTTCGCACACGCATTCCAAGCATCGCCACCTCAGGGAAGGAGAGGACACGCGGGGTCGCCATGGTTACGTGATCACGACCAGCGGTGCAATAATCTGAGCTCGGGCTGCGTAATTGTCCGTGATTCCAAGAGGAGGAAGAGCAGAGGGCACGGGGAATCCTAGGATACCCACGGCAGTCTGGTACATACCATCCAGACAGGAAAAGCAAGGAAAGCCCTGGGGATTTTCTCCACTCTGCTTATATAATCTTAAAAGAGATGCCACTGCAGATTCAAGACACACAAGATAATTTGCCATTTCAAGTCTTATCCGTTTCCTTCCTATGATGCTGAAATGACCATAGATGGTATCTTTACAAAAGTAAGCATCACGTTGCCAGAGAGACGTGTGAAATGGTCGACCGAGCTAGCTTCACACAAAATGTGTGAGAGTGCTCTACTTTTTCACAACAGGAAAATTAAACACTTGAAATGTGCAGCCCCATTTCCTAAACATGTGCCAGCATCAAGCTGTTGGGGAGAGGAAAGCCTTGCCCATACAAAGAGAGACAATGCAGCAAAACCAAAAGAGAGAGAAAAATAAGAGGACTATAAAAAATAAAAGCAGCGGAGGGCGACTGTAGCTTTAAGCGCCATGGCTCTGACCAGGCCAGCCGCTAACAATATTTATTCCGTCTACATGGCAACCCCAAACAGATCTTCAATCGGGAGCAGAGACTCCGGCCTGGGGTTCCTGCGGTTCCCCTTGCTGTGACATGGCATGAAAGGGCAAGCCCTTGTGCTCTTCCCATTCCTGCGGGCCAAACCTGGAGTTCAGGGACCCTCGAGAGACTCTGTCAGCCTATTTTTGGTATTTCCAGGTCCAGAAAGAGACGGGCAAGCCCCATGAATTTGGACGTTAGCAGACTGTGCCTACAGCACAGCCATCGAGATCCGTCACGTGACTGGCAATTAAGATGGTCGACTGGGGTTATTCGTTAATGACCTCTCTCCGGTAAATTTAGCGACATTTTAACGATGCCGGTTAAGGTGTTTAATTCCAGTGTTTTTTCCAAGTTTAATTCAATTAATTCGCAAAAACTGTGACAGTTTGACTTACAAGACAGCAGGACAAAAGGGCTTATCATTTCTTGTAGCTTTATAAATAAGTAAAAATAAATTAAATTGACTAAATACATTCCTAACTCAAGCAAGTTACTAAGGGTATGAAAATAAGCAACATTAATAAAAAGATACTTTCACATCAGCTGATGCTGAGTAAATGATATGAAACATGCTGCCTGATGCTCCATCATCACATATAAACACTGGTGACCCCAAAGCCCACAGTCAGGGCAATAGCTCCCACTGAGCCAGCTGACCTGTAGCAATTCTAGCCCCAAATGTCACTGTCCATACAGTTTCATACACTGACATCCTTCTACGCAGTGATGACTTGTTATGCACCCATATTGGTACGGTTGATTAAGCTTCATTTGACATTGACTTGTCTACCAATAGCTAACTGAATTACCATTGTCACAGTGCCAATTTATCAAAAGCATTATCACAGTGCTACTAATTTAGCAGCCAGTGTTAGGTATGGTCACTGTTAAGGAAATGTCATTTTAGGCAGACTGACCATGGGATTTGTGGACTAGATGGACCAAAGACATTTATTTAGCAGATACTTTCATCCAAAGTGATTAGAATTGAGAAAACAGGCTAGCGTAGTTGGGGCGTAAAGGCTGTGGTCAGAGGCCCAACGGTGACATCATTCTGCAGACCTTGGGATCTGAACCAGTTACCTTCTGGTCACAGGCACAGCAACCTAACCTACTGAGTCTACAATTACTTTTTGAATAATGAGGCTTTATTTCGAAGGCCCTCTTGTGGCTCTTGATGGCTACAGTCTCAGTGGTCCTAAAGGGCATTTCGGATCCCCCGAGCCCTGCTCTTCACACTCACCAATGAAGAAGGTCTTTGGAGCGCCCTCTAGGTTCAGCAGCGACATGGTGTTTGAGTCAAACCTCAACCACAGTCCAACCGCCAACACCAGCGAGCCGATCATCTGTGGAGGAGAGGAAGTGAGGGGCGGCCACAGGAAGGCCATAGCATGGCAGTAAGTGCTTGCACAACACCACCTCTGCTTCTCATTGGTTATTTTTTTCACATTTGCACAGCTTTTCCGGCCCAGTGATCAGCGAGCCACCAAAGTCTCCTAGCGTCTTACATCCTCCATGCAAATGTGAGAAGCAGAAGCAACCCATCAGTGGTTAAACTGGCAGAACAAGAACATTACAAACCATGAAATCAGAATTACGTATCCTCCAGTTTTATTTAACACCAAACTTATGAACCAGACTAAAGCAGGATTGGCAAAGCAATTGATTTTTTTTGCGGGAACATTTATTCAAAGCGACCTGCAATTGAGATGACACGGTCAGACAGCTATGAGAGCAATTAGGGGTTAAGAAGCTTTGCTCAAGGACCCGATGGTGAAACCATTCTTCCGACCCAGGGATATGAACCGGCGACCTTCCGATCACTGGTACGGCATCCAAACCTGCTGACACACACTACCCCACACTATAAAAATGACTCCCCACAGAACATAACGGGGTGCATGGAGTTTTCCACCATTGCAGGCTGCCCTTCATCCCCCAACTTCACGGCGAGAGACAAACAGTCTCAGCTCGTTCAGAGATTACAGCCGAGGCCAGAATCCCGCCCGGTTCACCCCATGGGGCCCACTGCATCACTTTAGCGCATTGGTAAGAAATGTAAATGACGACTTGGTTTATTATTAAAAGCGAAACCATCAGGCTTCTCTCTGGGTCCTATTCTGTCATCCATCCCTGCCTGCAGAGGCTCACAGAGACAAATCTCTGCTATAATTCATCAAACGCCCAGCATGCTGGGTAACTAAGATCCACGCAGCTCTAATGGCCCCTGGACACTAATCCAAGCTAAAAGGCTCTGAGCATGGAAGACCCAGTTTGCCATATACGGTGACCGTGTACGCCACAAGGCCCAGCATTTTGCTAAATGGGCCTTTTGTTGAAGTGCATCTAAATTACATTTAATGTATGTAGCAGACGCTTTTATCCAAACCAACATACATTTGTCAGAGAGCAGGGTCAGTCAGTCCCTGGAACATCTGGGACTAAGGGACTTGCTCAAAGGCTCAATGGTAAGATAACACTGCAGATCTAGAGATTTGAACCTGCAACCTTATGATTACAAGCACAACTTCCTAACACACTGAACCCAAAAACCACCCCCGTGGGTTTGGTGGTCCTGTGAGTGCTCAGATGCTCTATGAGGGCTCAGCCTGTGTGCGAGAACTCAGCCGGAGTGTGAGGGCTGGGCATTAGTATGAAGGCTCGGCTGTCCTGTGAAGGCCCAGCTGGCTACATTCTCTGCCTTTTTTCCCCTGTGTCTCCATGACTATCCATTACCGTGACTTTCTGAAGGGAAGCCAGACTGATCCGTTGGACACATCACAGTACATGAAGTCCACGGGCCAGATGACGTTCTGATGAGCTGGGGCTTCCTGCTCACAACAGTTAGCACAGGCTGATGTGCAAACCTAATTCAAAGACAGATTTAAGTTAAGCATTTTGAGTCGTTGACCCCCCGAAGTTTCTGCTAAAGGCCCCCCAGCCACAACCCCAGGGGATTTTATAACTATATATAGACCCATCTGCACTTCAGCACACAGCTTTGCGAGCAGCTCCGGCTGCCTGGCTGTTTAATGTTCAGTTAAGATGTTTCTGCAGGATGCCAGTTTGGGTAAACATCTGCCAGAGTGATGACACCAATTCACATGGACAGGTCCCGGAACCCTCCAAGATCAACGCCATCACCAAGAGAGAGAGCCGAAGTCAGAGAGGACTGGAGCTGCTGATATGGCACCAGTAGCATTCATGGGGTAATACTGGGAAATCTCAGCTGGGAGGCACTGGTAATACTGGCACATCTCAGCTGGATGAAACATAATCACCGTTCATTTCAGATTATTACAGGTTTTGAACACTGACAAAACCTGAAATTCTTATTTAAATCAATTTTATTTTTCTGCTAAGAAGCAAAAGGCCCTTACCTTTCTACCAACCTTCCTGAAGGTAGCAACTGAACAGCATGGCTGAAAGCTACAACATCACACCCTTTCCAGGCCGTTTAACCAGTTAACCAGTTGCAGTAACGTTACTCAAAACAGTGGCTACATATGGGCACATTGCAGCTTGGGGCGAGACGTATAAACATTCGATATATGTACACTCGTAAACCTGCAGGCTCTCTAAGCTTACTGTCAACAAGCAGGATGGCAGATCCAGTTTCCAACGACTGTCCTGTCACCCAAACATATCAACCAAGCTCTGCTAAGAATTTTAGCAAAATCACAGAGTAGCTCCTTGCCTTTACCAAAATACGTATAAATTACTGAATGATGGGTAGCAAGACCTATCTCAGTCCAGGCTCACGAAGGAGGGGAGGAAAGGAAATTCCTTGTTTCCCAGGCCTTTCTTTGACAGGAATGATTGATCCAGTTTGTTCACCATGGGTGAGGTGAGTAGCCCCGGTCTGAAACCCACCCGCCAAAAACAGCTACACTTCAGACGACAGATCTCACTGTAAGAGGCAGGGAGGCAACTGAAATGTTTTTATGAGCCCTTGGAAGGAACTTATAGGCCTGTCTGCTAGATTCATCTACGATCGCAATTGTTCCGCAGTCTAATAAAAACATTTAGGGATGGGGCTCAACAGAGACCGTAGGCCCTGACAGGAAACTACTGGAGGGACGCCACAGCAAGCGTATCGGGACCCATCTGAGCTGCGCGGAGGGGTGAGAGCAGATAACCAGGCCGAGATAAAGGACGGTGCTCTCTGCAACCAAGGAGAGCCGGCACTGCATTCTCAACTCATCAGCGACACGCGAGGCCTCCCATACTGCACACCTGAACTGACTTACATGACTGCACTGTTAATGTTTATCGTCATTTAGATACATAGTACAATGTGTTTGAGTATGCTGTCTTACTTCTTGTGTACATACTTACACATTACATTTCGTATATAAACCCACATCCAGTCCCCCACCCCCGCCGTTTCACACTGTTCTACGTTTTTGCACGGTCCTGGGGGAACGTTATTTCACACCACCATACACCTGCATCTTTTGCACATCTCCTTCATTTGCACAAATGCACAGTTAATATTTCTCGACATCTGTACATTACACTTCCGATGTATTTATTTTCCATTTTTTCTATTATATTGTACCTCGGCATTTTGTGTGGACAGTACAGAGAGAATTTCATTGCACAGAGAAATGCACTTTTCTACTGTACATAGGACAATAAACGCTTTGAATCTTATATCCTTGAATCTATATGCATGGTATGATAATAAAGTCCACCTGACCTGACTTGATTGTTTATTGTCTTTTTAATGGTCTAAATATGCGTGTCGTGCTACTTTAAACCTGCGGTTACCTTTGGAATTAATAAAGGGTCTATCTGTCCATCTTCTAGGCTTGGCCACTGGAGAACCATAGGAGTGCCCAAAACAGAGAGCAGAGGGTTGCCTGACGCCAGCCACAATACCCCGAACCAGTGGCAAACAATAACGGACAAAATCAAAGACGCACAAAGACGCGCACTGCATTCCATCCATGTTCTCACTCTGCTTTTTCATTAGTACAATAACATAAATGTCCAGCAGTATTCCCCTGCAAGCTGAACACGTGTGCAATATTATTATTATTTTCTACACTCAGGCATACTTAGTAATTTTTGCAGAATGTCTCACAGTCATTTATGTGTGTACTGTATGTAGGGCCGTGTACGCTGGGAAAATACCTTATCAAGGACTGCCAACTTACAGGGCAAACCCGCAAAGGGCCGACCCCAAAAAGTACTGAAGATACAGACACCCAGGGCCGTGGTGTCACTTTCATTTTGAGAAGCTGTACACACCTCAGTCACACCGTCTGCACCCCAGCACAGCGGACGGGTGTGATCTGAGGTAGGCGACACGCTGGCCTTGAGCCCCGTACCTACAGCACATTCCCCCCAGACCTGCAGGGTCACATGTTTCTGTGTGTGACCAATGGGGTCAGGGTCAAGATTCCACAGTCATGTGCACAGAAAGCAGTCAGTTACATTATGCAATAAGAATCTTATTCTCAATGCTCTTACAACCAAATGAAACAAAACCTCATATCACAAATAAAAATTAAGGTCACAGCAAATGCAAGTACAATTATGACAAAAAAATACACAAAGACAGTGCAATGTAAACACATGTCAACACTGCGGATAAGAAGGAAATAGTGGATAAGAAACTGGCCATTGCTGTGTTTTATTCATTCAACAAAGTCAAAGAAACGTGTTTAAAGGGTGTGTGAAATAGTGCAAACCGACTCATTGATACTAGGCTTTTTTGTTTTGATTACCAATGCGAGGCTAAACGTCACATCCATGACACTGAAATCACCCATGTAATTTAACAGGAAGTAGGACTCCCCACAAGATCTGCTACCAGAACTTAACTACTGCGAGAACTTCCCGACGTGCTTCAATGGGATCAACCTGGTGACCTCATATGCGACTGGTTATTGCCCCCCTGGCCCAGAGGGAGAATATATGAAATCCCAACTAGTTTCTAGCTCACAACTTCCTGTAAATCACTCATGAAGCTTAGTGCTGAAATCCCCTAGCAAAATACCCCCATCCACAAAACATGCCACTTCTCTATTCAGGCAGATCAAAAAGGGATTTCCCACAGCCGATGCGGCTATTTTTAGTGGAGAACGAGTGACATGCCAGCAGGTCATGGTCAGAATCTGTTACGGCTTCCTCATCAGTGCGAAAACTCATCACTATACTTCACTAATAATTTTAGTTCCGCTGACAGCAAGTGACAAGAAGCGGCCCTGTCAGAGCACAGCGGGAGAAAGTGGAAATCTCGTATATAGTTTGTTTCCCCACTCTCCCTCCCTGAAATGCTGAAACCTTCTCTATAATGCACACACTCTCCTCTTGCCCCGTAAACTCATTCTTTCATAGCTTTCATTCCTTCTCCTCTATCCTTTCCGCGTTCCTCTCTTCCCAATCTCTGAATGTTCATTCTTTACCTCACCCGTTGCTACCTCCATCTTTTCCCCGTCCGTAGATCTCTCCTCCTCTGTTACTCTTTTCCTCCAACTTGGAGGTCCATCCCTCTATCAGTTTTCCTTCCGCTCTAATAATCACCCACTGTGCATCAACCCAATGAAACTGACTCAAACACTGTAGCTGAACCACATAAAAATTACCGTCTTAACTCCTGCCTGCTGCCATTTTAAAATGTCTGCCTTTCACCTGTTCATCTTATCGCATGCACTTCCCCATAAAACAACTATTCATTTTCCACAGAAAACCAGTGTAACCCAGCAGAAAACACCACACAGGCTGTAGACAAAGGCTGTGATAGCACATTTGTCTGAAAAAGGAACAGCTTTAGAAGAGACAATTAGTGATTTACCTCCTTCTATTTACACGCATACGTGATTCTGTATATTGGAAATAAATGGATAGATTGCTTAAAGAGAAGCGACACACAACATGAACCATGACGTTTCACATTGACACTGAACGATCCTTTGCATTTCCCTGCATAGTCCATCTACCTCTTAGGGTGGTCCGGAGCCTATCCCAGACTGGACCGGGCAGGGCGGCACACCCTGGAAAGGGTGCCAGTCCTCTGTACACTTCCCTGCATTGTGATTAAACCCTAAATTTAAATCTTTCGGCAGATCAATACCCACTAGCCAGGCTGTAATAACCCGTGAGACACCTTAAGCATATCGGACAGAGGACGAGTCCCCCCATGCGAGCAGCAGGGAACCGATGTCGCAACTCATGCGAGACGGAAAACAAAAACACGACAGTAATGTAGCTGGTAGTTTGGGATTTTTAGAGCCGATTTCGTCTGGGAATCTGAATTTTTCATTCTTAAAAACTTGTAATTATCCATAGAGCTCTGTCCAATTAAGTTGCTGGAGGACGCTTAATTTCTTACTGGGATTTAAAATAAACACGGGGCACACCCCCTTTACCCGCACAATATCGTCGTGGAAAATAAATAAAAATGTAATACAATTAATCAGGAGTACCGACTTCATGTGTTACGGTTAGATTTCGGTGGTTATTTCATACATTTCTGAAGCTGCGGCGCAGGCTGTCGGACTCCTTGTTAAAAACGCGCTCCGGCGAAGGGAAAAGGGGGCGGATTTTCCTCTATGGAAAATGTGATTTGAGTATAGAGGCAAAAAAAAAAAGCGAGCCAGCTCCGAAACGGCACTCACACTCGGCGCTCGTTATTTTTAACGGTAAATTAAAAGTCGGAGCTGGAACAGAAAACGCAGACAGCGTGCAAATGTCACGCAAAGCACTGAAAGCATCCGGGGTGGTGGCGGCATGATGGCAGATCAAGCAGGCTGACAAGGTGTCATGGGGGCATTTTCCCAAAGCATGCACTTGCTGTTTGTTTGCCTGGCGTGAAACACGGCCCTTCACGTCCCACCTACATAAAACACCATCAAGATAAATCGCAGTATATATAAGCTTACATAAAAAAGTTACACGTGACGGCGCGGAGACTTACCCAAAATATAAAGTTGAATAAAAAAAGGAGATATTTAACGCATTTCATTCCGCCTTGAACTTTTCCCATCTCGCTCGGTTCTTTCTTTTTAAATTAAAGATGAATAAGTTCAGTATATGATAAGTTTCCACTGATCTCTATCAGAGAAAACACGACTCGCAGGCAGACTGAGGAGAGGAGAGCGACGGTCTTTTTTAGCAAAATCTTTCCAGACCGCCCCTTTAAATGGGGGCGAGCCTAGGGGGTTTCTCACACCCGCTAAAATCCCCCTTCATGAAATACCTACATTTGAATTTTTAAATTTCATCCATCTCCTGAACCCGCTTGTTTAGTAAAGCCGCAGCGGCATTTCCCTGAGTTTCTTCCTTGTACTTTAAATATTTTCTTATATTTTGCACAGGCGCTACATAAATCGTGTATACCTGAAGCTTGTTGACAGGTTAAATACACAACCCATGTAGCAGTGAAACAGAAAGCAGCTGTTAGTCGAGATAAACCGCATGTAACATAACATGTAAGGTGACAAAATGAATCGTGAATGGATAGAATTAGTATGTCGTCGTTCTAGACGAAGGCATAAGTTTTATTAGTCAAATTTGAAAGCTGTAAGTCGCGCTAGTTGCGATTACAGTAAGAGCGATTCCCCTACACCGTATAACATCATATAACGTTATAGCGGTAATATCTCGTATAATGAAAAATAATTTAATCTAATTATGAGGAGTCAAAATCTGAGGCATTATTATCCTTTGCCTCATGCGACGATTCAAGACGGTTTTCAAGTATTTTAAGAATATTTCAGAAAAGCGATT
The DNA here is from genome assembly GCA_026781065.1 of Mormyrops boulengeri. Lineage (NCBI taxonomy): Eukaryota > Metazoa > Chordata > Actinopteri > Osteoglossiformes > Mormyridae > Mormyrops > Mormyrops boulengeri. The sequence continues at coordinate 14,000,327 of JAODLD010000044.1, read as the reverse complement.
TATACTTCACTTTTCATGTAATAAGTACGGCGTATGTTATTCTTTTATATCACTGTACATGCAGGCTAATTAAAACGTGTAATTAAGATGCTTATACCAATAACTAGGTAACGCAAAAATAAAAGCAATACTGTCCAAATACAGGATAAAGTCGAACGATGCCAAGCCCCTTGTTACTTTATTGAAACACTGCGAACAGCTACCTGTGGGTATTCGCAATGAATTAGAAACACACTGCAGCACGTAATTAGAAAGACGTCATTCCTAATTTTGTACCTAATCAACATTATGATTTTAATTAGTTTTGTGTATTTTTGTAAGTGCATATCGAATAGTTGCACGCGTCGCTTATTCGCGTGTGCTCGGAAACCCCTTTGTCCCCCCACCTATTACGATCAACAATTTCATCAGAAGCAGGTTTTCAATAACGTAACCGTTGTAATCATGCAAAAAAAAATCACGGTATGTATGATTTTACCTGGTCTTGGCAGAAATGTTAACCTTATGAATGCATTTTATAGCTAATGAGATCCAAATGTTGCTTCTAAAATGTGCATCTAGTTTCAAGCTTGTGAGAGTTTTGCTGATGGAAAATTCTTATCAGAAATTGGCTAGATTGCACATTACGTTACTTTAGTGAATTGGCAAAAAATGTGTTTTCTTTTAATTTCAGTTGTCGAAACACATTTCACCAAAGTATGCACCCCTAAATATAATCAATAAGAGATGGAACTTGGCAAAACAGAGATGATACTCAAAATATCCTATAGAATGTTCCAAACATTTGAGTCAATCAATTACTGAACGGCTATGTGAAACTTCACTGCCAATATTTAATACCCTGAAGACTCATAAATATTATCGCTCTTATTGAATGGAATTATGCTTCCAACCAGCGTGGCTATTGTATTTTCACCGTAACATGATAGTGCCAGGTCTTAGAAAAAGCTATTAATGAATATGAAAGAGCTCGGGTTTGGACTCCACCTGTATAAATTTCATAGACCTCAGGCATTATTGCAGTATTGTCCGTGACAAACATAGCCCATACTATAGTAGAGCATAATTATAGTAACGTGTACTACTGTGTTAATTCTGCTCCAGCATGCACTACAGGCCACGGCCACACTTTGAGCAAGAAACTGTTATAAGTTTATAGATTTTTAAAAATAATAAAATCTGCTGAGTTTGACCACAAGAATGATTAAAGCATTTGATATATTAAATATTTAGAATGATTCATAAGTTTGGTCGGAGAAAACATCTGTCCAAAACGGAAATTACACACTGCTTTGGACTGGAAACATAAGATGTTGATAATCATGCACTAACTAAGCAAGATGAAAACCTAAGCTTTGTATTCTGACAGTAAACAAAGTTAAATATTGCATATAACGATTATTCACTAAGTTACTTATTAATTAATCATCATTATTCTAGAAAATAAAACGTCACTTTCAAAGACAAATACAGGAATGCACATGTATTTTTAGCTCTGCTGAAAATCTTTATTTTAAAATATTAAATGACCAAATGTTAAAATGTTAATGTTAAAATGTCAATGACCAAAAGTGAGGTTAACATTGATCATTTAAATACAATTATTTTAATGTTAAAATTAGCATAATGTTGCACATTTTGGAGAACTATTGTGTTTTGATATAAACTATAATATTAAAATGTCACGGGTGTGGAATGTTTTCCCGAAACTGTTGCGGGCTTTATTCGGGCTATTCTCTGGGCTCCCCTGGTTTACCGCTCACGCGAGTGCGTCATCGGTGATGGCCTGGCATCCTGCCCAGGGAGTCCCCTGCTTCTCTAGGCACCGAGCTGGCAACCCAGAGCGGGATAAAGAGTCAAGTCAAATGCGTGGATATGAGAGAACATGAAGTACAAGGCAGGGCTATGACATAATAAACGGCGCCATCTGCTGTTCGATACACGAGCACATATAAAATCCCTTACCCTCTTGCTACATTTGAAATTAAACTTAATTACTCATTTGCACAAGTACGAGTACAAGTACACTGCTCAAAAAAATTAAAGGAACACTTTTTAATCAGAGTATAGCATCAAGTCAACTAAACATCTGGGATATTGATCTGGTCAGTTAAGTAGCAGAGGGGTTTGTTAATCAGTTTCAGCTACTTTAACAACAGGTGGACTAGAGGGGCAACAATGAGACGACCCCCAAAACAGGAATGGTTTAACAGGTGGGGGCCACTG